>CM028701.1:53522242-53603232 GCA_016771965.1 Brassica carinata | reverse complement strand
GCCTATTTAAACTGCAAATGTAGTTTCTTGAATTGAAAATAAAATTATTGCTCGCATGTTCAACTTAAGCTAATCCATCAACTGGACGGCATGATGAAGTTGTGGGGTTTGGTTCATTCATTAGCGCTAATTGACAAAACATTATTTACTAACCCTTGTTAAAAAAAGAGGAAGAAAATAATGTATATTCTCCTTGTGCTAGGAGAAAGTCGGTAAGAAAATCTAAGATAAACATATAAAAGCCAGATCCATTACTGAAAATTTCTTGGTTCTTCAAAGTCATGAGCTATAATAATAACTAGATTATGTCGGTAGTTTTCGAATCGAACCGTTAGTCGGGTGAACAACTCTCCTGAGGTAGTTGAACCATCATCTGCATAATTGGTTGCTGCCTACATTTACCAACAAAAAAAGGCAAGAAACTTCATATCTAATGCAAAAAAACACGTCAGACTTTTCAAGTCTTTAGGATAACTAGAGCTTTTCCCGGGCTACGCCCGGGTTATTTTCGGAAAAAAATAATTTATTTTAAAATATTATGTTATTATATTTAATATATAGTATATGTTGGAAACTATGATAAATATAAATTACTAAAATAAAATATACTTTATTAGAACGCAAACGTAAAGTAATGATAAAATAAATTATTTAAAATATATCACAAGAAGAAATAGGTTAAAATTTCAATAATTTAAAATGTTGATTTTATAACTCCTTTGTTCATTCTATCTTTGATTCAGATTTTATATTTAGTGGCTAAGAGTTTAAATTTTACCAAGATAAATAATCTTTTTAGAAGTATACATGAAAAATAAAATGGGAGTTATTGATTTTTTTTTCCAATTACATTAAAGCATCTCGAGTAAAAATCCTCCAATTGTACTCTGTTTTTCATTGTATAACAGAGTAAAAAATAGATTTACTCTATAAATAGAATAACTCAATTATTTTTCATTCATCATTTTATCTTTCATTCTAAATTATATTACCATTGGAGTAGATCCAATTTTATTATAGAGCAACTCTGTTTTGATGAAAAATCATATACAACTTTTTATTTGGACAATTTTTTTGGACAAATTAAAATCATATATAACTGAATTGTATTTGGCATGTAAAAGCTATTTTAGTGAGCTCTCGAGCATATTCTATTTTAATTAAATAGTTTGATATTCTGGAGAACAAATATGGTTCAGTACTATAATCTAATAGCAGTACGCAAAGCAACGTTGTTTATCAATCTTGTGTAATTCAGAAACGACGAAGATACAATATCATGAAATTATTTATTAATTTTTAATTCCACAAACAGTTATATATGTTCATCAAATATGTTTTATAAGTTCTCGTCAAGAAATGGAAACAAATATGTCGCTTCATTAGCTTTGTCCATAGTGTAAAACGGAATCTTTACCTTGCTTATGATTTTGGAACCTTTGACAAATCGATATTGAAATACATGTTTAATATAAAATATTAACAGAATCTGCCAGTAGATTTGAATGGACATGAGAAATATGACTCATTTTAAAACCAAAATCTTATTAACACCAAACATGCTAAAAAGAGACGTGAGTCTCAAGAAAAGAAACAGACCATCAAAATCTGGTACTCCTTAACCATTCCCACCACTTACGCTTCACACTGTCCAAAGTTGTTTCTCTTTGCTCGATATCGTTTTCATTTCCTGTCTCCTTCCACAATTATTCATTCAAGTCTCAAACATCTGTTTCAGCCTCCTTAGTTCCAAGTTTACTTCCATTTTACCGACTTCAATTCCATCAAGACCTTTGTGTTATCTCCGGACACCCTGTAACCAAACAAAAGAGATGTCAACAAAAATGAAATCAGTATTGTTGTTTGAATGATAATGGATGAAGACATAACACTTATGATGATTAATTTCGAGTAAACATGATAGAAGAGACTTGATTGATGTTGCCTAGATAGTGGTGTATACATTAGATGATGTTGCCAAAAAGCTCAATAGAACAACTGTTTTTAGAGATTATATTTATATATAGTAACAATTACTAAATATCTGTTTATAGATTCTTTTGACAATTCTCTGGTTATACACTATCAACCTCCCAACGTGACGGGTTTATAGATCGTGACGGGTTTATAGATTCTTTTGACAATTCTCTGGTTATACACTATCAACCTCCCAGCGTGACGGCTCGTACGTTGATACTAATATTATCATTTCAATTTTCAAACAACACTTATCTTTTTCACCATAAGAATCTATACAAACCGAAATAGACCGCAATCACAAGCACATAAGTTCACAAATTGAAAAGCAGACTGTAGAAAACCAAAACATTAAAACGTGCATGATTGATTAACCAAGGATGGTGGTTTCAGCGATCATGGGCGTAGCGGCATGAGGATCCATGTTAGAAGCCGACCTTCGTCCTGGAATTTGTTTTATTGACTTTGCTATTTAACTTGGTGTTTGTAGTCCGACAAGATCGCTACTTTGGTCAAAGCAGCTGGCGTTGAGATTGAGTCATACTGGCCAATGCTATTCGCCAATATGGCTGAGAAACGTAACGTCACAGACCTCATCATGAACGTTGGTGCTGGTGGTGGAGGCGGTGCCCCTGTTGCCGCTGCTGCTCCAGCTGCCGTGTGGTGGTGCCGCGGCTGCTGCACCTGCCGCTGAGGAGAAGAAGGTAGGGAAACAAGAATAAAATATACTCTTTTTCTTGAACAGCATGTTACTAAACATTCTTGGGGATTTTATCGTGGTTGCAGGAGGAAGTGGCGGAAGAGAGTGATGGTGATTTGGGTTTCGGCTTGTTCGACTAAGCAGCGTAGTTTGGTTTTCATCAATTTGAGACCATTATTTTGTTGCATCATCCGAGTTTGTATTCTGCTGTATTAACTTATGTCTATCCAGTCGGCTCTGTCTTTTGTTAAAATGGATTTTGTTCTTTCTTCTTTGACTCGATTCAAGATATTTAGATCTAGAAACCTTATACACAACTTATATGGTTAGAGATAAATTATAACCGAGGCTGTTTTAAAACGTAGAGAATTCTTAAGCGACAAACAAAATCACTGTCTTAACATGGAGCAAAATTATTGAAATCGTAGTGAGGCTTGTATGGGGAACTGGGCTTGATTATGAGGTGTTTCCTCTATCGTTAAGCCTGGCCCATTAATATGATACATACGGAAGAAGAGAGCGGATCAAATGCGGATTTTCATGTCGTTCACCTACTTGTGGTTCCTTTCTTAATTTCTGCAGCTGTGTACATTTGTACATCAATTTGCCAATTGGACTTCCTAGATTGGATCTTGAAATTTTTAAGAAAATAATTTAGAAAAAGCAAACATTGATGTTAAAGAAAGTATCACTAGTTTGGTGGGTCCCAAAATCTAAAACACATATATATATATATATAATTTTGTAACAAAATAATTAAAATTGAAGGAAACAAATAGGTAGAAGGGAGTTGAGCCTCCGCCTCTTATTACAACAACACTTCCAACTCATCATCATCCTCCTCGTTCTCTCCGCAATTTCTCTTGAATCTCACATTGCAAATGGCGACGGCTTTCTCTGCCACGCTTCCTCTCCATGGATCATCTCAAGAGATCGTCCTTGCTTCCCCACCCGATTGCCTCCTTCTTCTTCTTTCCTCGGATCCACCCGTTCTCTCCCCGTTCGCAGACTCAACACGCTCGATCTCGTCGATCTCCTGTCGCTGTCCAGGAAATTGTCAAGGAGAAGAAACCCACCAATCCCTGGTATGCTCTCCTTAAACCTTCTTTACTATGCCGACAAGTATTTAAACTGTCGTAATTTACCAATTCATGTCCAATGCAATGCTCCTGAAGTAGTTTGAAAACTCTTTTTAGAATTGATTTTAATAATTTTAATAATCACGAAAAATAGTTGATAACCAAAGAGGAAGGATTGGTCTTGTACGAAGACATGATTCTCGGTCGTTCTTTCGAGGACATGTGTGCTCAAATGTACTACCGTGGCAAGATGTTCGGTTTTGTCCACTTGTACAACGGCCAAGAAGCCGTCTCCACCGGCTTCATCAAGCTTCTCACCAAATCCGATTCAGTCGTCAGCACGTACCGTGACCACGTCCACGCCCTCAGCAAAGGCGTCTCCGCTCGTGCCGTTATGAGCGAGCTCTTCGGGAAAGTCACCGGTTGCTGCAGAGGCCAAGGTGGGTCCATGCACATGTTCTCTAAAGAACACAACATGCTCGGTGGCTTTGCTTTCATAGGCGAAGGCATCCCTGTCGCCACTGGTGCTGCCTTCACTTCCAAGTACAAGAGGGAAGTCTTGAAGCAGGACTGCGATGACGTCACTGTTGCGTTCTTCGGAGATGGGACTTGTAACAACGGACAGTTCTACGAGTGTCTGAACATGGCTGCGCTTTATAAGTTGCCGATTATCTTTGTCGTTGAGAATAACTTGTGGGCGATTGGGATGTCTCATTTGAGATCGACTTCTGATCCTGAGATATGGAAGAAAGGTCCTGCGTTTGGGATGCCAGGTGTTCATGTTGACGGTATGGATGTGCTGAAGGTGAGGGAAGTGGCTAAAGAGGCTGTTACTAGAGCTAGAAGAGGTGAAGGTCCCACATTGGTGGAATGTGAGACTTACAGGTTCAGAGGACACTCCTTGGCTGATCCTGATGAGCTCCGTGATGCTGGTAAACTCTCTCTCTCTTTTACTGCTTGTATTGTTTTATCTTAGGATTGAAACTAATTTTACACTATGGCAGCTGAGAAAGCCAAGTACGCGGCAAGAGACCCGATCACAGCACTGAAGAAGTATCTGATAGAGAACAAGCTTGCTAATGAAGGGAACTTAAGACGATAGAGAAGATAGACGATTTGGTGGAGGAAGCGGTTGAGTTTGCAGACGCGAGCCCACAGCCTGGTCGGAGTCAGTTGCTAGAGAATGTGTTTGCTGATCCCAAAGGGTTTGGGATAGGACCTGATGGACGTTACAGATGCGAGGATCCCAAGTTTACTGAAGGCACCGCTCAAGTCTGAAAGAGAGAGAGAGAGAGAGAGAGAGAGAGAGAGTTAAAATTAAATCATGAATGTCTATGTTATGTTATTAAGTGCCTCTGAGCAACAGTTTGAACTCTTTTTTCCTTGTCTCTTTGGATCTGAATTACAAATACGTTGGTTAAAGTTGATTAACATTAATTATATGATGATTATGAGTCCGCATTATTGGAGTTGAGCCCAAGTCCATCTCACCACAAACTTAGTGTGGAGGCCCAAGCAACAAAGCGACACAGCGGCTCATCTCTCAATCAGTACTGCTTAAGACAAAGCTAGGAGAAAACAGGAGCGGTCGGCTGGCGTCCGTATAAAAGCACCTCTGGTACAGCTCCACGTACCATGAAAGAAGCGATACAATAAAAATGAAGAGGTAAAACTTTCTTTTGTTATTATTTTCTCTTGTTCTTCTTTGGCTTATTACATTGCTTTATATAGAGAATGAGACTAGGTTAAGATGTCTCTGACACCTCATCATTTAGGACTTGAAATCTATTTGCCGTTGAGATTGTGCTTTTGCTTTCACGGGCCTTGTTGCCACGTTCTGTTTGTCTCTTGACTAGCTTTGTCTTGGCGCGTATGTCTGATTGTAGAGGATGAGCTCATTCGCCGTTTCGTTTCTTTGCTTGGGCCTCCACACTAAGTTTGGTGGTGAGATGGACTTGGGCTCAACTCTAATAGCCCCCCCCAAACTCTGCGTGGGTGGAAGACACACGCCGAGTTTGCTTCGAAGATAACGAAACGACTCTTGAGGCAAAGACTTTGTGAAAATGTCGGCGATCTGGAATTTGTTGGAGATGTGTTTGACTTAACAGCTCTGAGCGCTACTCTTTCACGTACATAGTGATAGTCTCTGGTGAAGTGCTTCGTCTTGGAATGAAAGGAGGGATTTGCGGCGAGCATCACTGCAGAGAGGTTGTCCCAGAGCAGAAGCGGAGTAGCTGGAAGCAGGATCACAAGTTCTTTGAGGATCGAACCACCAGGAGTTAGTTCAAACCGTTTAGAGGTGATCTGTACTCGCTACGTAGAACTCTTAGAAATCGTAAATCGTTTCTTAGAGGACGGATATTAGGTTAGAACCTAAAGTAGTAGCAATGCCTCGGTTGATCTGCTTGTTGAAGGCGAACCTCCCCATCACCATTCTTGTGGCGTGATTGTGAAGTCCGTGTCTTTGTTGAAAGAGATCCCCATTGTCAGTGTTCCTTTTACATATCGAAGGATTCTTTTGAGGAGGTTGAAGTCACTTACAGAGGGGGCATGCATCTTCTGACATACAAAGTTGACTGCAAATTGTATGTCAGGCCTTGTGAGAGTGAGGTATTGGAGTTTACCAGCGAGGCTTGAGTAAGTGGGATTTGAGAAGAGTTCTTCTTTCGGATGCTCTGTTGATATCAAGGGGCAGGTGTGGGCATGGTAGCCAATCATCATTGAGGCTATTGCTAGGAGATCCTCAGTATTTGTTGAGAAAGACCGTTCCGTGTTGTTGAACTTGAATTCTAGGAAGTAGCTTAGATTCCCCATGTCTTTCATCTTGAAGTTCTTGTTAGAGTTTGCATAGATCTTAGCTCGAGCTGTTTCTGTAATTAGCATGTCATCTACATAGAGTAAAGAGAATGATGATGTTGTTTCCCTTGTCTGAGACAAACATGGAGGGATCATGAAGACTACGAGATGAAGCCAAACTCCACAAGGTGCTGAATTTGTCAAACCAGGCCACAGGCTGCAGAGCCGTAGATTGCTTCTTGGAGAAGGGGCGTGAGCGGAGCGGTCTTTGTCCACAAATCCAGCGAGGTTGTCTCATGTACCGCAGTTCCACGAAGATCCCGTGAAGAAAGACATGTTTAACATCAAACCGCCTAATGTCCCATTGGAGGGCTGTGGCGTGTGGAGAACAGCTTCGGTTGTAGCGTTCGACAAATGGGCTGAAGGTATCTAGGTAATCAATCCCTTCGATTGCTCATATCCTTTAACGACCAATCTTGGTGTTCTCTTGAGTAGTGTTCCATCGGCATTTAGTTTAGTTCTG
The DNA here is from genome assembly GCA_016771965.1 of Brassica carinata. Taxonomy (NCBI): domain Eukaryota; kingdom Viridiplantae; phylum Streptophyta; class Magnoliopsida; order Brassicales; family Brassicaceae; genus Brassica; species Brassica carinata. Next base: position 53,596,157 of record CM028701.1, on the reverse strand, counting down.
AACACCCATTTGCATCCAACACATGCATTCCTTCTTCATACGGTACAGTTCCCATATGCGGTTCATGGCGCTTAGCTATTTCTTCGACATAGGATCATGCCATCTTTTGTCCTTCAGTTACAGGATCTTGGAACCGGGGTAAAACCTTAGAGGTCATTAGAAGCAAGCGTGGGTTAGGTTTTATAATGCCAGCTTTGGATCTAGTGAGCATAGGGTGATGAGAGACATGTGGCATGTGGTGCTGCTCTGCGGTCTGGGGCTGAAGCGGTGATCACAGTGATGTCTCGACCAGATCGCGAAGTTGAGGCTTCATTGAAAGAGTACCGTTAGGCTTAGGGTTCGTGTTAGGAGCAACAAACTAAGAAGGCAATGAGATGCCACGCATCGATGCGGTGGAAATTCTTGTTCATTGAAGAGTATGACACCTTTCCGGTCGTTATATTCCTTTGATGAGTATCGAGGTTGTGTAGCAAGCGTTTTGATGATAGCGCAGGTTGTGATGGAAAGCTCTTTGCCAAGCAGTCATTAGAAGCGTTGTAGCTTGTTGCTGAAGGTGTTTGTACTTATCACAAATGAGTAGCAGTGTTCATCAAAAATCACATGACGAGAGATGTACACTCTACCGGTAGGAGGGAAGAGGCATCTGTACCCTTGTAAACGCGTTGTAGCCCAAGAACACGCAAGGTAATGATCTTGGATCAAACTTGTTGAGTAGTCTCTTAGGATAGCAATGGCGCAGCCAAAAGCTCAGAGGAGTATTCTGGAGCTTTTCCTTGCATTTTCTGATAGGGGCTTACGTCTTGGTTTTGCAGGGAAGATGATGGAAGGAGATTGATGATGTAATTGGCTGTGAAGAAGGCCTCAACCCAGTATATCTGCGGAAGCTTGCTGTCAAACAACATTGAGAGTGCCAATTCAGTGACATGTCTATGCTTTCTCTCAGCTATTCCGTTTGCTGAGGAGTATGAGGACACGAGACATGCTGAGCTATGCCGTGTTGTTGGAGATGATTCAGAACTTGGAGCTCATGAACTCTCATACACCATCACACCGAAAGGTTTTATCTTGCATCTTAGTTGGTTTTCCACTAGACTTTGAAATTCTGAGAAGATAGGATAGAAGTCTGACTTATTCTTTAAAGGGTAGAACCAACTAAATCTTGACCATTGATCAATGAAGATTACATAGTATCTGAAGCTTGACCGGACATGATTGGTGCAGGACCCCATAGATCACAATGAACTTCGTTCGAAGAGGCCTGATCTTGAAAAAAGAGGCGGAAAACGGTAATCTCGCTTTCCCAAGTTGACAAGGCTCATAAATCTTCTTGGTACTTCTTGTGAGATCAATTTCAATGCTGTGTGCTGAAGAACTTGAGAATTAGCATGCCCCATCCTCCTATGCCAAACATCATCACAGTCTGAGCGGTGTCTAGAGGGAGATCAAGGCAAGCTGACTTTTCTGGTTCCAGCAGGTAAAGACCATTAATGTTTCTTCCCCTTATCATCAACCTCTTTGTGTGCTTGTCCTTAACATGTACCCCATCATCATCAAATTTAAAAGAGCACAAATAATCTTTTGTAGCTTTGGAAACTGAAAGCAAGGATTTGGCAATACTAGGACAAACAAGGACATCAGTGAGAGGTAGTTTACCTGAGGTTGTTGCTATCGAGGAAGATCCGGTGTGAGTGATGGGGAGGAAGTTGCTGTTTCCAACCATAACGTGTTCGAGAGCCATAGTATGGTTGGGGCCCTGGGAATCTGCCCGGTGAGTTGGTGGCGTGAGCCGTAGCTCCACTGTCCCGAATACCACTCATGCCTGCATCAGTAACATCGGTGATTCTCATTGCAGCTAGAGCACGTGGGATGTCTTCTTGTTGGTAGCTGTGATCAAACCGGTGCCAGCATCGGAGAGCAAGATGACCAGGCTTCCCACGATGTGTGACGCAGCCGCGATTTTCGTCGAGAACCTCCGGAGGAGATCTGTTGATGAAATCCTCTGCCACGAGTGGAGTAGGCGGAGCCACGACCTCTGTATCTTCCTCTGTTTCCTCGACCTCTCGAGACGTAGTAAGCATCGGCTTGCTCTGTTTGAACATACGCAAAAGCTAGGTGAGGAGAGACGTCGTTGGTTTTGGTGTAGCTCGGAGGTCATCGAAGTCGGCTTAGAATTTGGCGTCTGAAAGCGTTGGAGTGGGGGCGTTGTCCATCGCGTTCTCGATAGTCGTCTTGATAGGTTCGTAGTCTCTTCCTAGACCCCGAGGATAAAGTACATTTGTACATCAATTTGCCAATTGGACTTCCTAGATTGGATCTTGAAATTTTTAAGAAAATAATTTAGAAAAAGCAAACATTGATGTTAAAGAAAGTATCACTAGTTTGGTGGGTCCCAAAATCTAAAACACATATATATATATATATAATTTTGTAACAAAATAATTAAAATTGAAGGAAACAAATAGGTAGAAGGGGGAGTTGAGCCTCCGCCTCTTATTACAACAACACTTCCAACTCATCATCATCCTCCTCGTTCTCTCCGCAATTTCTCTTGAATCTCACATTGCAAATGGCGACGGCTTTCTCTGCCACGCTTCCTCTCCATGGATCATCTCAAGAGAATCGTCTCTTGCTTCCCCCCACCCGATTGCCTCCTTCTTCTTCTTTCCTCGGATCCACCCGTTCTCTCCCCGTTCGCAGACTCAATCACGCTCACGCCGCTCGTCGATCTCCCGTCGTCGCTGTCCAGGAAATTGTCAAGGAGAAACCCACCAATCCCTGGTATGCTCTCTCCTTAAACCTTCTTTACTATGCCGACAAGTATTTAAACTGTCGTAATTTACCAATTCATGTCCAATGCAATGCTCCTGAAGTAGTTTGAAAACTCTTTTTTTTTAGAATTGATTTTAATAATTTTAATAATCACGAAAAATAGTTGATAACCAAAGAGGAAGGATTGGTCTTGTACGAAGACATGATTCTCGGTCGTTCTTTCGAGGACATGTGTGCTCAAATGTACTACCGTGGCAAGATGTTCGGTTTTGTCCACTTGTACAACGGCCAAGAAGCCGTCTCCACCGGCTTCATCAAGCTTCTCACCAAATCCGATTCAGTCGTCAGCACGTACCGTGACCACGTCCACGCCCTCAGCAAAGGCGTCTCCGCTCGTGCCGTTATGAGCGAGCTCTTCGGGAAAGTCACCGGTTGCTGCAGAGGCCAAGGTGGGTCCATGCACATGTTCTCTAAAGAACACAACATGCTCGGTGGCTTTGCTTTCATAGGCGAAGGCATCCCTGTCGCCACTGGTGCTGCCTTCACTTCCAAGTACAAGAGGGAAGTCTTGAAGCAGGACTGCGATGACGTCACTGTTGCGTTCTTCGGAGATGGGACTTGTAACAACGGACAGTTCTACGAGTGTCTGAACATGGCTGCGCTTTATAAGTTGCCGATTATCTTTGTCGTTGAGAATAACTTGTGGGCGATTGGGATGTCTCATTTGAGATCGACTTCTGATCCTGAGATATGGAAGAAAGGTCCTGCGTTTGGGATGCCAGGTGTTCATGTTGACGGTATGGATGTGCTGAAGGTGAGGGAAGTGGCTAAAGAGGCTGTTACTAGAGCTAGAAGAGGTGAAGGTCCCACATTGGTGGAATGTGAGACTTACAGGTTCAGAGGACACTCCTTGGCTGATCCTGATGAGCTCCGTGATGCTGGTAAACTCTCTCTCTCTTTTCTGCTTGTATTGTTTTATCTTAGGATTGAAACTAATTTTACACTATGGCAGCTGAGAAAGCCAAGTACGCGGCAAGAGACCCGATCACAGCACTGAAGAAGTATCTGATAGAGAACAAGCTTGCTAATGAAGGGGAACTTAAGACGATAGAGAAGAAGATAGACGATTTGGTGGAGGAAGCGGTTGAGTTTGCAGACGCGAGCCCACAGCCTGGTCGGAGTCAGTTGCTAGAGAATGTGTTTGCTGATCCCAAAGGGTTTGGGATAGGACCTGATGGACGTTACAGATGCGAGGATCCCAAGTTTACTGAAGGCACCGCTCAAGTCTGAAAAGAGAGAGTTAAAATTAAATCATGAATGTCTACTTGTTTGATGTTATTAAGTTAAAATGCCTCTGAGCAACAGTTTGAACTCTTTTTTTTTCCTTGTCTCTTTGGATCTGAATTACAAATACGTTGGTTAAAGTTGATTAACATTAATTATATGATGATTATGAGTCCGCATTATTGGAGTTGAGCCCAAGTCCATCTCACCACAAACTTAGTGTGGAGGCCCAAGCAGCAAAAGCGACATCATGAGCTCATCCTCTCAATTACTGCGCTTAAAGACAAAGCTAGTCAAGAGACAAACAGGAGCGGTCGGCTGGCGTCCAGCAAAAACCCTCAAATACAGCTCACACGTCACCATGAAAGAAGCGATACAATAAAAATGAAGAGGTAAAACTTTCTTTTGTTATTATTTTCTCTTGTTCTTCTTTGGCTTATTACATTGCTTTATATAGAGAATGAGACTAGGTTAAGATGTCACACCTCATCATTTGGACTTGAAATCTATTTGCCGTTGAGATTGTGTAGCGAGGTGCTTTTGCTTGCCGGTATACCGTTCCTGTTTGTCTCTTGACTAGCTTTGTCTTGGCGCGTATGCTGATTGTAGAGGAGGATGAGCTCATGCGGTGTCGTTTTGCTGCTTGGGCCTCCACTTAAGTTTTGGTGAGATGGACTTGGGCTCAACCAAACTTCTGGCGTGGGTGGAAGACACACGCCGAGTTTGCCGAATAACGAAACGACTCTTGAGGCAAAGACTTTGTGAAAATGTCGCGATCCGGAATTTGTTGGAGATGTGTTTGACTTCACAGCTCGTTTACTCTTTCCATTTTCATAGTGATAGTCTCGGTGAAGTGCCGTCTTGGAATGAAAGGAGGATTTGCGTGAGCATCAGCTGCAGAGGTTGTCCAGACGGCGGGAGTAGCTGGAGCGAGGATCACAAGTTCTTTGAGGATCAGAACCAACCGGAGTTAGTTCGAAACCGTTTAAAGTGATATAGAAATGAAGTAAAATTTGTTTCTTAGAGGACCAGGATATTAGGTTAGAACCTAAGTAAGTAGCAATGCCTCCAGTTGATCTGCTTGTTGAAGGGCAACCTCCCCAATCACTGTTGCTGTAGGCAGTGATTGTGAAGTCCGTGTCTTTGTTGAAAGAGATCCCCATTGTCAGTGTTCCTTTTACATATCGAAGGATTCTTTTGAGGAGGTTGAAGTCACTTACAGAGGGGGCATGCATCTTCTGACATACAAAGTTGACTGCAAATTGTATGTCAGGCCTTGTGAGAGTGAGGTATTGGAGTTTACCAGCGAGGCTTGGGAAGTAAGTGGGATTTGAGAAGAGTTCTTCTTTCTCAGATGCTCTGTTGATATCAAGGGGCAGAGGTGTGGGCATGGTAGCACAATCTGTCATTGAGGCTATTGCTAGGAGATCCTCAACGTATTTCTGTTGAGAAAGGAATAGACCGTTCCCGTGTTGTTGAACTTGAATTCCTAGGAAGTAGCTTAGATTCCCCATGTCTTTCATCTTGAAGTTCTTGTTAAGAGTTTGCAATAGATCTTCTAGTAGCTCAGAACTGTTTCCGGTAATTAGCATGTCATCTACATAGAGTAAGAGAATGATGATGTTGTTTCCCTTGATGCAGACAAACATGGAGGGATCATGAAGACTACAGATGAAGCCAAACTCCAACAAGAAGGTGCTGAATTTGTCAAACCAGGCCCTGGGCGCCTGCTTGAGCCCGTAGATTGCTTTGCGGAGAAGGCAGACGTGAGCAGGACGGTCTTTGTCCACAAATCCAGCAGGTTGTCTCATGTACACAGTTTCCTGAAGATCCCCGTGAAGAAAGACATGTTTAACATCAAACTGCCTAATGTCCCATTGGAGGACTGTGGCCGTGTGGAGAACAGCTGGTTGCTGTTACAACAGCTGGTCGAAGGTATCTAGGTAATCAATCCCTTCGATTGCTCATATCCTTTAACGACCAATCTTGGTGTTCTCGAGTAGTGTTCCATCGGCATTTAGTTTAGTTCGAACCCATTTGCATCCTAACACATGCATTCCTTCTTCATACGGTACCAGTTCCCATGTGCCGGTTTCATGGCGGTTAGCTATTTCTTCGACATAGGATCATGCCATCTTTTGTCCTTAGCTACGTGACTGTGTCTTGGATCGGGTAGGCAACCTGAGGTCATTAGGCGTTAGCGTGGGTTGGGTTTTATAATGCCAGCTTTGGATCGTGAGCATAGGGTGATGAGACTGATGTGGCATGTGGTGCTCTTGCGGAGTCTGGGGCTGAAGCGATGATCACAGTGTCTCGACCAGATCAAAGTTGAGGCTTCGTTGAAAGAGTACCGTTGAGACCTTAGGGTTCGTGTTAGGAGCAACAAACGGTAAGAGGCAATGAGATGCCACAGACGATGCATGGCGGTGGAAATTCTTGTTCATTGAAGAGAGGTATGACCTGCTCAGTCGTTATATTCCTTTGATGAGTATCGAGGATTGTGTATGGCGTTTTCGATGGCGCAGGTTGTGATGGAAAGCTCTTTGCCAAGCAGTCATTAGTTGTAGCTTGTTGCTGAAGGTGTTTGTACTTATCAGGTGAGTAGAGTGTTCATCAAAAATCACATGACGAGAGATGTACACTCTACGGTAGGAGGGAAGAGAGCATCTGTACCCTTTGTAGAACGCGTTGTAGCCCAAGAACCGCAAGTAATGATCTTGGATCAAACTTGTTGAGAGTAGTCTCTTAGCGTGGGATAGCAAGCCGAAAAAGCCGGTGAGTATTCTGGAGCTTTTCCTTGCATTTTCTGATAGGGCTTACGTCTTGGTTTTAGAAGATGATGGAAGGAGATTGATGATGTAATTGGCTGTGAAGAAGGCCTCAACCCAATATATCTGCGGAAGCTTGTCAAACAACATTGAGAGTGCCAATTCGGTGACATGTCTATGCTTTCTCTCAGCTATTCCGTTTGCTGAGGAGTATGAGGACACGAGACATGCTGAGCTATGCGTGTTGTTGGAGATGATTCAGAACTTGGAGCTCATGAACTCTCCGCCACCATCACACTGAAAGGTTTTTATCTTGCATCTTAGTTGGTTTTCCACTAGACTTTGAAATTTACAGAAGATAGGATAGAAGTCTGACTTATTCTTTAAAGGGTAGAACCAACTAAATCTTGACCATGATCAATGAAGATTACATAGTATCTGAGCTTGACCGACATGATTGGTGCAGGACCCCATAGATCACAATGAACTCGTTCAAGGCTTGATGCAAAAAAGAAGTGACGGTAATCTCTGCTTTCCCAAGTTGACAAGGCTCATAAATCTTCTTGGTACTTCGCTATTGAGATCAATTTCAATGCTGTGTGCTGAAGAACTTGAGAATTAGCATGCCCCATCCTCCTATGCCAAACATCATCCGGTGCTGAACGGTGTGAGGGAGATCAAGGCAAGCTGACTTTTCTGGTTCCAGCAGGTAAAGACCATTAATGTTTCTTCCCCTTATCATCAACCTCTTTGTGTGCTTGTCCTTAACATGTACCCCATCATCATCAAATTTAAAAGAGCACAAATAATCTTTTGTAGCTTTGGAAACTGAAAGCAAGGATTTGGCAATACTAGGAAAAGGGACATCGCTGGGAGGTAGTTTACTGAGGTTGTTGCTATCGAGGAAGATCCGTGAGTGATGGGGAGGAAGTTGCTGTTTCCAACCATAACAGTTATTGAGCCATAGTATGGTTGGAGCATTGCGAATGCTCGCGGTGAGTTGGTGGCGTGAGCCGTAGCTCCACCTGTCTCGAATACCACTCATGCCTGCATCGGTAACATCGGTGATTCTCATTGCAGCTAGAGCACGTGGGATGTCTTCTTGTTGGTAGCTGTGATCAAACCGGTGCCAGCATCGGAGAGCAAGATGACCAGGCTTCCCACAGATGTGACAGACAGCACGATTTTCAGAGTCAGAACCTCTGGAGGAGGAGATCTGTTGATGAAATCCTCTGCCACGAGTGGGTAGAACCGACCTCAGATCTTCCTCTGTTTCCTCGACCTCTCGAGGCGTAGTAAGCATCGGCTTGCTCTGTTTGAACATACGCAAAAGCTAGGTGAGGAGAGACGTCGTTGGTTTTGGTGTAGCTCTGAAGACGGTCATCGAAGCTGATCAGCTTGGGCTTGACGTCTTCAAACGTTGGAGTGGGGACGTTGTCCATCGCGTTCTCGATAGTCGTCTTGATAGGTTCGTAGTCTCTTCCTAGACCCCTGAGGATAAAGAAGATTTTCATAGTTTCAGTGACATGACTTCCTATAGACGCTAGCTGATCACTTAGATTTTTGACGTCTTGTAGATAGATTTCCATCGTTTTGCCAGCTTTTGTGACCGTCTGAAGCTTGTTTTGCAGTTCAAACATTCGGGAGTTGGTGGGTCTGTTGAAGTGCTTTTCAAGGGTTTGCCAAACCATGAGGTTAGGCGATGCGAACGCTGAGAAAGGCGTTGGATAGGAGCAACGCCAATTGGACTACTGGGTCGGATTGGAACCAAGTTTGGTGGTCTGGGTTAGGGATGGGGGTGGAGGTGCCTGTAATGCTTGGGGCCATGATGGTGAGAGGTGGTTGTGGAATGGTTCCAGCAACAAAGCCATAAAGGCGTTGTCCATCGAAGGATTGGGCTGCGTTTCCGAGCGAAGTTTTGGTGCGGAGTTTAACCGATGCAGGTGCACCACGCTTAGAGATGGTGACTTGTAGGCTCAAGATCCATGGCTCGATACCATGAAAGAAGCGTCAATAAAGATGAAGAGGTAAAACTTTCTTTTGTTATTATTTTCTCTTGTTCTTCTTTGGCTTATTACATTGCTTTATATAGAATGAGACTAAGTTAAGATGTCTCGACAGCTCATCATTTAGGACTTGAAATCTATTTTGTTGAGATTGTGGTTTGTAGCCGGAGGTGCTTTTGCTACGGGCCTTACTAGCACCGTTCTGTTTGTCTCTTACTAGCTTTGTGGCTGAGCGGTGTAGAAGGGATGAGCTCAGCTCGCTTTGTCGTTTTTCTGCTTGGGCTCCACCTAAGTTTGGTGGTAGAGAGAGATGACTTACCAACTCCAATCGCATAAGGTTTTGTTAGAACTTTAGAAGCGTCGGGTAAAAGGAATGTCCATGAATGATAAATGGACTTTAGATTCGTTGAAGGCCCAGTGATTTGCAACCGCCTCATATCTCTGTCGATAAATAGGGCATGCGAATCAACCGGCGGAATTAAAAGAAAAGAAAATAAATAATCAAACGAACAAAGATGTTCAAAAATCGAAGGGGAAGAACAAATCGAATCCGAAGGCGAAGGAAGCTGAAACGTCATATACAAATCCCTCAAACGTTGATGTTGTACGGGAGGATTTTGTAAGTGAACTCGATGTGATTTTGTAATTTGGAAGTGTCTTCTGATAAAATCTCTTGTTTCTTTTGTTGCTATTTGTTTCTTTTTTTTTTGACTTTTGTAAAATTGGAAAAACTAAGAGATGAATGTTTAACCACAGATTGTAATTGGAACATACCCTTCCGTGAAAGATGAATCAAAGGAGGCGGCGATAGCTTCTTTGTCCGAATCTGCCAGTAAGATTGATCCCTCACATTTTGCGGCTTTCGTCGACGAAATGACGGTAAGTTGAATATGCTTTTTGTCTAATCAGACGAAATCGAATTTCAATTTTGGTCCTTTTGTTTGTTTGTTAAACAGGGTGTGCCGGAGATTGACATATGGAGGTTTATCTTTTACCTTAAGAAAGTATTTTCCCAAGTATCATCATTACCATGGTTTAACATGTTAAAGACATCGCCTTTGTCCGATGTGAGTGAGAGTTTACGTTTTGTGTTTGTTTTAAATCAAAAATTAAATTAAAAAAAAAAGGTCCTGACATATCTTGCTCTTGCACAGGTTCCATTATCTTATATTCCTAAATCCGTCTACGAAACAGCAGCCGATTGGATCAACAAACTTCCATCCGTTTCACACTGGAAGTTCGTAACGTGGGCGCTTGACCGACTTCTCATTGATTGGGCAGCACATTCTAAAGGCGAAGAACAACCTTTTATCATATATCAGGTCTTTGTTTGTCTTATATCTCCTCTTCTTCTACTTAGTGCCTTACCTTCCCATTATCTTGGTAGGTGGCGACATTGGTTGAATTGGCCATGGTGTTGCGTGCTAACCCTGATTCTTTGACTGGTCTTTGCCGATGCTGAGGTGGAGACCTATGTATCATGGCGAAGACAAGCTTCCGCTTATCGTTTGGATGATGTCTCATGCCTTTCAACAAGATTTGCCTGCTGCCTTGTATTCATGGGCGGTTAACTTGCTGCCACTAGTCGTTAGTAACAAGTGCTGCTACAGCTCTCAGTCAATTCATCTCATCCTGCAATTTGTTGAGATGTGAGTCCCTTTTTTTTTTTAAGATTCCCTCCCTCCCCTGCTCTTGTATGTCTAAAATCTTTGTTGTTTTTTTCTTTTAATCAGGAGGATTTTGTCCTCGAATCCAGAGGCTCGGGCTGTACTCCTAAACGAACCTGTTCGACATGGAGAGCGGCTGATTCCACCTCGTTCGTTTGAGATCTTGGTGCGCCTTACATTCCCGCCTAGAGTAGAGGAGGCAACAACAGAGAGGTTTCAGGCAATTTATCCCTTGTTGAAGGAAGTTGCCCTTGCACCAGATACAAGTGCAGACGCACTGAAACAGATATTCACTTTTTCCTTGAAATTAGCTGGAGAAGAAGGTATTATCGGCGGCAAGGCAACAAACGAAACACCACTTGCTTTGCTTCCCCTATTAAATTTACCCTTGGCTTTTGTTTACAGGCAATCCTGCTCTAACCAGTGAAGCTACAGCAATCGCCTTCAGTGTTTTGACACAAAACGTTGATTGCTTTAAGCAATGGGATGTTCTCTACAAGGAGCATCTAGAAGCCAAATTAAACTTCATCCTATTGGTTGATTTTTTTTGCATACGTGGACACACTCTCCATCTACCTTATTTTCCTTTTAATATAGGTTAGATATACAATTAAATTTATTTGCTGAATTACTTACTAGCTTAAAACATGTACACCATTGGGAATTAGGAGGAGCATAGGGATCAATTAATGGCATTGGCTATCTTCGAAGTCTTTTACGTGCCACTTTAATCCAAGAAGTTCAACGTCAGGCCCACTAATACGAAAAGTTTCTTTTCATGCAAGGATGACAAAAGATTGTAGCCGTTGAGCTAGCATTACCGCCAATCATCTATGCCAATTCATATAGTCACTAGTAGAAGGTGGAGAGATCTCAGCACCAGTAGACAGGACCGGATATGAGATTTTGGGGGCTTGACAAATGTTTCACTTGGTATATGCCCAGATCCGGCCCTGCTAGTAGACTCAGTGCAACACGAAGAGTGATTCGATTGCTGCTCCAGAAATCTACCTAAGTGTGAACCAGCCACACTCTTAAAGCTATATTATTGTCATCATACTCGGTTTGCGGCGTGACGGGAAATGAGAGCCGCTTCTTGACCAAACCCACCACACGGTCCCTCACGAAAGTAGAAGGTCGTTGCCTCGGCGCGCTCTGGGACCGAATCCTCGCCTTAGCCTACTCTGTAAGCGCCATATAGTTAGGCAACAATGTTGCACTAATGACAATTGTGGTATTAATGCATGCTACAACCCCTTCTAGCAGTGAAACTATAATTAGATCTCAAGCTAGGTGTGTTTGATGTATAACTATAATCTACTCGCTCAAGGTCGTCCCTAGGGTCTCTCTCCCACAGTGGACTAGCTGAACTGATATGGATAGGTGATAGGTCTAGACTCAGCTGGACTAGAAGCCAACTAAAAAGCTCTTTTGTTTTTTACTCAATACACACATCTGGCCAAAAGTCAAATCTCTCTCATTGGGTTCTAATCTATAGAGTAAATTGCATAAAGGGCCCAATATAATAAAGGCCGAATAAACTAAAACCTTATAATTTTGTAAATGAGCCCACCGTAGATTTAATCGGCCCATACATGGCAGGGTTACAAGCTTTATAATATGTGCGTCTCCGCCATTTCTGTGGAAAAACCTAGCGAGTAACCTCCCGAGCCGCTCTGCAAAAGCATAATCGAACCTAGTCCAAGGTACTTGATGTTTCTATATTATTAATCCCATAAGATCTCAAGATTGTATATACAGGTATTTGGTATACACCTAGTTCTTTTCTGAACAATCTTTCATTGATTTTTTCACTGTTTATAGGAGCTGCTTTTCTTTTGTGATTTAGGTATATTAGGACCTTATGAGTTTTTTTGGATAGTTAGAATCTCAGATTTAGACTCTGGATTGATGGATTCCGAGTATGCATGATATATTTCTTGGTCATTTGGTGAATAATCAGCTGTTATTGTTTTGACATGGTTTCAGATAATTAAAAAAAATGTCGACAGTGGGAGAGCTTGCTTGCAGCTACGCAGTTATGATCCTTGAGGACGAGGGTATTTCTATCACGGTTGGTTTTCTTTTAGTACTTTGTTTATTTTATTTGTTATTTTTTCAGCTTATCCATTTCTTTGAACAACGTGTTTAGCTACTTATAATACATAGAGATAAAGGATTAGGAGTCTTATCTGTTTAATTGATATATGAAAACTTGCTTGAAATGTATTTCTCTCGTCAAATCTTAATATGATGTTCGACATTTATAGGAACTGTGCTTATGTTTTTGAATATATTAGTGTTTGGAATTTGTTTTATTGACTTTACTCTTTAACTTGGTGTGTGTTATTAGGCGGACAAGATCGCTACTTTGGTCAAAGCCGCCGGCGTTGAGATTGAATCTTACTGGCCGATGCTATTCGCCAAGATGGCCGAGAAACGCAACGTCACTGACCTCATCATGAACGTTGGTGCTGGTGGTGGAGGCGGTGCACCTGTTGCAGCTGCTGCCCCAGCTGCCGGTGGTGGTGCCGCGGCTGCTGCACCTGCCGCTGAGGAGAAGAAGAAGGTAGGAGAAAACAAGAACAAATAAATGCTTTTTTCTTAGTTCGACTTGTTTCTAACCAAAGCTTTGGTGAATTTTGTTGTGGTTGCAGGAAGAAGTGGCAGAAGAGAGTGATGGTGATTTGGGTTTCGGCTTGTTCGACTAAGCAGCCAGCAATTACTTGTTTCTTTTTTCTTGTTCGTAGTTTTGGTTTTCATCAAATTTTGAGACCATTATTTTGTTGGATCATCCGAGTTACTACTTGGTTTGGTGTATTCAGCTGTATTAACTTAAGTCTACCGAGCTAATCTTTCGGCTCTGTCTTTTGTTAGAATGGGTTTCGTTTCTTTCTTCTTCTTTTGACTCGATTGAAGATTATGTTGGTCTAAAAGATTTATAAATGTCGAACCTTAAGCACAACATACAATGTAGAGAGGATTTTTAGCGACAAACATAATCACTGGTTAAACTTGGAGCAAGAGTCATCAAAATTGTAGTGATGATTGTATGGGGAATCCGGGCTTGAATATTAGTGATTTATATCAATAAGACTGGCCCATACGGAAAAAGAGAGTGGATCAAAAGCAATGTATATATGGCTAGGTGTGTGGGGATTTTCATGTTGGTTTACCAGTTTACCTACTTGTGGTTCCTTCTTACTTTCTGCAGCTGTACATTTGGAAGTCTAATTGCCACTTGGACTTTGTAGATTGGATCTTGAAATTTTGAGAAAAAGGGAAAACATTGGTGTTAACGAAAGAATCACTAGTTTGGTGGGTCCCAAAATCTATAACACATACATTTAAAAAAAAAAAACAAATTAATTAAAATTGACGGAAACAAATAGGTAGAAGGGAGTTGAGCCTCCGCCTCTTATTACATCAACACTTACAACTCATCCCCTCCTTCCTCCCTCCTGGACCTTCTTGTTCTCTCCGCCTTTCTCCTTCTCTTGAATCTCACATTGCTCTCACATTCGAAATGGCCACGGCTTTCTCTGCCACTCTTCCTCTCCATGGATCATCATCTCAAGAGAATCGTCTCTTGCTTCCCTCCACCCGATTGCCTCCTCCTCCTCCTCCTTCTTCTTTCCTCGGATCCACACGTTCTCTCCCCATTCGCAGACTCAATCACGCTCACGCCTCCCGTCGATCTCCCGTCGTCGCAGTCCAGGAAATTGTCAAGGCGAAGAAACCCACCAACTCCCTGGTATGCTCTCTCCTTTAAACCTTCTTACTATTCCGACAAGTGTGTACATTATTTACCAATTCGTGTTCAATGCAATGCTCCTAAGAGATCTTAGTACTATAATCATTGCAATTAGTGGTAAATTGCTTCTTTTTTTTTTAGTATTGATTTCAATAATTGTAAGCAATGTTCTAGAGATCGCTAGGTAACGACTAGGAGTTAACTAATATTTGATATATTGCCTCAAATTACAAAATCATTTTTGATGAATTGTAAGATTTTTTAGAACATTGACGGTTAAGATTTGGTTTTGTCATGATAAAATAGTTGATAACCAAAGAGGAAGGACTGGTCTTGTACGAAGACATGATCCTCGGTCGTTCTTTCGAGGACATGTGTGCTCAGATGTACTACCGAGGCAAGATGTTCGGTTTCGTCCACCTGTACAACGGCCAAGAAGCCGTCTCCACCGGCTTCATCAAGCTCCTCACCCAGTCCGATTCCGTCGTCAGCACGTACCGTGACCACGTCCACGCCCTCAGCAAAGGCGTCTCCGCTCGCGCCGTCATGAGCGAGCTCTTCGGCAAAGTCACCGGTTGCTGCAGAGGTCAGGGTGGGTCCATGCACATGTTCTCTAAAGAGCACAACATGCTCGGTGGGTTCGCCTTTATCGGCGAAGGCATCCCTGTCGCCACTGGTGCTGCCTTCACTTCCAAGTACAAGAGGGAAGTCTTGAAGCAGGACTGCGATGACGTCACTGTTGCGTTCTTCGGAGACGGGACTTGTAACAACGGGCAGTTCTACGAGTGTCTCAACATGGCTGCGCTTTATAAGTTGCCGATTATCTTTGTCGTTGAGAATAACTTGTGGGCGATTGGGATGTCTCATTTGAGATCGACTTCTGATCCCGAGATATGGAAGAAAGGTCCTGCGTTTGGGATGCCAGGTGTCCATGTTGACGGTATGGATGTGCTGAAGGTGAGGGAAGTGGCTAAAGAGGCGGTGGCAAGAGCTAGGAGAGGTGAAGGTCCGACCTTGGTGGAATGTGAGACTTATAGGTTCAGAGGACACTCCTTGGCTGATCCTGATGAGCTCCGTGATGCTGGTAAACTCTCTCTCTCTCTCTTTTACTGCTTGTATTGTTTATTATATTTGGATTGAAACTAATCTTGGATTTATGGCAGCTGAGAAAGCCAAGTACGCGGCTAGGGACCCGATCACAGCATTGAAGAAGTATCTGATAGAGAACAAGCTGGCGAATGAAGCTGAGCTGAAGTCGATAGAGAAGAAGATAGACGAGTTGGTGGAGGAAGCGGTTGAGTTTGCAGAGGCGAGTCCGCAGCCTGGTCGGAGTCAGTTGCTAGAGAATGTGTTTGCTGATCCCAAAGGGTTTGGGATAGGACCTGATGGACGTTACAGATGCGAGGATCCCAAGTTTACTGAAGGCACCGCTCAAGTCTGAAATGAGAGAGGGTTAAATCATGAATGTCTTTTGGTTTCTGTTTGTTTGATGTTATTAAGTTAAAATGCCTCTGAGCAAGAGTTTGAACTCTTTTTTTTTTTGTTCTTGGATCTGAATGACAAATACGTTCGTTAAAGTTTGACGGGTGAGTGATTAACATTAATTATATGATTATGAGTCGGCATTAGAGGTTTTGTTAGGGCTTTAGAAGCATCTGGGTAAAAGGATTGTCCATAAATGATAAATGGACTTACGATTTGTTGAAGGCCCAGTGGTTTGCAACCGCCTCATATCTCTGTCGATAAATAGGGCATGCGCGAATCAACCGGAATTAAAAGAAAAAAAGAAAAATAAATAATCAAACTCTCCAAGATGTTCGTGAAAGATGAATCAAAGGAGGCGGCGGCGATAGCTTCTTTGTTCGAATCTGCCAGTAAGATTGATCCCTCACATTTTGCGGCTTTCGTCGCCGAAAAGACGGTAAGTTGAATATGCTTTTTTGTTGTCTAATCAGTCAGAGAGACAAAATCAAATTTCAATTTTGGTCTTTTTGTTTGTTAAAACAGGGTGGTGTGCCGGAGCGTGACTTATGGAGGTTTAACTTTTACCTTAAGGAAGTATTTTCCCAAGTATCACCATTACCATGGTTTAACATGTTAAAGACATCGCCTTTGTCCGATGTGAGTGAGTCAGTTTACGTTTTGTTTTTGTTTTTAAATCAAAAAAATAAATAAAAAAATAAATAAAAAGGTCCTGCTGAAGCTGACATCATCTTGCTCTTGCTCATGCTCAGGTTCCATTATCTATTATTCCTAAATCCGTCTACGAAACAGCAGCCGATTGGATCAACAAACTTCCATCCGAATCACACTGGAAGTTCGTAATGTGGGCGCTTGACCGACTTCTCATTGATTGGGCAGCACATGCTAAAGGCCAAGAACAACCTTTTATCCTATATCACGTAACTTTTCCCTTTCTTTGTCTTATCCTTTTTTCTATTTAGTGCCTTGTCTTACTCCCATTATCTTGGTAGGTGGCTACATTGGTTGAATTGGCCATGGTGTTGCGTGCTCAACCTGATTCTTTGACTGGTCTTTTGCCGATGCTGAGGTGGAGACCTATGTATCATGGCCAAGACAAGCTTCCGCTTATCGTTTGGATGATGTCTCATGCCTACCAAGAAGATTTACCTGCTGCCTTGTATTCATGGGCGGTTAACTTGCTGCCACTAGTCGTTAGTGACAAGTGCTGCTACAGCTCTCACTCAATTCATCTCATCCTGCAATTTGTTGAGATGTGAGTCCATTTTTTTTTAAGATTCCTTCCCTCCCTCCCTCCCTCCTCTGCTCTTTGTATGTCTAAAATCTTGTTTTTCTTTTAATCAGGGTTTTGTCCTCGAATCCAGAGGCTCGAGCTGTACTCCTAAACGAACCTGTTCGGCATGGAGAGCGGCTGATTCCACCTTGTTCGTTTGAGATGTTGGTGCGGCTTACATTCCCTGCTCCATCCGCTAGAGTAGAGGAGTCAACAGAGAGGTTTGAGGCTATTTATCCCTTGTTGAAGGAAGTAGCCCTTGCACCAGATACAAGTTCAGACGCACTGAAACAGATATTCACTTTTTCCTTGGAATTAGCTGGACAAAAAGGTATTATCGAAACACCACTTGCTTTGCTTCCCTAATGAATTCTATTAAATTTACGCTTGGCTTTTGTTTACAGGAAATCCTGCTCTAGCCAGTGAAGCTACAGCAATCGCCTTCAGTGTTTTGACACAAAACGTTGATTGCTTTAAGCAATGGGATGTTCTCTACAAGGAGAATCTTGAAGCTAGCGTTGCTCTTCTTAAAAAGCTTGTACACGAGTGGGAGGATCATGCCCCCAAACTATTATCATCATCACCGACTGATACTCTCACTGTCGAGCATGCTATGAATAGCTTCAGGATGAAGGTCTCTTATTAGACTCTTCTAAGCTAATATTAACTCTTTGACCTCCTCACCTTGCTATATATATTTATATTATTATTGTCTGCAGAACGAAATAGCCATCACTGAAGGAGTAGCCAATCTTTCTCTTTACAAACAAGCTGACAAGTCTTGCAAACTGATCTCAACGATACTCACCCCTGGAAGTGGAATGTATCTGAACAAATCAAATCCCAATGCGGCCAAGATGGATCCCTCAGACCTTAAGGTAAGTTGTAGAATTGTCATCCGATCAAAATCTTATCTGATTGATTTGGTTCTTTTGCTATTAGTTAATCTTCAAACTTTGTGTGATGTTCAATTTTTATCCTAACAGCTTGTGGAAGACAAATCAAACGGTGTTAGTGCAGCTGAGGAAATTGAAAAGGCGATATTGTCTTTGTCCGAAGCCGCCAAAAAGATGGACCCCTCACATCTTGCGGCTTACCTCGACCAAGTATTGGTAAGTGAAATTCGCGTTTTGTCTTAAATTCAGAAACCGAATTTTAATTCTGGTTTGTTGATAGGACGATGATTGGTTTATACCGGCGAGGCAGATGTTGAAATTAATCCATTACTATGGGGATGAACTTTCCCAAGTATCCTTTCAATGGGTCAAGATGTTCCAGGACTATCCTTTATCCAAGCTCATTCATGTGAGATCTTCTATTATTACGTCCTTTTTGTAAATCTAAAAGTCTTCTTTGGTGGTTATAGCTGATGATATCTTTCTTGCTTCAGGTTCCGTTATCTCTTATTCCTAAGCCTGTCTACGAAAAAACAGTAGATTTCATCAACCTACTTCCATTCGAGACTATACTACCTGGCGCTGTACTATGGGCCTCTGATTTTATTCTCACTGAATGGCCTAGAGTTGTTGTCAAAGTTGAACAAAAAGACAAATCCAAGGTTCCAATCTTTTGTGTGTTTTATTCAGTTTTAACTTTTGTTTTTGACTCTCTGACTGACTCCAACGGTTTTTTTTTTTTTTTTTCCGACTTGTAGGTGGCAGCATTTGTTGTGTTAGCCATGGTGTTGCGTACTCGACCTGATGCCTTGACTCTTGTTTTGCCGGAGCTGAGGGAGAGACCTACATATCAAGGCCTGGACAAGCTTCCGGTTATAATTTGGATGATGGCTCAGGTTAATTCTGATTTAAAAAAAAAAAATTTTATCCAAATTTGTTGTGTTTTGTTCTAGTTTCTCAATATTTTTTAAATTGAGTGGTGACAGGCCTCCCAAGGTGATTTATGTGCTGGCTTGTATTCGTGGGTGCGTAACTTGCTGCCACTAGTCGCC
The DNA here is from genome assembly GCA_016771965.1 of Brassica carinata. Classification (NCBI taxonomy): domain Eukaryota; kingdom Viridiplantae; phylum Streptophyta; class Magnoliopsida; order Brassicales; family Brassicaceae; genus Brassica; species Brassica carinata. Next base: position 53,577,206 of record CM028701.1, on the reverse strand, counting down.
AATAACAAGGACTACAGCAGCTCTCAGTCAACTCATCTCATCCTGCAATTTGTTGACATGTGAGTCCAGTGTTAATATTTTCTCCCTCCCTCCTCTGCTCTTGTATGTCTAAAACCTTTTGTTTTTTTTTTTCTTTTAATCAGGATTTTGTCCTCGAATCCAGAGGCTCGGGCTGTACTCCTAAACGGAGCTGTTAGGCATGGAGAGTGGCTGATTCCACCTTGTTCGTTTGAGATGTTGGTGCGGCTTACATTCCCTCCTGCTAGAGTAGAGGAGGCAACAACAACAAAGAGGTTTCAGGCAATTTATCCCTTGTTGAAGGAAGTAGCCCTTGCACCAGATACAAGTGCAGACGCACTGAAACAGATATTCACTTTTTCCTTGAAATTAGCTGGACAAAAAGGTATTGGTAACCCAACGAAACCCTCTCTCTTTCTTTTGAATTTACCACCCTTTGCTTGTTTCACAGGAAATCCTGCTCTGGCCAATGAAGCTACCGCGATCGCCATCAGTGTTTTGACACGAAACGTTGATTGCATTAAGCAATGGGATGTTCTCTACAAGGAGAATCTTGAAGCTAGCGTTGCTCTTCTTAAAAAGCTAGTAGACGATTGGGAGCATCATTCCCTGAAACTATTATCATCATCACCGAGTGATACTCTCACTGTCGAGCATGCTATGAATAGCTTCAGGATGAAGGTAATAATGCCTCTCTTAGACTCTTCTAAGGTACTATTATCATCTCTGACCTCACCTGCTATTTTTTTATATTATTGTCTGCAGAACGAAATAGCCATCACTGAAGGAGTAGATAGTTTTCTTTACGAAGAAGCTCACAGGTGGTGCCAACTGATCTCGAGGAGACTGACTCTCTAGATGTTCGTCTACGTCCACCTTCGCAAAGCACGTACCCAAATGCACTTGCTCGATTTTCCCACATGAAGTAGTTAGATTTTCAATAAAGATGTTACTGTTTAATCACTCTCCTCAACAATCTTTTTAATACTCACTCCCTTGTGAGAAACAAATTAGATTATTGCGTTTGACTTGGTAAATGTAGCAAGAACTGTTTGACAAGAACTTGGGATGTGTCATTTGAGATCGACTTCTGATCCCGAGATATGGAAGAAAGGTCCTGCGTTTGGGATGCCAGGTGTCCATGTTGATGGTATGGATGTGCTGCGTTTGGACCTGATGGACGTTACAGATGCGAGGATCCCAAGTTTACTGAAGGCACCGCTCAAGTCTGAAAAGAGAGAAATCATGAATGTCTTTTGGCTTCTGTTTGTTTGATGTTATTAAGTTAAAATGCCAAACAGTTTGAATCGTTTGAACTTTTCCTTCTTTTGGATATTTTGCTAAATTACAAATTCGTTCTAAAATTTGTATTTCATGTCATCATTATATTTTTTAGAAGTGTCACTACTATTAATATAATGCAATTGTAGCTAAATAGGATTTGATAATTTTTATATCGAGACATTTGGCACTAACATGTATAATTGAGAATATTCATTTTTTATTAGAATAATAGAAAGCAATATTAAAGAGGGCCTTGACTCTGACTGGGAGGCTTGAATTAAGCCTGTGACAAAGAGCCAGAGATTATGTAAATGGTAAATGGACTTTAGATTTGTTTAAGGCCCATCACAAGGGAAGGCGACATAATAAGACAATTTAAAGAGGGCCCATGTCAGATGATGACTTAATGACGTGTAAAGATGTAGTAGAAAACTATGGTGGCGCAAGTACTAACAGCAACTTGTAGTTTACCACCTGAACTCTAGACTGACATAAACGGAGTCAAATGTGAACCATACATTTCCACTTTAAGTAACTACCACACCAAACCTAACTTAGCAGGCCCGACACTATTTTTGTCACCTAATTTCTTGTTCATTCCCATCTTGTGGTTTCAATAGTTTATACTCAAATCTATGGTGCTGTTTATATTTTTTTTAATCATTAGCTCGAGACAGTGCGATGCCCTCCAATAAATGTAGTCTAAATTTTATCATGTTTTAAAAATTAAAATGTATCACAATATTTCTTATACATATTTGAAGGGAATTAACAAAAAAAATGAGATAGTGCAAACCAGATGGATTCATGGATCCAGTGAAAGTCAAAAAGAAGGTATAAAGGATCGAATTCAAAATGCGAACAGTTAACATGGAGAACCATCATGTGAAGAACGTACGACATAAACAACGAAGTATGATGCATGTCTATATCTGATTTCAATAATTAAATAAAAACAAATTTGGGTGTAACGAACGGAAAGTCAAGAAGGAAGAGGATGATAAATTTCCTTTATGTTCAAAAAAAGAGGATGATAAATTAATTTTTTAGTCGATTCTATTGGAGATAAGGATGATGGTAGTTAGAGATATATACAAATATGAGATAATGATGTATTTAGATATCGATAGGATATTGATCAAGTCGGCTAAAGCTTTTGTATATATACTCATGTATTGTGATTAATAAAGTCAAGCAATTCTATAAACTTACATGGTATCAGAGCAGAGATCAAGATAAACTTTGCTCAGAATTGCCAGAGACGTTGAAAAACAATCGTTATGAGTGGAGACGAGTCAAAGCAAGTTACAATAAAACAGAGTGATACGATGGGTGTTTCTACCTCGCCGTATGCTTTGTTTTCTTCGGATAACCCAGGCGCCTTGATTACATCCGTTCAGTTGAAGGGTGATAATTATAATGAGTGGGCGTTGGAGATGGAGAATGCTCTTAGAGCTAAGAAGAAGATGGGTTTCGTGGACGGCACGTTGGCTAAACCTAGCGAGGAAAGTGGAGAACTTGAATTATGGCTCAGCGTAAATTCCATGATTGTGGGGTGGATCAGATCCTCCATTGAACCAAGAGTGAGATCTACTGTGACGTTCATAACTGAAGCGCACAAGCTATGGGAGAACCTCAAGAAGAGGTTTGAAGTAGGAAACAAAGTACGTGTTCATCAGCTAATGGAACAGTTGGCAGCTTGTCGTCAGAATGGGCAGCCTGTAATTGACTATTACGGACGACTTGCAATGATGTGGGAAGAATTGCAGACATATAAACCTCCTCCTGCGTGTAGTTGCTCTGCGGCTGCAATTTATGAGAAAGAGAGAGAGGAGGAACGTGTTCATCAATTCATCATGGGGTTAGATGACTCCAGATTCAGTAATGTAGTCACCGCTATAATGAAGCGGATGAACTACCGATTGGGGAAAAGCATACGAAGGTGATCGAGAAGAAGCTAGATTAAACGCTGCTAAATCTCGAGAATCAGCTCAGCAAGAAGCAATTGGCTTTGCTAGCGAAGAGAAGGGTCATCGAGGAGGTTTCTGGTTCAGGAACAAAGAGAGACGGTCGTGACACTAGCTTCGGTGGCGTTCAGAAAACAGCAATACAGGATATGGTAATAAATTTAGAGACGAGTTTGCTCTAACTGTGGGAAGTCGGGGCATGAAAAGAACAACTGCTGGCAGATCATTGGTTTTCCGGAATGGATGAATGAGCGTAGAGGAAGAGGCTCAGCAGAGGTGGAGGACGGGCTCGACCGAGGAGGTTATGGTCGTGGGGAGCTAGTGGACGGAGCTGCACACACGGCTCAAGCTACTAACTCTCTTGGGGCAGGAGCTGATCTATCACCCGAGCAATGGAGAGCTATTACTCAGATTATTAACGAAGGGAGATCAGGAAGTCAATCGACAAGCTTTCGGTAAGCCTATTGGTGATGTTATTATAGACTCAAAGGCCGCACCATATGACAGAGACATTTCTCGCTTGTGAATGTAAGGAGCACTCAACCTTGTAAGGTTGGCTTCGCAAATGGTGGAACTTCGACTTCAACACAGATGGGAGATATGGTCCTTACAGAACGAATCTCACTCCGAGATGTGCTTCTTGTGCCAAACTTGGATTGTACTCTTATATCAGTATCAAAGTTAATACGCACACAAATTGTTTTGCTTTATTTACAGACACTATTTGCGTTTTGCAGGACCGTTCTTCAAGACTCGATTGGAGCGGTGAAGAACGTGGTGGGTTTACTTCTTTAGGGATGTGAGAGTAGACGAGCTAACAGAGCTGATGGAGCGAGGATCAACTCTTGTGGCATCGGCGACTTCGGGCATCCAGCTGTTTCTGTTTTTCTACTTTACATGAGCTTTCGGTGTTAAGAATAAGGATTGTTCTAGTCATTGTGACGTCTGTTTTAGAGCAAAACAAACAAGAGATGTTTTTCCTGATAGTTTGAATAAAACAAGCAAGTGTTTTGAGTTAATTCATGTGGATGTTTGGGGTCCTTATCGGATTCCTGCTTCGTGTGGAGCGTCCTACTTTCTTACTATTGTAGATGATTTTTCAAGATCAGTGTGGACACATTTACTTCTAGCTAAATCGGAGGTAAAGAGGGTGTTGCGAGGTTACGCATTTATACAGAAAAACAGTTCAATCTTCTGTTCAAATGGTTCAAGTGACAATGGAACAGAATTCATGTCTGGGAGATTTCTTTAAAGACAAAGGAATCATTCATCAGACAAGTTGTGTTGTCGCCCAGCAGAATGGGCGGTAGAGAAAGCATAGACATATTCTGAATGTTGCAAGGGCTTTGTTGTTTCAGTCTAACCTGCCTGTGAAGTTTTGGGGAGAAGCTGTTACAACAGCTACTCATGTTATCAACATGACACCAACGAAGATCTTAAAGGGAAAGTCTCCGTATGAGGTGCTGTTTGGATCGAAACCATCGTACAGTTCGTTACGTGTATTCGGTTCGTTGTGTCATGTTCACGCATCGATCGCAGTAGAGATAAGTTTGGTGAAAGAAGCAGAAATGTGTGTTTGTAGGCTATCCTTTGGTAAAAGGCTTGGAGAGTGTATGACTTGGACAGTAATGAGTTTTGACATCGAGACGCCGTTTTGAGGAGAAGGTGTTTCCGTATGCAGATAAGGAAGAGAATAATTCAAACATAAGGATGATGGTAGGTGGTCCAGATGATGATTGGATCATTGATGTTACTGAGAAGAGTAGTTCCTGTGAAAAGGATGAAGTAGAAGAAAATAAAGAGAATAAACAGAATGAGACTGCAGCGTCTGTTGCTCCTACTGCAGCATCAGAACAAGTAGAAGTGGTGGCAGAACAGAGCAGTGATGCTAGCACGGTTGAGAAGATAGTTGATAAAGGTGTCGCAGAGGATCAAGAGATGGGCAGAGGTCGTAGAAAGACTTCCATCTGTGAAGTTGCGTGATTATGTCACCTATAATGCTTGTGTCCTCCGAAAGTAAACCCCCATCACGATCTTGCCGCCTCCTCTGTTTCAAAAGCGAGTCTTGGCTTGTCAAGGTGCATATATCCTCTACGAATTATATATCTGATGATAAATTTTCTCCTGCTCACAAGACGTTCCTAGCTGCAATAACCAATGCGAGAGAGCCAAGGAATTTTAAAGAAGCCATGGAGCAAAAGATATGGCGTGATTCAATGTCAAAGGAAATCACAGCGTTTGAAGCCAATAAAACATTCAGTATTGTTGATTTACCTCCTGGAAAGAAAGCAATAGGTAATATGTGGGTCTATAAGTATAAATACAATGCTGATGGGACGATGGAGAGGCCTAAATCTCGCCTGGTGGCGTTGGGAAATAGACAAGTCAAGGGCAGAGACTTTCAAGAGACGTCGCTCTGTAGCAAAGATGACAACTATCAGATGTTTGTTGAGAGTGGTTGCAGGGAAAGGCTGGATAGTACACCAGATGGATGTACACAATGCCTTCTTGCATGGTGACCTGAAAGAAGAGGTTTACATGAGGCTTCCGCAGGGGTTTAAACATTCAGATCCAAATAAGGTGTGCAGGTTGCATAAAGCAATATATGGTTTGAGGCAAGCTCCGAGGTGCTGGTTTGCCAAGTTGACTAATGCTCTTAAAGGCTTCGGATTTCATCATTCATATGCAGATTACTCATTGTTCGTCTATTCTAAAGGGAATGTGGAGCTCAGGGTTCTGATATATGTCGACGATTTGCTTATTTGTGGGAATGACATGGATTTTTTAAGCAAATTTAAAGAACACTTGGGCAGATGCTTTCATATGAAGGACCTAGGGAAACTAAAATATTTCCTAGGGATAGAAGTTGGACGTGGAGAGGAAGGTTTTATGCTCACACAACGTAAATACACACTGGACCTCATAGCAGATACTGGTTTACTGGGTTCGAAACCTGTGGCTACACCGATGGAGATTCAGCATAAGTTGGCTCTGGACTTGAGTCCTTTCCTGTTGGATGCAGAGAAATATAGGAGGTTGGTAGGGCGTTTGATTTATTTGTCCATTACAAGGCCAGATATATCGTATTCAGTTCATATCTTGTCACAATTTATGCAAAGGCCGCGAGATGCAGTGGGCAGCGGCGCTATGAAGTTGTGAAGTACTTAAAAGGTACAGCAGGACAAGGAATTCTGTTAGAATCTCAACCAGACATGAAGCTTTCCAGATATCGTGATGCATCGGTCCGCTTGTCCCACTACAAGGAGGTCACTGAGCGCGTATGTTGCGCTTGTGGGGGAGGCACCGGTTTCTTGGAAGACCAAGAAGCAAGGCGTAGTATCACATTCTTCAGCTGAGTCTGAATATAGGTCGATGGCGTTGGCAACAAGGGAGATAAAATGGTTATGCAGGCTATTGCAAGACTTGGGTGTCAAGCAACGAAAACCTGTGAAGTTATATTGTGATAGTAAGTCAGCTATTCACATAGCTTCTAATCCAGTGTTTCATGAGCGGACTAAACACATAGAGTCTGATTGTCATCAAGTAAGGGATGCTATTGAAGAGGGATTGCTGGAAACAATTCATGTTCGAACAAATGAGCAGTTGGCGGATGTATTGACAAAGGCGCTAGGAAGAGTGCAATTTCAAAATTTGTTGTTCAAGTTGGGAGTAAGAAATTTTCATATTCCCAACTTGAGGGGGAGTATTGGAGATAAGGATGATGGTAGTTAGAGATATATACAAATATGAGATAATGATGTATTTAGATATCGATAGGATATTGATCAAGTCGGCTAAAGCTTTTGTATATATACTCATGTATTGTGATTAATAAAGTCAAGCAATTCTATAAACTTACAGATTCCCTTTTTGGATGGGAAGTTCCCCTCTGGTAATCTGGGGGCGTATTTTTTTCTTTTCTAAGAAATGCTTAGCTATAAATTATGGTTATCTTGTTAATAATTTATAAATCTTTTGGAATGTTTAGGCGTCGCATCATACACAATACTACATTATATTTTCATCATTGTGATTAGTGGCCATAAATTTCCTAGCAATGCTTTTTTTTTCTTTTTGTTCAACCATTGCTTATAATTTATATTAGTGGCCATAAAATTCCTAAAATTCCTTATAGGTTAGAAGTATAAAGTTAACTTAGTGAGGTACATGTCGTCCCACTATATTCCAAACTTTTCAAATAAACAAATATCTTGTCCTTTTAATTCAGCTGATTTTCTGCTCCCTTCAAATATTTCTAGTGCCTTTATTTGATATGATATTACGCTGGGTTCCACGTCGACATGATCATGCATTCAAACACGGATAGCAATATGAACTCTTTTTCGTCTTCACCAGCGTGTTTTTTTTGTCAGATGAGTTTTATTGGGCTCGATCTTAAAGGATTACGATCAATCTTATCGATGAAAATAGTAACGGCTTCTTTTTTTTTTTACCACCCACGTGTTTAAAACAAATAATCATATTGCTAGATATGAGGGGAGCCCTCATTGGCAAAACCAATGTGATGGTTAAACTTTAATAAAAAGTTATTTTTTCCCATGACTTTTAATTAAACGAAGTAGTATTATAGAAAAGAGCATTTTATTAGGTGTATTATGTATAATGGTGTTGAAAACTATAAAGAGAAATTATTTGTGAGAATTGGTTATTTCATAAGCGCAGATTTTTTTTTAAAAAAAGAAATAGAATTTTTAGAATTTTTTAAAAAATAAAAAGATAAATAAATAAATAAAAAATAGTACTCCCTTTGTTTCTAAACAATCTATGTTTTAGATTTTTCACACTTATTAAAAAAAAACATAAAATTTTATTTATCAATGCATTGCTTTTCCTAATTAACAATTCCCCATAACTTTGAACCAATAAGATTTTAGTAAATACAATTATACTTTTAGAAATGTACAATTTTTCATTAATTAATGTATTGAAAATGTAAAAAATGTATCTTTTTGAAATAATTTTTTTTTTCTAAAATATGGATCTTTTAGAAACAGAGGGAGTAGTAGTTTTTTTTTGAAAAAATAGTAGTAGTTAGAATTTTTTTTTAATATTGTTAAAACCGTTTATATTTAACTCTAAACCCTAAATCCTAAACCTAAACCCTAGGGTAAACCCTAAACCCTTGGGTAAAGAGATGTTCCAAAGGTTTAGAGTTTATCCAAGAGTTTAGAGTTTAATCCAAGGATTTAGGATTTATCCAAAGATTTAGGGTTTAGGGTTTAGGGTTTAGGATTTATTACGTACAGTTTTAATAATGGATAAAAAATAATAGTAGCTATCAAAAAGAAAAAAATTTAACATTATTAAAACTGTTTATAATAAACCCTAAACGCTAAACACTTGACTGTAAATACTAAACCCTAAACCCTTGAGTAAACTCTAAATCCTTGGATAACCCTAAACCCTTGGGTAAATTCTGAACCCTAAATCCTTGAAAAATCTCTTTACCCAAAGATTTAAGATTTACCCAAAGGTTTAGAATTTAGTGTTCATTGTTTATGATTTAGAGTTTAGTATAAACGGTTTTAACAATATTAAATTTTTTTTTCCAGCTACTGCTATTTTTATTTATTTTTTATCTTGTTGATTAAAACCAAATTTTAAATATTCTATTTCTTTTTTAAAAAAATCTACATTCTCATTGTTGGTGAACTTATAGATAGGGGTGAACCCAAAAATTTCTCAACTATAAACAAAACAATTCGTTTCGAAAAAGGCATACATATCTTGTAGTGTGGATTAGTACATATATATGGTATTACTGGATTTCGCTTTGCTCCGTAAAAGTACGTATAATGAGGAAAACGATATATGTGTCAAACTATCAAACTATCAACTATATAGATGACTAATGACTTGCCGTGATAGAATTCACAACCTTTGATCATTTGATAACGTTTCTTTTTTTTCCATTTTTTTTTTTGCAAAAGCTGAATAGTAATACGATAGGTTAAACAGAAGTAATACTAAAATGGCGCACAAAATTCAAATAGAAGTCTTTCTCGGTGGTTTTAGGGGTTTCAAAATAGTAATGTATTTCTCAATAACTTTATATTAGAACGAAAATAAATTGATAAAATATCCATTGGGTTCGATTAGTGATTTCTAGCTTTGGATAAGGCATTGAGGGTGGTATTTTTTTTATTAAAAAAAACGATTCAGATTGCTTTGCCCAAAAAAGATTTTCTCCTTTTATTTGAAAAATCACCTACTATTGGGTTTAAATTGCACTTTAGAAAAAAAACTAAAAGTATATATTAATTGGTTTAAATGACAGGGACTGAGATTACTTTTGATCCAAGGATTTTGGTTAGTCACTTAAAAGGTTAAATGTTATTAGTTATCTAGTTAGTTTGCATGTGTTTTATTGTCTTTATATTTAACTGAGTATTAAGTTTAGTAATTAGTAGCCAACACTTTTGCTTCATTTGCATGACGTGTTTTTTTTTTCACTATTGTAAGACGCCCTCACGATTCAGCACGAAAGACGCTATATTCACGCTCGAGTCTCACAAAGTCATAAGTTAAAGGAAATAAAAAATAGTTCAACATAGAAAGATTAGCCAGTTCAGAACATATATGGTATTCGTGTCTTTGTGTTCGTTTAAAAGTCCAAAATGTCTGATGGCTTATTTTACCAACCATTTTGTTTTCATGGTTAAAACAAGAAATTATAATTGTGTGCGTTATTTAAGAAAACACACTTAGACACACTTAGTTGTATACGTATGTATGGTCAATTGCGTATTATTTCTTGTGAGGTATAGGAAACTGTGTGCGCTTTCTTATGAATTTTATTTTTTTAAAAAGAAGCGAATATACGATTGGTGTCAGTGAGTTTATATAGAACTCTAAATACCGCACCGCTTTATTGTTTTCATTCAAGCTTTTAAGTTCTCCAAATTAAATGTCTGCTTTAGTACCTGCAAAATCTATTGTATAAACTCCCTTAAAGTCTTGCAGGACACGACGAGTTGATGATACGTTAAATATTATAGTCAAAATAAGACTTGAAAAGCCAGGTGAAATACGACTAACATTTTTTTGACAAAGGGCAAACGTATACATATTAAAGTTTTTTTTTTTTTTTTGCTAAAAAACCATTCCCTTCGACAATTTAAAGTTGGTCGCCCAAAGTGAAAAGCTTTAGAATTGTTTATTTGTATAGTATAGGGGAATACAAAAAAGTTTGCTTATAAATATTGGGAAGCCTTGTGATGAACTCAAAGCACATCTCTCTAACCTTCATACTTACATTAGTAACATATATATAGAGAGAGAAAGCGATCAGAAACAGAAATGAATGTCGTCGAAGGAGAGAGATCATCAGTAGTAGACAAATGGGCACCGGCTATGGCAGTTGTTGTAGCAAACATAGCGACGGGTTCAGTGAATGCCCTTGTGAAGAAGGCTCTTGATGGTGGTGTTAACTGTTGAATACGAGTTTGGTCGATCGATTGATAGTGAAATAAACTCGGTTTTGTGGGTCTTACAAAGACGTTTATTGATCGGTGTATGAGAACAAACGAGTTTACAAAGAGATTAATGAAAGAGAGAAAGGTTGGAGCTTTGTTGAAAAGACTCAACGAAACACCGAGCGGCTCGATTGGTTGAAAACCCTAGATCTTGCCGTCAATGCCTTAGTGTCTGTTTTCGGATCCTTTCTCTTGCTCTTCAGTCGTCTTTTTATAGCCTTCGTGGGTATGTCTTTTGTTCGCCCTAAGAATAGTTTGCCCTAGAGGCCCAGGCCCAATCTTTGCGTTCGATGGGCTTGGAGCCGAACGATGGTTCGTTGAGCCGACGCTAACCAGTAAGTCGATCGACCGTAAGACCAAGCCGTTAAGATCAGTCTTCATGCCGATCGACCAGTTTACTGGACTGATCTTTGGCCCAGATTCCGGCGTTCGTGGACCGAATCCTGTTATTCGATGGGCCTTGTGGAGGGATGCCAAATCCCTCTCCAACAGTAAGCCCCCCCCCCAATCCACTTGTGAAGGATCGCGGTTCTTCGCAATGGGGTAGCAAGAGTTGGTTCTGAGAATAACGGATTCAGTTCCAGTCTCGTTGGGCGACAGGTCGATCGGTAGCGGTATGCTTGCGATGCTCACGATGTTGTTAATCGACCGCTCGACGAGATAACTGTTGTTTGAACGATCACCTGATCGAGTAATTGTCGTTGATCGCTCGAGTAAGTAGTTGTCAAAGTAGTGTGTAGGGTGTGAGACTGTTTGCAGGCCTCGAACTAAACTGGTTTTGGCAACTGTGGCTTGCCGACCGATCGATCGCTTGGTCGACGTGTGAGGTCAAGCCGACTTGATTTTTGTCCGTTGCATACTTGCGGGAGATACCCGTGATCTGTCGCTCGATCAGCTAAAAGCACCGTTCATGGTTTGTTAGTCGTTGGTCGATCGATTCCCATTCGATCATGTTCCTTGAGTAGTTCCTGGTCGTTTGCGCTACGTTGGTGAGTCTACCGATCGATCGGTCGGTCAGTTGGGGTTGATCGGTTGGCTAGACGATCTCTGTTCCAAACGATCCTGCAGGCGACAGACGACCCTTGTTTCGGGTAATCCTGCAATCGACGGGTCGTCGTTTGTCTCCTATGGTTTTCGCGGTCGATTGATTGGTTGGTGCATGCCTGTTGATCGGTCGGCTTTCACGTCGTTTGAACTACGTCTGCTTGGCGATTGCACTGATCGATCGATCGGTCAGTTGGGGTTGATCGGTTGGCTGGACGATCTCTATTCCAAACGATCATGCAGACGACGGGCGATCCTTGTTTTAGATGATCTTGCAATCGACGGGTCGTCGTTAAGGAAAGCGCTATGCATTGATGGCAGATCTGTTGAGCCTAGCGTGAACTTCGCCAAGTTTGGGTTGAGTCCGACGGATGGGTTTTGAGCAATCCTCGTTGCATGATCGCCAGGAGGTCTGGGTCCTTGATGACTTGATTGACTCCATTTCGCTATCATCGCGATGGGACGTTTGAGATTCCCGATCTCGCCCGAGCTTGATCGGTCGATGAGCAGGATTGGGACGATGTTGATCCTACTCACTCTACTTTAGAAGGGATTTCTTCGCTGATGGAGAAAAGTCGAAGTCCGGTATGACCTTTATGATCCCGAGATCCGACCAGCGTCCATGGAATCTGCCGAGTGGATATTGCGGTGTTTATGAGTCATTTTTGGGGAAGATTCAAAGTTGTGGTTTCTGATCCTCCGTTTAATCACCTCTTATTTCTTTTCGCGGTCGTGTCAATCAGCCGGGCGCTGGCGCTGGCGAATGTTGCCGCAGATCCCATCGCGGAGGGGTCAATTGACGTTCTTCCGCCAAAGAGGAAGAGAAAAAGGGCTAAGTCTTTGAAAGAGGTGAGGGCTGATCCTTCTGAGGATGAAAGGGAAGCCGCCCGAACGCCGCGTGAGCCGAGAGACGATGACGAGATGGAAGACAATCGAGAGGACATCCATGTAGAGAATTCCAAAGGCCTATCTGGCAAGGGATCATCGGGAGGAGAACTTCGCCCGCCGAGTGAGGCGACTCGCCATGTCAGAACGGACGCCAGATATCTCCAAACTTATGTTTCGAACAAGTTTTCGAATCAGCTCGCGCACGCAGATGTAAACATTTGATTAAGAGAATGCTTTTGTTGATAGTCTGATTGCTGGTGATTGATCGAATGGTGGTTTAGTCATTTGCCATGATCAAGGCAAAAGTGACAAGACGTGCTCATTTGGTGTTTGGACAGAAGTGACGTGGTGTCATCTGCCTGAGGCTGCGTGATGTGTGGTCATTCTAGTCGATCGAAAGTGACGTACAAGCGCTCACATGATGCCTCTGTGACCAAGTTAACGGTATTGTGATGTGTAGTCATTCGACTGACCGAAGTGACTTACAAGCCGCTCACTGACGCTTTGAAAATATCCGCTAATGGCGTATGTGGGCTTTGTGACGTACAATCATTCGATCTATTCGAAAGTGATGTACAAGTGTTCACATGATGCCTCTGTGACCAAGTTAATGGTATTGTGATGTGTAGTCATTTGGACTGACCGAAAGTGACGTACAAGCGTTCACTCGACGCCTTTGAAAACGTTCGTTAATGGCGTATGTGGGCTCTGTGATGTGCAATCATTCGATCTATTCGAAAGTGATGTACAAGCCGCTCACATGATGCCTCCGCGACCAAGTTAATGGTATTGTGATGTGTAGTCATTCGACTGACCGAAGTGACTTACAAGCCGCTCACTCGACGCCTTTGAAAACGCTCGCTAATGGCGATGTGGGCTTTGTGATGTGCAATCATTCGATCTATTTGAAAGTGATGTACAAGCCGCTCACATGATGCCTCCGCGACCAAGTTAATGGTATTGTGATGTGTAGTCATTCGACTGACCGAAGTGACTTACAAGCCGCTCACTGACGCTTTGAAAACGCTCGTTAATGGCGTATGTGGGCTTTGTGATGTGCAATCATTCGATCTATTTGAAAGTGATGTACAAGCCGCTCACATGATGCCTCCGCGACCAAGTTAATGGTATTGTGATGTGTAGTCATTCGAATTAACCAAAAGTGACTTACAAGCATTCACTGACGCTTTGAAAATATCCGCTAATGGCGTATGTGGGCTTTGTGATGTGCAATCATTCGATCTATTCGAAGTGATGTACAAGCGCTCACATGATGCCTTCGCGACCAAGTTAATGGTATTGTGATGTGTAGTCATTCGACTGACCGAAGTGACTTACAAGCCGCTCACTGACGCTTTGAAAACGCTCGTTAATGGCGTATGTGGGCTCTGTGATGTGCAATCATTCGATCTATTTGAAAGTGATGTACAAGCCGCTCACATGATGCCTTCGCGACCAAGTTAATGGTATTGTGATGTGTAGTCATTCAATTAACCAAAAGTGACTTACAAGCATTCACTGACGCTTTGAAAATATCCGCTAATGGCGTATGTGGGCTTTGTGATGTGCAATCATTCGATCTATTCGAAGTGATGTACAAGCGCTCACATGATGCCTCCGCGACCAAGTTAATGGTATTGTGATGTGTAGTCATTCGACTGACCGAAGTGACGCATAAGCCGCTCACTCGACGCCTTTGAAAACATATGTTCCAAATACTAACCGTGGATGTGCAATCATTAGATCTACTCGGCGTTGTGTTTGCTTCCGTCGTCTGAGTCGGATTTCCTTGCCTTTGTTGTTGACGATGGATGCCAACTTCAATCTAACCCAAAGCCTACGACCTCACTCATCAAATTTTACTCAGCGGCAGGTGAACGGCTATGATTGCAGGTTCACCGAGAATGAGAAAGTTCTGCAGGCTACTGATTTTGTTTCTAGAAGCAAGTATACCGAGCGATCAATCAGTCGCCGAGCTGAAGTTGGACTCGGGTACTCTGCTCGTCAATGAAAGAAGTGTGTTGTTGATCGATTGAGCCGTGTGAAGCGTGGTCGTTCGATCGGGGCAAAACGCAAGGAGAAACTTATTTTTCACAGCGAGGCTTCTGGGACTCTGGCCTCAATGGATGTGCTGAAAGACCTGGGTATGCCTATTCCAAAGGAGCTGATCGATACCTTGACTGTTAATCGAGGCAAAATTCAGGAGAGAGATGGAGGAAGTCATTGTCAAGGTTATCTTAGAGCAGGACCTCATTCTTCCCCGCTTCCCTGGTCTCGAGGCATCCCAGAGTTTGGATCAGTCTGACTCAAGCTCGGGAAACGTCAACCCGATCGCCGCGTCTGCTCTCCGATCTTCTGCCCCGGCTAGCGAGCTTCCTGCATCCTAAGGAACACCGACGAAAACCGAGAGCTTATGGTCGCGACTTGAGGGAGTAAGGCCCGACGAGGCGCCAGTGCTACCTCTTTGATCCGAACGCTGAAGGTTAGTCGCTAATCGGGTCGGCCGCGATGTTGTTTTTTTATCACTTACGTTTCTGTGCTATTTTTCTTTGGATGTCTCCTCTGGATTTGTTGTTGATTTTGAACTCCTATAATCACTTTGGTTCTGTCATTTGAGTCTGGATTTTCTTGCTTCATTTGATCTTTATCCTTGACCAATCGATCGATCATCTGGCTGATTCTTCATTTGTTGGAGTTATCAGTAAACCTTGACCCATCGATCTATTGCTTGACATTCGCCTCTTTCGGTCAGTTGACTAGCAAGGGGATACGACTGATGCCAGGAGAACCCTTTCGCTTCAGGCAGAGGCTAAGTACTTGCTTGTACTCAGGCTATGTGACGGTAGTCATTCGGATGGTTTAAAATGACATACATGCTCATAAAATGCCTTTGGGAATATGTGCGGACCGCTCATTCAAACGCTTGCTTAAACCCTGGCTAATGAACCAGTGGTTGTGCTTGAAGTGATGCATCGATCAAGTGGGGTGGCTAACTTGAACCTCCGTCGATCGATTGATCACTTGATAGAGGGGAAGTTGAACTCGTGTCCTCTACTCTTTGACGGAAGAAGTGCGTTGTTGGTCACTTGAGCGAGTGCGGTGAGGTGCGCCAAACAAGTGGAGTGGCTAACTTGAACCTCCGTCGATCGATCGACCAGGTGATTGTTTGACGGTTGATGTTGGCCGATCGATTGTATCTAACGCCTGTTTTGGAGAAGAATTTTCCCATGAAGAACGGAGTGAAGCACTCGCCGCGCTTGAGTCATGTGATGCGCCACCGCTCGGGTAGAGTGAAAGTGATGTACAAGCCGCTCACTGACGCTTTGAAAATATCCGCTAATGGCGTATGTGGGCTTTGTGATGTGCAATCATTCGATCTATTCGAAAGTGATGTACAAGCCGCTCACATGATGCCTTCGTGACCAAGTTAATGGTATTGTGATGTGTAGTCATTCGGATGGTTTAAAATGACATACATGCTCATAAAATGCCTTTGGGAATATGTGCGGACCGCTCATTCAAACGCTTGCTTAAACCCTGGCTAATGAACCAGTGGTTGTGCTTGAAGTGATGCATCGATCAAGTGGGGTGGCTAACTTGAACCTCCGTCGATCGATCGACCAGGTGATTGTTTGACGGTTGATGTTGGCCGATCGATTGTATCTAACGCCTGTTTTGGAGAAGAATTTTCCCATGAAGAACGGAGTGAAGCACTCGCCGCGCTTGAGTCATGTGATGCGCCACCGCTCGGGTAGAGTGAAAGTGATGTACATGCGCTCACATGATTCTTCAGGCGACACGATTCGCCGCTCGAACAAACCCCGTGTAGAGATCGTTGGTCAGATCTGGACCGCGATGTATATTCATTCTTAGCCGGTCGAAAGTGACATATAAGCGCTTGCACGGTGCCTTCGCGGAGTACTCCTTCCCACATGATGGGGATGTAGGTTTATTTTTTATTTGGAGTATGGCTGAACCTGATGGCAGGCTGCCAACGTACCCTAGTAAGGAGATCAAGTCAATCGTAGTTCGATTTGACCAAATGGCGGTTTTTTCATTTGCTATGATGAAAGCAAAAGTGAAAAGAACATGCTCATTTGGTATGTGGGCAGAAATGACGTGGTGTCATCTGCCAAGGCTGGATGAAACCGACGTGTTATCATTCGCTCAGCGCCGAAAGTGAAAGTGACAGTCAAGTCATTCGCTTTGGGGCGTGGACCAGCTCTTGGCTAAAACCGCCTTCCGACGGAATTCTCTCACGGACCGGCAGAATCTTCGCAAGGGGATCCTCCCAGGATAACGTTTAAACGTTGTGGTTGCTCTTTTGGTCGTGCCGTTCGCTCGGCTCTGAGAAAGTTGAGACGTGTACGCAAGTCTGGATTTTTGCGTTGGTAGAGAATGATCGGCTCCAGCTTGTCTACGGGACTGTTGGTCTTGCGTCGCTTGAGCTTTGCGCGAAGATTTGGGATTTTCTTGTTAAGCTCGTCCTGAAGATCGGTCGTCTCCATCTCATCGGATTGACCATCTGACCGTAGTTCCCATTGAAGCTCGCTCGAGGGTGGGAGGACTCTTTCGCTGGCATCCAAGATGTGTTGAGCATCGGAGTCATTGAG
This sequence comes from Brassica carinata, assembly GCA_016771965.1. Classification (NCBI taxonomy): domain Eukaryota; kingdom Viridiplantae; phylum Streptophyta; class Magnoliopsida; order Brassicales; family Brassicaceae; genus Brassica; species Brassica carinata. Next base: position 53,559,896 of record CM028701.1, on the reverse strand, counting down.
CCTTCTTACGGGGCGACCGATCCCAACTGGTGCACCATCAACTTTCATATGTGTGTTGTCGGTGGAGGTGAGACTTGCGATCGTCTGTACCGATCTCTGGTTGAGCGAATGTCGTATGTCTCCTGATAGCTTTTTATTTATGGACGGAGCGTGAGACGGTGTAGTTCAGATCGTGAAGATCTTTCTACGAGATTTCGCTTTTCTTCGTCAGATGGTGAGTCCTCGCCAGGCAATCGGTCGCCATCGTCGGCGTTGAAATTTCATCGATCGCCTTCCCTCTTAATGAAATTCTTTGAATCTTGTAGAGCGCCTTCGATGGTAATCGCCGGGTTCTCATAAAGGTAATCCCGAATTTGAGTTGATCCATAACGCTGGCCAGGACTTCAACGGTGGTGTTATCCGGGGTTGGGATGCTGGACAATACGTTTTTGAATCTTTCCATGAAGTCCTTGAGGCTTTCGCTCTGTGATTGGGATAGCTTCCACAGGTCGGCCATAGACACGCCTTGACGGGACCACATGATGTAGTTTTGAGGAAGGACGCGGATAGGTCGTGGAAGCTGTCGATCGAACCTTCTTGCAGGTGGGAGAACCAACTTAGGTCCGGTCCGAGAGACTCTCGACGAAGAGTTGGCGAGACTCGCATCTCTTTCTTCGCCGGCTAAGTGGTTGCGACCCATGGCGATGTTGAAGGCGGTTACGTGGTCGGCCGGATCTGTAACGCCTGTGTATGGAGGGATACGGTTTCTCTGCCTGTTTGATCCTAACCTTCGCTATCCTCTTGGTGAAGGGGTTTCACGGTAGAGGCTAGAACGCTCGATCGCCGCACGGACGCCTTGACGTGATGGATCTTAGCGTGGATGTTCTCATGGGAAAGTTGCAGATCTGCGATCTGGCGACTGGTTGAGGAGGTCGAGCCATCGGTCGCCTGTGCTTCGCTTTGTTTGCTGGTTCGCCGCCTCCAGAGTGGCGAACAGTCTTCGCCTTGCGGTTTCAGTTCTGTCGTTTCGCTGCCTGTGGTGCCGAGCGGCGGAGAGGGCGCCAGACGCTCGCTTGTGGCCCCGTTAGTTTCTTCTTGTTGAATGAAGCGTGCCATGATGGCTTGCAGCATCTCGTGAACGGACGGACCGAAGCAGCCGGCGATCGGAGGCGGCGTAGCAGAAGTTGACGGTCGGTCGCCGCCGGTGTGTCATCGGAATCATACTGACGCTGTCAACGCATACTGTAAGGCCCCACGGTGGGCCAAATGTTGAATACGAAGTTTGGTCGATCGATTGATAGTGAAATAAACTCGGTTTTGTGGGTCTTACAAAGACGCTATTGATCGGTGTATGAGAACAAACGAGTTTACAAAGAGATTAATGAAAGAGAGAAAGGTTGGAGCTTTGTTGAAAAGACTCCAACGAAAACACCGAGCGCTCGATTGGTTGAAAACCCTAGATCTTGCCGCCAATGCCTTAGTGTCTCGCTGATCCTTTCTCTTGCTCTTCAGTCGCCTTTTATAGCCTTCGTGGGTATGTCTTTGTTCGCCTCTAAGAATAGTTTGCCCTAGAGGCCCAGGCCCAATCTTTGCGTTCGATGGGCTTGGAGCCGAACGATGGTTCGTTGAGCCGACGCTAACCAGTAAGTCGATCGACCGTAAGACCAAGCCGTTAAGATCAGTCTTCATGCCGACGACCAGTTTATCGACTGATCTTTGGCCCGATTCGGCGCTCGTGGACCGAATCCTGTTATTCGATGGGCCTTGTGGAGGGATGCCAAATCCCTCTCCAACATTAACCATATGGTCATTGGTGCTTATCGTCTTGCTATTTCTGCTTTCATTTTGGCTCCTCTCGCTTATCTTTTGGAAAGGTTCGATATTTGATGATCCAACAACTTATATGTGATTTAACAAAATACTTTTTTTTCTTCGGAATCTTATGTTTTACTATTTACAGGAAAACAAGACCGAAGATAACGTTTAGGCTATTGATCGATCATTTCATCAGCGGTTTGATTGGGTTTGCCCCTCTTTTTTTATTATTTGTTCTTATAGTATATGAATGTCATCGTCAAAGCATCCATAACGGTAGTCTTTCAATAGGTTTTTCACATCTAAAATAATGATAAAAATACAAAATATGATAAAGAGAGAGAATTGTTCTTTATATAAATGATTCACTTAACTAGTATAAATATCATTTTGTAAATAACTCACTTTTTTAAAGCGGTGATCTAGTTGTACGCGGATTATGGAAATCTAAGAAACTTGAGTTCGAAAGCATCCTACTATATTTAATTTTGTTATCACATAGAAAATGAGTTTTGATCGAGATTCTATTCTATTCGTTGGACTACATATTTTTTTAAAGATTAATTTGGATCTAAAGTCCGGAATACTTCAATGTTTATTTAAGAAAACAGTTCACATTTTCTATTTATTTTTGAGAGAATCAATTGAGTTTTTTGCTGGATGCTCTTAGATTTTCTTAGCTTTTTGTTTTTGCAATAGCAACAAATTATATAGTTAAGCTCTAATTTTTCTTTTGTTTTATATTTTTGATAATCTGCAGGGCTAGTTTGGTACAATTTTTCTTTATGCTTGGTCTGTCGTACACGTCAGCAACTGTTTCGGGTGCTTTTCTGAGCATGATCCCTGCGATTACCTTCGCTTTGTCCCTTCTTTTAAGGTACCGATGAACCGTCATTCCTTCTAAGTCAGGTTAAATAATCATAAAATATCATTAACTAATAAGTCCATAATAATATGCTATAATCGTGTAAACTAGATAAATGTTCATTTCATCATACAGAAATATTAAAATATCTTTATGCAAAAAAAAAAAAATTGACATGATTTGACACATAAACCATTTATATTCGACTTCGGTATCAAGAAAAAGTTTTCTTACTAGTATCATTTTATTTCATGAAATTCTGTTATTGAGAATAGTTGATCTAATAAGACAAGAAATAGACTTTAAAGATATATATAAAGTTGATTTTTTATTATTATACATCTAACCAAATTAAGAATTGATTGTTTTAAATAATTTTCCACTCTTTGTTGACAAATTATTATTTTTTCATGAGCACGTAATTTTAGATAAAACACATGATTTTTTTTTTGAAACAGATAATATATCCAGTTAAATTTAAATAATAAAATTTATTAATACATAAAATTAATTAGTTCCATGCAAATGTGTAAACTGTTATATGCAGTGGCCAATGTACGTGTACCAAAAGGCTGATACTTTCCCGTATGAAAAAATTTAAATTCTTTGTAATATAACTAATTTTTAGCTATTCTTTCCTACTGAAACTTACATTTTAGTTTTAGTTTAAATATTTTTCTATGTGTTAGCCCCCTTCAAAATTTAATGCTACATCCGCCACTGGTTAAATAATTACTTTTCTGAAAACAAACACCAAGAGAATGTTGTAATATCTGATGTAGTAAAAGAACGCATAAACAAGAAAACGGCGCATGAATTTTAAGGATATTAAAAACCTAACGTATCAAAATGCATGGGGATATATCAAATACAGTAAAATATTTTGTTTTAAATTTGTGTAAATTTCAGAATGGAAAGTGTAAGAGATCTAAAGAGCCAAACAGGAATGCTAAAAGTGATGGGAACATTGATTTGCGTCAGTGGAGCTTTGTTGTTAACATTTTACAAAGGTCCTCAGATATCACACTTTCACTCTCACCCAGACGCTCTTCAGAACAACAACAATCATCAAAGCACGACAAATAATTGGCTTCGTGGATGTCTCTATGCTGCTATAGGAGCCTCATTTTTTTCTATGTGGATGCTTTTCCAAGGGACTTTAAACATTAAGTACCCTTGCAAATACACGAGCACTTGTCTCATGTCCGTTTTCGGCTCATTCCAATGTGCTCTCTTGAGTCTCTACAAAAGGAGAGATGTCAATGATTGGGTCATTGATGATAGATTCGTCATTTACGTCATTATATACGCTGTAAGTCAGCTAACACACGTAATCCATTCCCCAGAATTTATGTGTTCGATTTGCTCAGCCGCTCATAACAAGAAATGTTTTCTTAATTGAACGAGACACCACTAAGTTAGTGATATCTTGTGTATATAAATTATAACTAAGTGTTACTGTCACTAATAAAATATATTAACATTTACACCAAAAAACTAATAAATATATTGGACTTTGTTTGTCTAAATTTTAGATTCTAGAGGTTGAAAAGTACTGTTAAAAAATATTATGAGCTATGTTTTTTTTTGTTGCATTTTTGGTATATATGCCAAAAGCTAAGCCAAGTCACTTAGCACTCAGTCTTTACAATTATGTTTTTTGAACCACTCTATTTTTAATAAAAGCTTGCGTTCTTTGGGTTTTGCTTTACTGGTTACTACATATTTTTTAAAGATTAATTTGGATCTAAAGTCCGGAATACTTCAATGTTTATTTAAGAAAACAGTTCACATTTTCTATTTATTTTGAGAGAATCAATTGAGTTTTTGCTGGATGCTCTTAGATTTTCTTAGCTTTTTGTTTTGCAATAGCAACAAATTATATAGTTAAGCTCTAATTTTTCTTTTGTTTTATATTTTTGATAATCTGCAGGGCTAGTTTGGTACAATTTTTCTTTATGCTTGGTCTGTCGTACACGTCAGCAACTGTTTCGGGTGCTTTTCTGAGCATGATCCCTGCGATTACCTTCGCTTTGTCCCTTCTTTTAAGGTACCGATGAACCGTCATTCCTTCTAAGTCAGGTTAAATAATCATAAAATATCATTAACTAATAAGTCCATAATAATATGCTATAATCGTGTAAACTAGATAAATGTTCATTTCATCATACAGAAATATTAAAATATCTTTATGCAAAAAAAAAAAAATTGACATGATTTGACACATAAACCATTTATATTCGACTTCGGTATCAAGAAAAAGTTTTCTTACTAGTATCATTTTATTTCATGAAATTCTGTTATTGAGAATAGTTGATCTAATAAGACAAGAAATAGACTTTAAAGATATATATAAAGTTGATTTTTATTATTATACATCTAACCAAATTAAGAATTGATTGTTTTAAATAATTTTCCACTCTTTGTTGACAAATTATTATTTTTCATGAGCACGTAATTTTAGATAAAACACATGATTTTTTTGAAAATTGACTAAGATTTAGATTAAATTTATATAGATTCGATCCTGAGTATTTAAAATGTATAAATATAGGGAATAGTGGGGCAAGCGATGTCGACAGTAGCAACAACATGGTCGATAAAGAAATTGGGAGCCGTTTTCGCATCAACGTTTAGTCCCATTATGCTCATCTCAGCTACTCTATTCGATTTCCTCATCTTACACACTCCTTTGTACCTCGGCAGGTAATTTCATTTTTACCTCGTTTTATATATGTGAATGTAGGTCCATGCTCATATATATAAACTCTATAATAGTTACATTTTGCCTTTCTAACCTCGATTACAGTATAACTGGATCCATGGTGGTAGTAACGGGTCTCTACGCGTACTTGTGGGGTAAGAACAAAGAAATGAAAGCAGCAGCAACGATGTGTCCTCCGATCCAAAACGAAGATAAATACGATAGTAGTTATTATAACACTTACAATAACGGCTCTAGGTTATCCGTTTAATATGGTTTGAATGAAGAGTATTGAGATGTAATATAGTAGCACCTTTTATTCTCGTTATATTATGTTTGTATTGTTTCAGATTAATGTGATAAAATTGTATTATATGCTATAAGCATCTCAATAATTTTAAATTTTGTCCTGTGCAAATTATTAATTTTGTATATAATATTTGGATTGTTGAGAGTTAATGTATCTTTGCTATTTGATTCAATATATATACTAACTTAAAATAAATTAGCAATTAATGTATATTGATCCTTTTCTGTATATTACTACAGGCCACATATTAATTTAGATATGAGATACTTGACATAACTATCAAACATGTACATCATTCTAATTTTTAACAATTAATTTAGTTTAAATTCATATAATGCTTAAATAAGTAGACTAACCACTATAAAATCACTATTATCTAGAGAAACGAGACAACAAACGTTCCTAACCTCTTTGCCCATCATAATATGTAAGTGGAGGATGCAATTATGCAATAAAACAATATTGTCATATTTTTGAATTTCTCTCAAAATTTGTAGGTTAACCCCTACTAAAATATTGAGTTTTTCGTTAAATGCTCTATATACATAATCTTATACTTTTAGTGTTGTTTAAAAATATTTAACCACATTCTACATTTGTATTAATGTATTCTAAACTATCTTTCAAGGTACATGTACATCATTCTAATTTTTAACAATTAATTTAGTTGAAATTCATATACTGCTTAAATAAGTAGACTAACCACTATAAAATCACTATTATCTAGAGAAACGAGACAACAAACGTTCCTAACCTCTTTGACCATCATAATATGTAAGTGGAGAATGCAATTATGCAATAAAACAATATTGTCATAATTTTGAATTTCTCTCAAAATTTGTAGGTTAACCCCTACTAAAATATTGAGTTTTTCGCTAAATGCTCTATATACATAATCTTATACTCTTTTGTGTTGTTTAAAATTATTTAACCACATTCTACATTTGTATTAATGTATTCTAAACTATCTTTCAAGTTACATGTACATCATTCTATTTTTAACAATTAATTTAGTTGAAATTCATATATCGCTTAAATAAGTAGACTAACCACTTTAAAATCACTATTATCTAGAGAAACGAGACAACAAACGTTCCTAACCTCTTTGCCCATCATAATATGTAAGTGGAGAATGCAATTATGCATAAAACAATATTGTCATAATTTTGAATTTCTCTCAAAATTTGTAGGTTAACCCCTACTAAAATATTGAGTTTTTCGTTAAATGCTCTATATACATAATCTTATACTTTTAGTGTTGTTTAAAATTATTTAACCACATTCTACATTTGTATTAATGTATTCTAAACTATCTTTCAAGGTACATGTACATCATTCTAATTTTTAACAATTAATTTAGTTGAAATTCATATACTGCTTAAATAAGTAGACTAACCACTTTAAAATCACTATTATCTAGAGAAACGAGACAACAAACGTTCCTAACCTCTTTGACCATCATAATATGTAAGTGGAGAATGCAATTATGCAATAAAACAATATTGTCATATTTTTGAATTTCTCTCAAAATTTGTAGGTTAACCCCTACTTAAAATATTGAGTTTTTCGTTAAATGCTCTATATACATAATCTTATACTTTTAGTGTTGTTTAAAAATATTTAACCACATTCTACATTTGTATTAATGTATTCTAAACTATCTTTCAAGGTACATGTACATCATTCTATTTTTAACAATTAATTTAGTTGAAATTCATATATCGCTTAAATAAGTAGACTAACCACTTTAAAATCACTATTATCTAGAGAAACGAGACAACAAACGTTCCTAACCTCTTTGCCCATCATAATATGTAAGTGGAGAATGCAATTATGCATAAAACAATATTGTCATATTTTTGAATTTCTCTCAAAATTTGTAGGTTAACCCCTACTTAAAATATTGAGTTTTTCGCTAAATGCTCTATATACATAATCTTATACTTTTAGTGTTGTTTAAAATTATTTAACCACATTCTACATTTGTATTAATGTATTCTAAACTATCTTTCAAGGTACATGTACATCATTCTATTTTTAACAATTAATTTAGTTTAAATTCATATAATGCTTAAATAAGTAGACTAACCACTATAAAATCACTATTATCTAGAGAAACTGAGACAACAAACGTTCCTACCCTCTTTTCCCATCATAATATGTAAGTGGAGAATGCAATTATGCAATAAAACAATATTGTCATATTTTTGAATTTCTCTCAAAATTTGTAGGTTAACCCCTACTTAAAATATTGAGTTTTTCGTTAAATGCTCTATATACATAATCTTATACTTTTAGTGTTGTTTAAAAATATTTAACCACATTCTACATTTGTATTAATGTATTCTAAACTATCTTTCAAGGTTGTACATCATTCTATTTTTAACAATTAATTTAGTTGAAATTCATATATCGCTTAAATAAGTAGACTAACCACTTTAAAATCACTATTATCTAGAGAAACTGAGACAACAAACGTTCCTAACCTCTTTGCCCATCATAATATGTAAGTGGAGAATGCAATTATGCAATAAAACAATATTGTCATATTTTTGAATTTCTCTCAAAATTTGTAGGTTAACCCCTACTTAAAATATTGAGTTTTTCGTTAAATGCTCTATATACATAATCTTATACTTTTAGTGTTGTTTAAAATTATTTAACCACATTCTACATTTGTATTAATGTATTCTAAACTATCTTTCAAGGTACATGTACATCATTCTAATTTTTAACAATTAATTTAGTTGAAATTCATATATCGCTTAAATAAGTAGACTAACCACTATAAAATCACTATTATCTAGAGAAACGAGACAACAAACGCTCCTAACCTCTTTGCCCATCATAATATGTAAGTGGAGGATGCAATTATGCATAAAACAATATTGTCATATTTTTGAATTTCTCTCAAAATTTGTAGGTTAACCCCTACCTAAAATATTGAGTTTTTCGTTAAATGCTCTATATACATAATCTTATACTTTTAGTGTTGTTTAAAATTATTTAACCACATTCTACATTTGTATTAATGTATTCTAAACTATCTTTCAAGGTTGTACATCATTCTAATTTTTAACAATTAATTTAGTTGAAATTCATATATCGCTTAAATAAGTAGACTAACCACTTTAAAATCACTATTATCTAGAGAAACGGAGACAACAAACGCTCCTAACCTCTTTGACCATCATAATATGTAAGTGGAGGATGCAATTATGCATAAAACAATATTGTCATATTTTTGAATTTCTCTCAAAATTTGTAGGTTAACCCCTACTTAAAATATTGAGTTTTTCGCTAAATGCTCTATATACATAATCTTATACTCTTTAGTGTTGTTTAAAAATATTTAACCACATTCTACATTTGTATTAATGTATTCTAAACTATCTTTCAAGGTACATGTACATCATTCTATTTTTAACAATTAATTTAGTTGAAATTCATATACCGCTTAAATAAGTAGACTAACCACTTTAAAATCACTATTATCTAGAGAAACTGAGACAACAAACGTTCCTAACCTCTTTGCCCATCATAATATGTAAGTGGAGAATGCAATTATGCAATAAAACAATATTGTCATATTTTTGAATTTCTCTCAAAATTTGTAGGTTAACCCCTACTTAAAATATTGAGTTTTTCGTTAAATGCTCTATATACATAATCTTATACTTTTAGTGTTGTTTAAAATTATTTAACCACATTCTACATTTGTATTAATGTATTCTAAACTATCTTTCAAGGTACATGTACATCATTCTATTTTTAACAATTAATTTAGTTGAAATTCATATATCGCTTAAATAAGTAGACTAACCACTTTAAAATCACTATTATCTAGAGAAACGAGACAACAAACGTTCCTAACCTCTTTGACCATCATAATATGTAAGTGGAGGATGCAATTATGCATAAAACAATATTGTCATATTTTTGAATTTCTCTCAAAATTTGTAGGTTAACCCTACTAAAATATTGAGTTTTTCGCTAAATGCTCTATATACATAATCTTATACTTTTAGTGTTGTTTAAAAATATTTAACCACATTCTACATTTGTATTAATGTATTCTAAACTATCTTCAAGGTACATGTACATCATTCTAGTTTTTAACAATTAATTTAGTTTAAATTCATATATCGCTTAAATAAGTAGACTAACCACTATAAAATCACTATTATCTAGAGAAACTGAGACAACAAACGCTCCTACCCTCTTTTCCCATCATAATATGTAAGTGGAGAATGCAATTATGCATAAAACAATATTGTCATATTTTTGAATTTCTCTCAAAATTTGTAGGTTAACCCCTACTTAAAATATTGAGTTTTTCGTTAAATGCTCTATATACATAATCTTATACTTTTAGTGTTGTTTAAAAATATTTAACCACATTCTACATTTGTATTAATGTATTCTAAACTATCTTTCAAGGTTGTACATCATTCTAGTTTTTAACAATTAATTTAGTTGAAATTCATATACCGCTTAAATAAGTAGACTAACCACTTTAAAATCACTATTATCTAGAGAAACGAGACAACAAACGTTCCTAACCTCTTTGACCATCATAATATGTAAGTGGAGAATGCAATTATGCATAAAACAATATTGTCATATTTTTGAATTTCTCAAAATTTGTAGGTTAACCCCTACTAAAATATTGAGTTTTTCGCTAAATGCTCTATATACATAATCTTATACTTTTAGTGTTGTTTAAAAATATTTAACCACATTCTACATTTGTATTAATGTATTCTAAACTATCTTCAAGGTACATGTACATCATTCTAGTTTTTAACAATTAATTTAGTTGAAATTCATATAATCGCTTAAATAAGTAGACTAACCACTATAAAATCACTATTATCTAGAGAAACTGAGACAACAAACGCTTCTAACCTCTTTTCCCATCATAATATGTAAGTGGAGGATGCAATTATGCATAAAACAATATTGTCATATTTTTGAATTTCTCAAAATTTGTAGGTTAACCCCTACTTAAAATATTGAGTTTTTCGCTAAATGCTCTATATACATAATCTTATACTTTTAGTGTTGTTTAAAATTATTTAACCACATTCTACATTTGTATTAATGTATTCTAAACTATCTTTCAAGTTACATGTACATCATTCTAATTTTTAACAATTAATTTAGTTTAAATTCATATACTGCTTAAATAAGTAGACTAACCACTATGAAATCACTATTATCTAGAGAAACGAGACAACAAACGTTCCTAACCTCTTTTCCCATCATAATATGTAAGTGGAGAATGCAATTATGCATAAAACAATATTGTCATAATTTTGAATTTCTCAAAATTTGTAGGTTAACCCCTACGAAAATATTGAGTTTTTCGTTAAATGCTCTATATACATAATCTTATACTTTTAGTGTTGTTTAAAAATATTTAACCACATTCTACATTTGTATTAATGTATTCTAAACTATCTTCAAGGTACATGTACATCATTCTAGTTTTTAACAATTAATTTAGTTGAAATTCATATAACGCTTAAATAAGTAGACTAACCACAATAAAATCACTATTATCTAGAGAAACGAGACAACAAACGTTCCTAACCTCTTTGACCATCATAATATGTAAGTGGAGAATGCAATTATGCACAAAACAATATTGTCATATTTTTGAATTTCTCTCAAAATTTGTAGGTTAACCCCTACGAAAATATTGAGTTTTTCGTTAAATGCTCTATATACATAATCTTATACTCTTTAGTGTTGTTTAAAATTATTTAACCACATTCTACATTTGTATTAATGTATTCTAAACTATCTTTCAAGGTACATGTACATCATTCTAATTTTTAACAATTAATTTAGTTTAAATTCATATACTGCTTAAATAAGTAGACTAACCACTATAAAATCACTATTATCTAGAGAAACTGAGACAACAAACGCTCCTAACCTCTTTTCCCATCATAATATGTAAGTGGAGAATGCAATTATGCATAAAACAATATTGTCATAATTTTGAATTTCTCAAAATTTGTAGGTTAACCCCTACTTAAAATATTGAGTTTTTCGTTAAATGCTCTATATACATAATCTTATACTTTTAGTGTTGTTTAAAAATATTTAACCACATTCTACATTTGTATTAATGTATTCTAAACTATCTTTCAAGGTTGTACATCATTCTAGTTTTTAACAATTAATTTAGTTTAAATTCATATATCGCTTAAATAAGTAGACTAACCACTTTAAAATCACTATTATCTAGAGAAACGAGACAACAAACGCTTCTAACCTCTTTTCCCATCATAATATGTAAGTGGAGAATGCAATTATGCATAAAACAATATTGTCATATTTTTGAATTTCTCAAAATTTGTAGGTTAACCCCTACGAAAATATTGAGTTTTTCGCTAAATGCTCTATATACATAATCTTATACTTTTAGTGTTGTTTAAAATTATTTAACCACATTCTACATTTGTATTAATGTATTCTAAACTATCTTTCAAGTTACATGTACATCATTCTAATTTTTAACAATTAATTTAGTTGAAATTCATATACTGCTTAAATAAGTAGACTAACCACTATAAAATCACTATTATCTAGAGAAACGAGACAACAAACGTTCCTAACCTCTTTGCCCATCATAATATGTAAGTGGAGAATGCAATTATGCACAAAACAATATTGTCATATTTTTGAATTTCTCAAAATTTGTAGGTTAACCCCTACTAAAATATTGAGTTTTTCGCTAAATGCTCTATATACATAATCTTATACTTTTAGTGTTGTTTAAAATTATTTAACCACATTCTACATTTGTATTAATGTATTCTAAACTATCTTTCAAGTTACATGTACATCATTCTAATTTTTAACAATTAATTTAGTTGAAATTCATATATTGCTTAAATAAGTAGACTAACCACTATAAAATCACTATTATCTAGAGAAACGAGACAACAAACGCTCCTAACCTCTTTTCCCATCATAATATGTAGTGGAGGATGCAATTATGCATAAAACAATATTGTCATAATTTTGAATTTCTCAAAATTTGTAGGTTAACCCCTACTAAAATATTGAGTTTTTCGTTAAATGCTCTATATACATAATCTTATACTCTTTTGTGTTGTTTAAAATATTTAACCACATTCTACATTTGTATTAATGTATTCTAAACTATCTTTCAAGTTACATGTACATCATTCTATTTTTAACAATTAATTTAGTTGAAATTCATATAATGCTTAAATAAGTAGACTAACCACTTTAAAATCACTATTATCTAGAGAAACTGAGACAACAAACGTTCCTACCCTCTTTTCCCATCATAATATGTAGTGGAGGATGCAATTATGCATAAAACAATATTGTCATATTTTTGAATTTCTCAAAATTTGTAGGTTAACCCCTACGAAAATATTGAGTTTTTCGTTAAATGCTCTATATACATAATCTTATACTCTTTAGTGTTGTTTAAAATTATTTAACCACATTCTACATTTATATTAAAAGGTTTCTAAACTATCTTTCAAGGTACATGTACATCATTCTAATTTTTAACAATTAATTTAGTTTAAATTCATATACTGCTTAAATAAGTAGACTGACCACTATAAAATCACTATTAGCTAGAGAAACGGAGACAACAAACGCTCCTAACCTCTTTGACCATCATAATATGTAAGTGGAGGATGCAATTATGCAATAAAACAATATTGTCATAATTTTGAATTTCTCTCAAAATTTGTAGTTAACCCCTACGAAAATATTGAGTTTTTCGTTAAATGCTCTATATACATAATCTTATACTCTTTAGTGTTGTTTAAAATTATTTAACCACATTCTACATTTGTATTAATGTATTCTAAACTATCTTTCAAGGTACATGTACATCATTCTAATTTTTAACAATTAATTTAGTTGAAATTCATATACTGCTTAAATAAGTAGACTAACCACTATAAAATCACTATAATCTAGAGAAACGGAGACAACAAACGTTCCTAACCTCTTTTCCCATCATAATATGTAAGTGGAGGATGCAATTATGCAATAAAACAATATTGTCATAATTTTGAATTTCTCTCAAAATTTGTAGGTTAACCCCTACTTAAAATATTGAGTTTTTCTAAATGCTCTATATACATAATCTTATACTTTTAGTGTTGTTTAAAATTATTTAACCACATTCTACATTTGTATTAATGTATTCTAAACTATCTTTCAAGGTACATGTACATCATTCTAATTTTTAACAATTAATTTAGTTGAAATTCATATACTGCTTAAATAAGTAGACTAACCACTATAAAATCACTATAATCTAGAGAAACGAGACAACAAACGCTCCTAACCTCTTTTCCCATCATAATATGTAAGTGGAGGATGCAATTATGCAATAAAACAATATTGTCATAATTTTGAATTTCTCTCAAAATTTGTAGGTTAACCCCTACTTAAAATATTGAGTTTTTCGTTAAATGCTCTATATACATAATCTTATACTTTTAGTGTTGTTTAAAATTATTTAACCACATTCTACATTTATATTAAAAGGTTTCTAAACTATCTTTCAAGGTTTATCATTCTAATTTTTAACAATTAATTTAGTTTAAATTCATATACTGCTTAAATAAGTAGACTGACCACTATAAAATCACTATTAGCTAGAGAAACGGAGACAACAAACGTTCCTAACCTCTTTGCCCATCATAATATGTAAGTGGAGGATGCAATTATGCAATAAAACAATATTGTCATATTTTTGAATTTCTCTCAAAATTTGTAGGTTAACCCCTACGAAAATATTGAGTTTTTCGTTAAATGCTCTATATACATAATCTTATACTCTTTAGTGTTGTTTAAAATTATTTAACCACATTCTACATTTGTATTAATGTATTCTAAACTATCTTTCAAGGTACATGTACATCATTCTAATTTTTAACAATTAATTTAGTTTAAATTCATATACTGCTTAAATAAGTAGACTAACCACTATAAAATCACTATTATCTAGAGAAACGGAGACAACAAACGTTCCTAACCTCTTTGTCCATCATAATATGTAAGTGGAGGATGCAATTATGCAATAAAACAATATTGTCATATTTTTGAATTTCTCTCAAAATTTGTAGGTTAACCCCTACGAAAATATTGAGTTTTTCGTTAAATGCTCTATATACATAATCTTATACTCTTTAGTGTTGTTTAAAATTATTTAACCACATTCTACATTTATATTAAAAGGTTTCTAAACTATCTTTCAAGGTTTATCATTCTAATTTTTAACAATTAATTTAGTTTAAATTCATATACTGCTTAAATAAGTAGACTGACCACTATAAAATCACTATTAGCTAGAGAAACGGAGACAACAAACGTTCCTAACCTCTTTGCCCATCATAATATGTAAGTGGAGGATGCAATTATGCAATAAAACAATATTGTCATATTTTTTGAATTTCTCTCAAAATTTGTAGGTTAACCCCTACGAAAATATTGAGTTTTTCGTTAAATGCTCTATATACATAATCTTATACTCTTTAGTGTTGTTTAAAATTATTTAACCACATTCTACATTTGTATTAATGTATTCTAAACTATCTTTCAAGGTACATGTACATCATTCTAATTTTTAACAATTAATTTAGTTTAAATTCATATACTGCTTAAATAAGTAGACTGACCACTATAAAATCACTATTAGCTAGAGAAACGGAGACAACAAACGTTCCTAACCTCTTTGTCCATCATAATATGTAAGTGGAGGATGCAATTATGCAATAAAACAATATTTTCATATTTTTTGAATTTCTCTCAAAATTTGTAGGTTAACCCCTACGAAAATATTGAGTTTTTCGTTAAATGCTCTATATACATAATCTTATACTCTTTAGTGTTGTTTAAAATTATTTAACCATATTCTAAATTTATATTAAAAGGTTTCTAAACTATCTTTCAAGATACATGTACATCATTCTAATTTTTAACAATTAATTTAGTTGAAATTCATATACTGCTTAAATAAGTAGACTAACCACTATAAAATCACTATTATCTAGAGAAACGGAGACAACAAACGTTCCTAACCTCATTGACCATCATAATATGTAAGTGGAGGATGCAATTATGCAATAAAACAATATTGTCATATTTTTGAATTTCTCTCAAAATTTGTAGGTTAACCCCTACGAAAATATTGAGTTTTTCGTTAAATGCTCTATATACATAATCTTATACTCTTTAGTGTTGTTTAAAATTATTTAACCATATTCTAAATTTATATTAAAAGGTTTCTAAACTATCTTTCAAGATACATGTACATCATTCTAATTTGGAACAATTAATTTAGTTGAAATTCATATACTCCTTAAATAAGTAGACTAACCACTATAAAATCACTATTATCTAGAGAAACGTAGACAACAAACGTTCCTAACCTCATTGACCATCATAATATGTAAGTGGAGGATGGAATTATGCAATAAAACAATATTGTCATATTTTTGAATTTCTCTCAAAATTGTAGGTTAACCCCTACTTAAAATATTGAGTTTTTCGTTAAAATCTCTATATACATAATCTTATACTCTTTCGTGTTGTTTAAAATTATTTAACCAAATTGTACATTTACATTAAAAGGTTTCTAAACTATCTTTCAAGATACATGTACATCATTCTAATTTTGAACAATTAATTTTGTTGAAATTCATATACTGCTTAAATAAGTAGACTAACCAAGATAAAATCACTATTATCTAGAGAAACGGAGACAACAAACGCTCCTAACCTCATTGAACATCATAATATGTAAGTGGAGGATGAAATTATGCAATAAAACAATATTGTAATATTTTTGAATTTCTCTCAAAATTTGTAGGTTAACCCCTACGAAAATATTGAGTTTTTCGTTAAACGCTCTATATACATAATCTTATACTATTTAGTGTTGTTTAAAATTATTTAACCACATTCTAAATTTGTATTAAAAGGTTTCTAAACTATCTTTCAAGATACATGTACATCATTCTAATTTTGAACAATTAATTTAGTTGAAATTCATATACTGCTTAAATAAGTAGACTAACCAGTATAAAATCACTATTATCTAGAGAAACGTAAACAACAAACGTTCCTAACCTCATTGAACATCATAATATGTAAGTGGAGGATGAAATTATGCAATAAAACAATATTGTAATATTTTTGAATTTCTCTCAAAATTTGTAGGTTAACCCCTACGAAAATATTGAGTTTTTCGTTAAACGCTCTATATACATAATCTTATACTATTTAGTGTTGTTTAAAATTATTTAACCACATTCTAAATTTGTATTAAAAGGTTTCTAAACTATCTTTCAAGATACATGTACATCATTCTAATTTTGAACAATTAATTTAGTTGAAATTCATATACTGCTTAAATAAGTAGACTAACCACTATAAAATCACTATTATCTAGAGAAACGTAGACAACAAACATTCCTAACCTCATTGACCATCATAATATGTAAGTGGAGGATGGAATTATGCAATAAAACAATATTGTCATATTTTTGAATTTCTCTCAAAATTTGTAGGTTAACCCCTACGAAAATATTGAGTTTTTCGTTAAACGCTCTATATACATAATCTTATACTCTTTAGTGTTGTTTAAAATTATTTAACCACACTCTACATTTATATTAAAAGGTTTCTAAATTATCTTTCAAGGTACATGTACATCATTCTAATTTTTAACAATTAATTTAGTTGAAATTCATATACTGCTTAAATAAGTAGACTAACCACTATAAAATCACTATAATCTAGAGAAACGGAGACAACAAACGTTCCTAACCTCTTTTCCTATCATAATATGTAAGTGGAGGATGCAATTATGCAATAAAACAATATTGTCATATTTTTGAATTTCTCTCAAAATTTGTAGGTTAACCCCTACGAAAATATTGAGTTTTTCGTTAAACGCTCTATATACATAATCTTATACTCTTTAGTGTTGTTTAAAATTATTTAACCACATTCTACATTTATATTAAAAGGTTTCTAAACTATCTTTCAAGGTACATGCACATCATTCTAATTTTTAACAATTAATTTAGTTGAAATTCATATACTGCTTAAATAAGTAGACAAACCACTATAAAATCACTATAATCTAGAGAAACGGAGACAACAAACGTTCCTAACCTCTTTTCCCATCATAATATGTAAGTGCAGGATGCAATTATGAAATAAAACAATATTGTCATAATTTTTGAATTTCTCTCAAAATTTGTAGGTTAACCCCTACAAAAATATTGAGTTTTTCGTTAAATGCTCTATATACATAATCTTATACTCTTGAAATTCATATAATGCTTAAATAAGTAGACTGACCACTATAAAATCACTATTAGCTAGAGAAACGGAGACAACAAACGTTCATAACCTCTTTGCCCATCATAATATGTAAGTGGAGGATGCAATTATGCAATAAAACAATATTGTCATAGTTTTTGAATTTCTCTCAAAATTTGTAGGTTAACCCCTACGAAAATATTGAGTTTTTCGTTAAATGCTCTATATACATAATCTTACACTCTTTAGTATTGTTTTAAATTATTTAACCACACTCTACATTTATATTAAAAGGTTTCTAAACTATCTTTCAAGATATATGTACATAATTCTAATTTTGAACAATTAATTTAGTTGAAATTCATATACTGCTTAAATAAGTAGACTAACCACTATAAAATCACTATAATCTAGAGAAACGGAGACAACAAACGTTCCTAACCTCTTTTCCCATCATAATATGTAAGTGCAGGATGCAATTATGAAATAAAACAATATTGTCATAATTTTTGAATTTCTCTCAAAATTTGTAGGTTAACCCCTACAAAAATATTGAGTTTTTCGTTAAATGCTCTATATACATAATCTTATACTCTTGAAATTCATATAATGCTTAAATAAGTAGACTGACCACTATAAAATCACTATTAGCTAGAGAAACGGAGACAACAAACGTTCATAACCTCTTTGCCCATCATAATATGTAAGTGGAGGATGCAATTATGCAATAAAACAATATTGTCATAGTTTTTGAATTTCTCTCAAAATTTGTAGGTTAACCCCTACGAAAATATTGAGTTTTTCGTTAAAATCTCTATATACATAATCTTATACTCTTTAGTGTTGTTTCAAATTATTTAACCACACTGTACATTTATATTAAAAGGTTTCTAAACTATCTTTCAAGATATATGTACATAATTCTAATTTTGAACAATTAATTTAGTTGAAATTCATATACTGCTTAAATAAGTAGACTAACCACTATAAAATCACTATAATCTAGAGAAACGGAGACAACAAACGTTCCTAACCTCTTTTCCCATCATAATATGTAAGTGCAGGATGCAATTATGTAATAAAACAATATTGTCATAATTTTTGAATTTCTCTCAAAATTTGTAGGTTAACCCCTACGAAAATATTGAGTTTTTCGTTAAATGCTCTATATACATAATCTTATACTCTTTTGTGTTGTTTAAAATTATTTAACCACATTCTACATTTGTATTAATGTATTCTAAACTATCTTTCAAGGTACATGTACATCATTCTAATTTTTAACAATTAATTTAGTTGAAATTCATATAATGCTTAAATAAGTAGACTAACCACTATAAAATCACTATTATCTAGAGAAATGGAGACAACAAACGTTCCTAACCTCTTTTTCCATCATAATATGTAAGTGTATGTAAGTGGAGGATGCAATTATGCAATAAAACAATATTGTCATAATTTTTGAATTTCTCTCAAAATTTGTAGGTTAGAGTTTTTCGTTAAATGCTCTATATACATAATCTTATACTCTTTAGTGTTGTTTAAAATTATTTAACCACATTCTACATTTATATTAAAAGGTTTCTAAACTATCTTTCAAGGTACATGTACATCATTCTAATTTTTAACAATTAATTTAGTTAAAATTCATATACTGCTTAAATAAGTAGACTAACCACTATAAAATCACTATTAGCTAGAGAAACGCAGACAACAAACGTTCCTAACCTCTTTGCCCATCATAATATGTAAGAGGAGGATGCAATTATGCAATAAAACAATATTATCATATTTTTTGAATTTCTCTCAAAATTTGTAGGTTAACCCCTACGAAAATATTGAGTTTTTTAAATGCTCTATATACATAATCTTATACTCTTTAGTGTTGTTTAAAATTATTTAACCACATTCTAAATTTGTATTAATGTATTCTAAACTATCTTTCAAGTTACATGTACATCATTCTAATTTTTAACAATTAATTTAGTTGAAATTCATATAATGCTTAAATAAGTAGACTAACCAATATAAAATCACTATAATCTAGAGAAACGGAGACAACAAACGTTCCTAACCTCTTTTCCCATCATAATATGTAAGTGCAGGATGCAATTATGTATTAAAACAATATTGTCATAATTTTTGAATTTCTCTCAAAATTTGTAGGTTAACCCCTACGAAAATATTGAGTTTTTCGTTAAATGCTCTATATACATAATCTTATACTCTTTAGTGTTGTTTAAAATTATTTAACCACATTCTACATTTGTATTAATGTATTCTAAACTATCTTTCAAGGTACATGTACATCATTCTAATTTTTAACAATTAATTTAGTTGAAATTCATATACTGCTTAAATAAGTAGACTAACCACTATAAAATCACTATTATCTAGAGAAACGTAGACAACAAACGTTCCTAACCTCATTGAACATCATAATATGTAAGTGGAGGATGAAATTATGCAATAAAACAATATTGTCATATTTTTGAATTTCTCTCAAAATTTGTAGGTTAACCCCTACGAAAATATTGAGTTTTTCGTTAAATGCTCTATATACATAATCTTATACTCTTTAGTGTTGTTTAAAATTATTTAACCACATTCTACATTTATATTAAAAGGTTTCTAAACTATCTTTCAAGATACATGTACATCATTCTAATTTTTAACAATTAAATTAGTTGAAATTCATATACTGCTTAAATAAGTAGACAAACCACTATAAAATCACTATAATCTAGAGAAACGGAGACAACAAACGTTCCTAACCTCTTTTCCCATCATAATATGTAAGTGCAGGATGCAATTATGAAATAAAACAATATTGTCATAATTTTTGAATTTCTCTCAAAATTTGTAGGTTAACCCTTACGAAAATATTGAGTTTTTCGTTAAATGCTCTATATACATAATCTTATACTCTTTTGTGTTGTTTAAAATTATTTAACCACATTCTACATTTGTATTAATGTATTCTAAACTATCTTTCATGGTACATGTACATCATTCTAATTTTTAACAATTAATTTAGTTGAAATTCATATAATGCTTAAATAAGTAGACTGACCACTATAAAATCACTATTAGCTAGAGAAACGGAGACAACAAACGTTCATAACCTCTTTGCCCATCATAATATGTAAGTGGAGGATGCAATTATGCAATAAAACAATATTGTCATATTTTTGAATTTCTCTCAAAATTTGTAGGTTAACCCCTACTTAAAATATTGAGTTTTTCGTTAAATGCTCTATATACATAATCTTATACTCTTTAGTGTTGTTTTAAAATTATTTAACCACATTCTACATTTATATTAAAAGGTTTCTAAACTATCTTTCAAGATACATGTACATCATTCTAATTTTTAACAATTAATTTAGTTGAAATTCATATACTGCTTAAATAAGTAGACTAACCACTATAAAATCACTATAATCTAGAGAAACGGAGACAACAAACGTTCCTAACCTCTTTTCCCATCATAATATGTAAGTGCAGGATGCAATTATGGAATAAAACAATATTGTCATAATTTTTGAATTTCTCTCAAAATTTGTAGGTTAACCCCTACGAAAATATTGAGTTTTTCGTTAAATGCTCTATATACATAATCTTATACTCTTTTGTGTTGTTTAAAATTATTTAACCACATTCTACATTTGTATTAATGTATTCTAAACTATCTTTCAAGGTACATGTACATCATTCTAATTTTTAACAATTAATTTAGTTGAAATTCATATACTGCTTAACTAAGTAGACTAACCACTATAAAATCACTATTATCTAGAGAAACGTAGACAACAAACGTTCCTAACTTCATTGAACATCATAATATGTAAGTGGAGGATGAAATTATGCAATAAAACAATATTGTAATATTTTTGAATTTCTCTCAAAATTTGTAGGTTAACCCCTACGAAAATATTGAGTTTTTCGTTAAATGCTCTATATACATAATCTTATACTCTTTAGTGTTGTTTAAAATTATTTAACCACATTCTACATTTGTATTAATGTATTCTAAACTATCTTTCAAGGTACATGTACATCATTCTAATTTTTAACAATTAATTTAGTTGAAATTCATATACTGCTTAAATAAGTAGACTAACCACTATAAAATCACTATAATCTAGAGAAACGGAGACGAGAAACGTTCCTAACCTCTTTTCTCATCATAATATGTAAGTGGAGGATGCAATTATGCAATAAAACAATATTGTCATAATTTTTGAATTTCTCTCAAAATTTGTAGGTTAACCCCTACGAAAATATTGAGTTTTTCGTTAAATGCTCTATATACATAATCTTATACTCTTTTGTGTTGTTTAAAATTATTTAACCACATTCTACATTTGTATTAATGTATTCTAAACTATCTTTCAAGGTACATGTACATCATTCTAATTTTTAACAATTAATTTAGTTGAAATTCATATACTGCTTAAATAAGTAGACTAACCACTATAAAATCACTATTATCTAGAGAAACGGAGACAACAAACGTTCCTAACCTCTTTGACCATCATAATATGTAAGTGGAGGATGAAATTATGCAATAAAACAATATTGTCATATTTTTTGAATTTCTCTCAAAATTTGTAGGTTAACCCCTACTTAAAATATTGAGTTTTTCTTAAACGCTCTATATACATAATCTTATACTCTTTAGTGTTGTTTAAAATTATTTAACCACATTCTACATTTGTATTAATGTATTCTAAACTATCTTTCAAGGTACATGTACATCATTCTAATTTTTAACAATTAATTTAGTTGAAATTCATATACTGCTTAAATAAGTAGACTAACCACTTTAAAATCACTATTATCTAGAGAAACGGAGACAACAAACGTTCCTACCCTCTTTTCCCATCATAATATGTAAGTGGAGAATGCAATTATGCAATAAAACAATATTGTCATAATTTTTGAATTTCTCTCAAAATTTGTAGGTTAACCCCTACGAAAATATTGAGTTTTTCGTTAAATGCTCTATATACATAATCTTATACTCTTTAGTGTTGTTTAAAATTATTTAACCACATTCTACATTTGTATTAATGTATTCTAAACTATCTTTCAAGGTACATGTACATCATTCTATTTTATAACAATTAATTTAGTTGAAATTCATATACTGCTTAAATAAGTAGACTAACCACTTTAAAATCACTATTATCTAGAAACGGAGACAACAAACGTTCCTACCCTCTTTTCCCATCATAATATGTAAGTGGAGAATGCAATTATGCAATAAAACAATATTGTCATAATTTTTGAATTTCTCTCAAAATTTGTAGGTTAACCCCTACGAAAATATTGAGTTTTTCGTTAAATGCTCTATATACATAA
This sequence comes from Brassica carinata, assembly GCA_016771965.1. NCBI lineage: Eukaryota > Viridiplantae > Streptophyta > Magnoliopsida > Brassicales > Brassicaceae > Brassica > Brassica carinata. Next base: position 53,536,511 of record CM028701.1, on the reverse strand, counting down.
TCTTATACTCTTTAGTGTTGTTTAAAAATATTTAACCACATTCTACAATTGTATTAAAAGGTTTCTTAACTATCTTTCAAGGTACATGTACATCATTCTAATTTTTAACAATTAATTTAGTTGAAATTCATATACTGCTTAAATAAGTAGACTAACCACAATAAAATCACTATTATCTAGAGAAACGGAGACAACAAACGTTTCTAACCTCTTTTCCCATCATAATATGTAAGTGGAGGATGCAATTATGCAATAAAACAATATTGTCATAATTTTTGAATTTCTCTCAAAATTTGTAGGTTAACCCCTACGAAAATATTGAGTTTTTCGTTAAATGCTCTATATACATAATCTTATACTCTTTAGTGTTGTTTAAAAATATTTAACCACATTCTACAATTGTATTAAAAGGTTTCTTAACTATCTTTCAAGGTACATGTACATCATTCTAATTTTTAACAATTAATTTAGTTTAAATTCATATATTGCTTAAATAAGTAGACTAACGACAATAAAATCACTATTATCTAGAAACGGAGACAACAAACGTTTCTAACCTCTTTTCCCATCATAATATATAAGTGGAGGATGCAATTATGCAATAAAACAATATTGTCATATTTTTTGAATTTCTCTCAAAATTTGTAGTTAACCCCTACGAAAATATTGAGTTTTTCGTTAAATGCTCTATATACATAATCTTATACTCTTTAGTGTTGTTTAAAATTATTTAACCACATTCTACATTTGTATTAATGTATTCTAAACTATCTTTCAAGGTACATGTACATCATTCTAATTTTTAACAATTAATTTAGTTGAAATTCATATACTGCTTAAATAAGTAGACTAACGACAATAAAATCACTATTATCTAGAGAAACGGAGACAACAAACGTTTCTAACCTCTTTTCCCATCATAATATATAAGTGGAGGATGCAATTATGCAATAAAACAATATTGTCATAATTTTTGAATTTCTCTCAAAATTTGTAGGTTAACCCCTACGAAAATATTGAGTTTTTCGTTAAATGCTCTATATACATAATCTTATACTCTTTAGTGTTGTTTAAAAATATTTAACCACATTCTACAATTGTATTATAAGGTTTCTTAACTATCTTTCAAGGTACATGTACATCATTCTAATTTTTAACAATTAATTTAGTTGAAATTCATATACTGCTTAAATAAGTAGACTAACGACAATAAAATCACTATTATCTAGAGAAACGGAGACAACAAACGTTTCTAACCTCTTTTCCCATCATAATATATAAGTGGAGGATGCAATTATGCAATAAAACAATATTGTCATAATTTTTGAATTTCTCTCAAAATTTGTAGGTTAACCCCTACGAAAATATTGAGTTTTTCGTTAAATGCTCTATATACATAATCTTATACTCTTTAGTGTTGTTTAAAATTATTTAACCACATTCTACATTTGTATTAATGTATTCTAAACTATCTTTCAAGGTACATGTACATCATTCTAATTTTTAACAATTAATTTAGTTGAAATTCATATACTGCTTAAATAAGTAGACTAACCACTATAAAATCACTATTATCTAGAGAAACGGAGACAACAAACGTTCCTACCCTCTTTTCCCATCATAATATGTAAGTGGAGGATGCAATTATGAAATAAAACAATATTGTCATAATTTTTGAATTTCTCTCAAAATTTGTAGGTTAACCCCTACGAAAATATTGAGTTTTTCGTTAAATGCTCTATATACATAATCTTATACTCTTTAGTGTTGTTTAAAAATATTTAACCACATTCTACAATTGTATTAAAAGGTTTCTTAACTATCTTTCAAGGTACATGTACATCATTCTAATTTTTAACAATTAATTTAGTTGAAATTCATATACTGCTTAAATAAGTAGACTAACGACAATAAAATCAGTATTATCTAGAGAAACGGAGACAACAAACGTTCCTAACCTCTTTGACCATCATAATATATAAGTGGAGGATGCAATTATGCAATAAAACAATATTGTCATAATTTTTGAATTTCTCTCAAAATTTGTAGGTTAACCCCTACGAAAATATTGAGTTTTTCGTTACATGCTCTATATACATAATCTTATACTCTTTAGTGTTGTTTAAAATTATTTAACCACATTCTACATTTGTATTAATGTATTCTAAACTATCTTTCAAGGTACATGTACATCATTCTAATTTTTAACAATTAATTTAGTTGAAATTCATATACTGCTTAAATAAGTAGACTGACCACTATAAAATCACTATAATCTAGAGAAACGGAGACAACAAACGTTCCTAACCTATTTTCGCAACATAATATGTAAGTGGAGGATGCAATTATGCAATAAAACAATATTATCATATTTTTTGAATTTCTCTCAAAATTTGTAGGTTAACCCCTACGAAAATATTGAGTTTTTCGTTAAATGCTCTATATACATAATCTTATACTCTTTTGTGTTGTTTAAAATTATTTAACCACATTCTACATTTGTATTAATGTATTCTAAACTATCTTTCAAGGTACATGTACATCATTCTAATTTTTAACAATTAATTTAGTTGAAATTCATATACTGCTTAAATAAGTAGACTAACCACTTTAAAATCACTATTATCTAGAGAAACGGAGACAACAAACGTTCCTACCCTCTTTTCCCATCATAATATGTAAGTGGAGAATGCAATTATGCAATAAAACAATATTGTCATAATTTTTGAATTTCTCTCAAAATTTGTAGGTTAACCCCTACGAAAATATTGAGTTTTTCGTTAAATGCTCTATATACATAATCTTATACTCTTTAGTGTTGTTTAAAAATATTTAACCACATTCTACAATTGTATTAAAAGGTTTCTTAACTATCTTTCAAGGTACATGTACATCATTCTAATTTTTAACAATTAATTTAGTTGAAATTCATATACTGCTTAAATAAGTAGACTAACCACTATAAAATCACTATTATCTAGAGAAACGGAGACAACAAACGTTCCTACCCTCTTTTCCCATCATAATATGTAAGTGGAGGATGCAATTATGCAATAAAACAATATTGTCATAATTTTTGAATTTCTCTCAAAATTTGTAGGTTAACCCCTACGAAAATATTGAGTTTTTCGTTAAATGCTCTATATACATAATCTTATACTCTTTAGTGTTGTTTAAAATTATTTAACCACATTCTACATTTGTATTAATGTATTCTAAACTATCTTTCAAGGTACATGTACATCATTCTAATTTTTAACAATTAATTTAGTTGAAATTCATATACTGCTTAAATAAGTAGACTAACGACAATAAAATCAGTATTATCTAGTGAAACGGAGACAACAAACGTTTCTAACCTCTTTTCCCATCATAATATATAAGTGGAGGATGCAATTATGCAATAAAACAATATTGTCATAATTTTTGAATTTCTCTCAAAATTTGTAGGTTAACCCCTACGAAAATATTGAGTTTTTCGTTAAATGCTCTATATACATAATCTTATACTCTTTAGTGTTGTTTAAAATTATTTAACCACATTCTACATTTGTATTAATGTATTCTAAACTATCTTTCAAGGTACATGTACATCATTCTAATTTTTAACAATTAATTTAGTTGAAATTCATATACTGCTTAAATAAGTAGACTAACCACTATAAAATCACTATTATCTAGAGAAACGGAGACAACAAACGTTCCTACCCTCTTTTCCCATCATAATATGTAAGTGGAGGATGCAATTATGCAATAAAACAATATTGTCATAATTTTTGAATTTCTCTCAAAATTTGTAGTTAACCCCTACTAAAATATTGAGTTTTTAGTTAAATGCTCTATATACATAATCTTATACTCTTTTGTGTTGTTTAAAATTATTTAACCACATTCTACATTTGTATTAATGTATTCTAAACTATCTTTCAAGGTACATGTACATCATTCTAATTTTTAACAATTAATTTAGTTGAAATTCATATAATGCTTAAATAAGTAGACTAACCACTATAAAATCACTATTATCTAGAGAAACGAGACAACAAACGCTCCTACCCTCTTTTCCCATCATAATATGTAAGTGGAGGATGCAATTATGCAATAAAACAATATTGTCATAATTTTTGAATTTCTCTCAAAATTTGTAGGTTAACCCCTACTTAAAATATTGAGTTTTTCGTTAAATGCTCTATATACATAATCTTATACTCTTTAGTGTTGTTTAAAATTATTTAACCACATTCTACATTTGTATTAATGTATTCTAAACTATCTTTCAAGGTACATGTACATCATTCTAATTTTTAACAATTAATTTAGTTGAAATTCATATACTGCTTAAATAAGTAGACTAACCACTATAAAATCACTATTATCTAGAGAAACGGAGACAACAAACGTTCCTAACCTCTTTTCCCATCATAATATGTAAGTGGAGGATGCAATTATGCAATAAAACAATATTATCATATTTTTTGAATTTCTCTCAAAATTTGTAGGTTAACCCCTACGAAAATATTGAGTTTTTCGTTAAATGCTCTATATACATAATCTTATACTCTTTTGTGTTGTTTAAAATTATTTAACCACATTCTACATTTGTATTAATGTATTCTAAACTATCTTTCAAGGTACATGTACATCATTCTAATTTTTAACAATTAATTTAGTTGAAATTCATATACTGCTTAAATAAGTAGACTAACCACTTTAAAATCACTATTATCTAGAGAAACGGAGACAACAAACGTTCCTACCCTCTTTTCCCATCATAATATGTAAGTGGAGAATGCAATTATGCAATAAAACAATATTGTCATAATTTTTGAATTTCTCTCAAAATTTGTAGTTAACCCCTACTTAAAATATTGAGTTTTTCGTTAAATGCTCTATATACATAATCTTATACTCTTTAGTGTTGTTTAAAAATATTTAACCACATTCTACAATTGTATTAAAAGGTTTCTTAACTATCTTTCAAGGTACATGTACATCATTCTAATTTTTAACAATTAATTTAGTTGAAATTCATATACTGCTTAAATAAGTAGACTAACCACTTTAAAATCACTATTATCTAGAGAAACGGAGACAACAAACGTTCCTACCCTCTTTTCCCATCATAATATGTAAGTGGAGAATGCAATTATGCAATAAAACAATATTGTCATAATTTTTGAATTTCTCTCAAAATTTGTAGGTTAACCCCTACGAAAATATTGAGTTTTTCGTTAAATGCTCTATATACATAATCTTATACTCTTTAGTGTTGTTTAAAAATATTTAACCACATTCTACAATTGTATTAAAAGGTTTCTTAACTATCTTTCAAGGTACATGTACATCATTCTAATTTTTAACAATTAATTTAGTTGAAATTCATATACTGCTTAAATAAGTAGACTAACCACTTTAAAATCACTATTATCTAGAAACGGAGACAACAAACGTTCCTACCTCTTTTCCCATCATAATATGTAAGTGGAGAATGCAATTATGCAATAAAACAATATTGTCATAATTTTTGAATTTCTCTCAAAATTTGTAGGTTAACCCCTACGAAAATATTGAGTTTTTCGTTAAATGCTCTATATACATAATCTTATACTCTTTAGTGTTGTTTAAAATTATTTAACCACATTCTACATTTGTATTAATGTATTCTAAACTATCTTTCAAGGTACATGTACATCATTCTAATTTTTAACAATTAATTTAGTTGAAATTCATATACTGCTTAAATAAGTAGACTAACCACTTTAAAATCACTATTATCTAGAGAAACGGAGACAACAAACGTTCCTACCCTCTTTTCCCATCATAATATGTAAGTGGAGAATGCAATTATGCAATAAAACAATATTGTCATAATTTTTGAATTTCTCTCAAAATTTGTAGGTTAACCCCTACTAAAAATATTGAGTTTTTCGCTAAATGCTCTATATACATAATCTTATACTCTTTAGTGTTGTTTAAAAATATTTAACCACATTCTACAATTGTATTAAAAGGTTTCTAAACTATCTTCAAGGTACATGTACATCATTCTAATTTTTAACAATTAATTTAGTTGAAATTCATATACTGCTTAAATAAGTAGACTAACCACTATAAAATCACTATTAGCTAGAGAAACGGAGACAACAAACGTTCCTAACCTCTTTGCCCATCATAATATGTAAGTGGAGGATGCAATTATGCAATAAAACAATATTGTCATAATTTTTGAATTTCTCTCAAAATTTGTAGGTTAACCCCTACGAAAATATTGAGTTTTTCGTTAAATGCTCTATATACATAATCTTATACTCTTTAGTGTTGTTTAAAATTATTTAACCACATTCTACATTTGTATTAATGTATTCTAAACTATCTTTCAAGGTACATGTACATCATTCTAATTTTTAACAATTAATTTAGTTGAAATTCATATACTGCTTAAATAAGTAGACTGACCACTATAAAATCACTATTAGCTAGAGAAACGGAGACAACAAACGTTCCTAACCTCTTTTCCCATCATAATATGTAAGTGGAGGATGCAATTATGCAATAAAACAATATTGTCATAATTTTTGAATTTCTCTCAAAATTTGTAGGTTAACCCCTACGAAAATATTGAGTTTTTCGTTAAATGCTCTATATACATAATCTTATACTCTTTAGTGTTGTTTAAAATTATTTAACCACATTCTACATTTGTATTAATGTATTCTAAACTATCTTTCAAGGTACATGTACATCATTCTAATTTTTAACAATTAATTTAGTTGAAATTCATATAATGCTTAAATAAGTAGACTAACCACTTTAAAATCACTATTATCTAGAGAAACGGAGACAACAAACGTTCCTACCCTCTTTTCCCATCATAATATGTAAGTGGAGAATGCAATTATGCAATAAAACAATATTGTCATAATTTTTGAATTTCTCTCAAAATTTGTAGGTTAACCCCTACGAAAATATTGAGTTTTTCGTTAAATGCTCTATATACATAATCTTATACTCTTTAGTGTTGTTTAAAATTATTTAACCACATTCTACATTTGTATTAATGTATTCTAAACTATCTTTCAAGGTACATGTACATCATTCTAATTTTTAACAATTAATTTAGTTGAAATTCATATACTGCTTAAATAAGTAGACTAACCACTTTAAAATCACTATTATCTAGAGAAACGGAGACAACAAACGTTCCTAACCTCTTTTCCCATCATAATATGTAAGTGGAGAATGCAATTATGCAATAAAACAATATTGTCATAATTTTTGAATTTCTCTCAAAATTTGTAGGTTAACCCCTACGAAAATATTGAGTTTTTCGTTAAATGCTCTATATACATAATCTTATACTCTTTAGTGTTGTTTAAAAATATTTAACCACATTCTACAATTGTATTAAAAGGTTTCTTAACTATCTTTCAAGGTACATGTACATCATTCTAATTTTTAACAATTAATTTAGTTGAAATTCATATCTTGCTTAAATAAGTAGACTAACCACAATAAAATCACTATTATCTAGAGAAGCGGAGACAACAAACGTTCCTAACCTCTTTTCCCATCATAATATATAAGTGGAGGATGCAATTATGCAATAAAACAATATTGTCATAATTTTGAATTTCTCTCAAAATTTGTAGGTTAACCCTACGAAAATATTGAGTTTTTAGTTAAATGCTCTATATACATAATCTTATACTTTTAGTGTTGTTTAAAATTATTTAACCACATTCTACATTTGTATTAAAAGGTTTCTTAACTATCTTTCAAGGTACATGTACATCATTCTAATTTTTAACAATTAATTTAGTTGAAATTCATATCTTGCTTAAATAAGTAGACTAACCACAATAAAATCACTATTATCTAGAGAAGCGGAGACAACAAACGTTTCTAACCTCTTTTCCCATCATAATATATAAGTGGAGGATGCAATTATGCAATAAAACAATATTGTCATAATTTTGAATTTCTCTCAAAATTTGTAGGTTAACCCTACGAAAATATTGAGTTTTTCGTTAAATGCTCTATATACATAATCTTATACTTTTTAGTGTTGTTTAAAATTATTTAACCACATTCTACATTTGTATTAATGTATTCTAAACTATCTTTCAATGTACATGTACATCATTCTAATTTTTAACAATTAATTTAGTTGAAATTCATATCTTGCTTAAATAAGTAGACTAACCACTTTAAAATCACTATTATCTAGAGAAGCGGAGACAACAAACGTTCCTACCCTCTTTTCCCATCATAATATGTAAGTGGAGGATGCAATTATGCAATAAAACAATATTGTCATAATTTTGAATTTCTCTCAAAATTTGTAGGTTAACCCTACGAAAATATTGAGTTTTTAGTTAAATGCTCTATATACATAATCTTATACTCTTTAGTGTTGTTTAAAATTATTTAACCACATTCTACATTTGTATTAATGTATTCTAAACTATCTTTCAAGGTACATGTACATCATTCTATTTTTAACAATTAATTTAGTTGAAATTCATATCTTGCTTAAATAAGTAGACTAACCACTTTAAAATCACTATTATCTAGAGAAGCGGAGACAACAAACGTTCCTACCCTCTTTTCCCATCATAATATGTAAGTGGAGAATGCAATTATGCAATAAAACAATATTGTCATAATTTTTGAATTTCTCTCAAAATTTGTAGGTTAACCCGTACGAAAATATTGAGCTTTTCGTTAAATGCTCTATATACATAATCTTATACTCTTTAGTGTTAACCCGTACGAAAATATTGAAGAAACAAGAATTGCGCTGGACATAGCGTTATCCGCCTCCAATCCAAACAATCCTCTTATAGAAGGCCTGGCAGCGGCTCTCCGGGGCATATAAGGAAGAGGAACAATTCTGGCTCCAAAGAAGCAGAATTCAGTGGCTGAAAGATGGAGATAAGAACACTGGTTTCTTTCATGCTGCTACACGAACGAGAAGGATGCAGAACTCTCTTACAGTTATTGAAGACTCTAACGGAAAGGAAGTCCATGAAGAATCCGACATTGTCTCGGTGATTGAGAAATACTATCAAGATATCTTCTCCACCAAAAGTGTGGGAGACTTCTCGACGATCCATAAGGTCCTCTCCTGTTCAGTAACCCCGGAAATGAATGAGTATCTGATCAGAATACCGAGTGTCCAGGAGATCAAGGATGCCACCTTTGCCATCAACGGCGGAAAGCTCCCGACCTGACGGGTTCTCTCAAAGTTTTACCAATCCTATTGGCACATTGTCGGTGAAGACGTCACCAAGGATGTCCTCTCCTTCTTCGTTTCCGGAACTCTCGATCCTATCCAGAACGAAACACATGTCCGCCTTATCCCCAAGATTTCAAGTCCGAGACAGGTAGCGGATTATAGACCGATAGCACTCTGCAACACACATTACAAAATCATGTAAGATCTAGCGGCGTCTTAAGCCGATCCTGCCCCAGCTCATCTCCAAGTCACAATCAGCCTTTGTGGCGGGCGTGCCATTGCGGATAATGTGCTCATTACCCATGAGACCCTCCACTTTCTCGAGCGTGGAAGCAAAGAAATATTGCTCCATGGCCGTCAAGCGGATATGAGTAAAGCCTATGATCGGATTGAGTGGAATTTTTTGGAGATGGTCCTCTCAAAGCTCGGGTTTCATGAACAATGGATATCGTGGGTTATGGCGTGTGTAGAGACTGTTTCTTACACCTTCCTCGTCAATGGTACACCCCGAGGATCGGTTACTCCTTCGTGGTATCTGACAGGGCGACCCTCTATCGCCATACCTCTTCATCCTATATGCGAATTTTCTGCTTTTCTGCGATCGGTAGCAAATGAAAGGCTCCTTGCTGGTATCGGATTGCCCGAGGTTGTCCTGCGATCACTCACCTTTTATTTGCGGACGACACTATGTTCTTCTGTAAGTCTAGTGTGGCAGGAGTACTAAAGCTAAAGGAGATCATCACGACCTATGAAGCGGTCTCGGGACAGCGTATAAATCTCCTGAAGTCATCCATCACCTTCTCGGCTAAAACCCCACCCGGTTAAAACCCGGTCAAAGCCACCTTGGAGATTAATGCGGAAGGAGGGATTGGCAAGTACCTAGGTCTACCGGAACTCTTTGGAAAGAAAAAACGAGATATATTTGCGTCGATCCTGGATAGAATCCGACAGAAGATCAATAGTTGGACCACTCGTTTCCTATCAGGGGCAGGCAAGCAAGTTCTCCTAAAGTCGGTGCTATCGGCAATGCCGGCCTATGCTATGTCTTGCTTCAAGCTCCCAGCCTCACTGTGCAAACAAATCCAATCTCTACTTACTCGCTTCTGGTGGGATGCCAGCCCGGATAAGAGAAAGATCTGTTGGATTGCTTGGTCCACACTTACACAACCAAAGTACGCGGGAGGGCTTGGTTTCAGAGATATCGAGAAATTTAATGATGCACTCCTAGGGAAAATTGGATGGCGTTTGATCAAACATCCTACCTCCCTGGTGGCTCAGGTCCTGCTTGGTAAGTATGCCAAGCACTCTACCTTCTTGACTGCTCCCTCCCGTAAGGCATCTACGGTGGTAGAAGCATTCTGAGTCGAGGCTTTTAAAAAGGGGTTAGGATGGGTGATTGGGAATGGGGAGAGCATAAAGATCTGGAGTGATCCCTGGATCTCTTGCTCCACTCCAGTGGTCCCTATTGGCCCGCATAAAGAGCAATCGAGCTGTCTCCGCGTTAGCAGCCTTCTCTGCCCTCTCACCAATTCTTGGAACCTAGAAAACATTAAAAAGGAATTACCGAAGTGTCCAGAGATCAAGGATGCCACCTTTACATCAACGGCGGAAAGCTCCGACCTGACGGGTTCTCTCAAAGTTTTACCAATCCTATTAACATTGTCGGTGAAGACGCTACCAAGGATGTCCTCTCCTTCTTCGCTTCCGAATCTCGATCCTATCCGAACTTAAACACATGTCCGCCTTTATCCCTAAGATTTCAAGTCCAGACAGGTAGCGGATTATAGACCGATAGCACTCTGCACACACATTACAAAATCATCGCCAAGATCCTAACGCCACGCTCTTAAGCCATCCTGCCCCAGCTCATCTCCAAGTCACAATCAGCCTTTGTATGGCCGTACATGATAATGTGCCATTACCCATGAGACCCTCCACTTTCTCCTAACGCCTAGCAAAGAAATATTGCTCCATGGTCACAAAACGATATGAGAAAAGCCTATGATCGATTGAGTGGAATTTTTGAGATGGTCCCTCAAAGCTCGGGTTTCATGAACAATGGATATCGGGTTATGGCGCAGTAGACTGCTTACACCTTCCTCGCCAATGGTACACCCTGCTGATCGGTTACTCTTCTCGTGGTATACTATTGTGCTTAATTTCTATCGCCATACCTCTTCATCCTATGTACGGAGGTACTTCGCTCTTTATGATCAGGCGAAATGAAAGGCTCCTCTGGTATCCGATTGCCCGAGGTTGTCTCCCACATCACTCACCTTTATTTTAAGGACGACACTATGTTCTTCTGTAAGTCTAGTGTGGCAGGAGTACTAAAGCTAAGGAGATCATCACGACCTATGAAGCGGTCTCGATGTATAAATCTCTGAAGTCATCCATCACCTTCGCTAAAACCCCACCCGGTTAAAACCCGGTCAAAGCCACCTTGGAGATTAATGCGGAAGGAGGGATTGGCAAGTACCTAGGTCTACCGAACTCTTTGGAAAGAAAACGATATATTTATACGATCCTGATAGAACTGATGAAGATCAATAGTTGGACCACTCGCTTCCTATCGTATTTGTAGCAAGTTCTCCTAAAGTCGGTTATTCGGCAATGCCGCCTATGCTATGTCTTGCTTCAAGCTCCCAGCCTCACTGTGCAAACAAATCCAATCTCTACTTACTCGCCTGGTGGGATGCCAGCCCGATAAGAGAAAGATCTGTTGGATTGCTTGGTCCACACTTACACAACCAGCACGGAGGGCTTGGTTTCAGAGATATCGAAATTTAATGATGCACTCCTAGGAAAATTGGATGGCTTGATCAAACATCCTACCTCCCTGGTGGCTCAGGTCCTGCTTGGTAAGTATGCCAAGCACTCTACCTTTTGACTGCTCCCTCCCAGCCAAGGCATCCACTGGTGGCAAGCATTCTCGAGGGTCGAGAGCTTTTAAAAAAGGTTAGATGGGTGATTGGGAATGGGAGAGCATAAAGATCTGGAGTGATCCCTGATCTTTGCTCCACTCCAGTGGTCCCTATTGGCCCCATAAAGAGCAATCGAGCTGTCTCCAAGTAGCAGCCGCCTCTCTCACCAATTCTGGAACCTAGAAAACATTCGCATGAATTACCTCAGTATGAGGATCAGATACTTAAGCTTGTCACCAGCTCTGCCCCTCAACGATGAAATTGTTTGGCTCCCCGAATTTCAATATATACTACAAAGTCGGTTATCGTGTCGCTTGCTCTCTTGACGCAGAACATATCGAGACAGATATCCTCCTGACTGGATTAAGCATGTGTGGAGTGTTAAAACTTCTCCCAAACTGAAGGACTTCCTATGGAGAACCATTAACAGAGCAATTCCCATCAGTTCTAATCTTCTAGTCACGCTGCTTCCCTTCAATTGCAAGCCATGTGGGGAAGCGGAAGATGAGCTGCATGTTTTCGAGACTGCACGCTCGCTAAGAGTGTTTGGGACCTGGCTCTTTGCTCTACCAGCCTGACCCTGTTACCTTCCCTTGCTGTCGCTTCACTAATGGCAACAAGCTGATACTTTGCCCCTGTGGGCCTCCAAGTCCCACTTTGCCTTTGGATCTTATGGAGCCTGTGGAAAGCTCAAATAACTTGTGTTTTGATGACAGGTCTTTTCAGCGGTGAGGTTATACAAAGCCATCAAAGACGCCAAGGAATGGCAAGAGACGCAACTACGACGACTCTCTTATCAGCAACAAGCTTAGAACCCAAACAAGCTCCCACCAGATCGCCGTATTCAGGAGCTTTGTTGGGTGATGCCTGTCTCCTACCATCGAGGAGCGGCATGGAGGCATCTTCAAAGGACCCATCTCACCACATCACCAATCATCACCACCGGCCATATATCATCAGCCTTGATGGCAGAAGCTATCGCTGCTCCAAGAGTCATGACGGCTGCCTCATCAAACATTCGATCTCAATGGTGCTATCTGACTTAAAGTCCTCATCTCTATGGTGAACGCCAAGGATTCAAGACCTGCCCTATTTGGGATATTGTTTGATATCTACCATTTTAGCTATGCTTTTGAAACAATTTCCTTTCGCTTTTGTTCCCTCGCTTAGCAAAGTGGAGGCTGATTCTGTGGCAAAGTTAGCCCTTGCTATGGCTATTATTAATCCTCCTAGCGGAGTGTAATTGTTTTAAGTTAATGAAAACATTTGTTTGCTCAAAAAAAAAAAAAATACTCTTTAGTGTTGTTTAAAATTATTTAACCACATTCTACATTTGTATTAATGTATTCTAAACTATCTTTCAAGGTACATGTACATCATTCTATTTTTTAACAATTAATTTAGTTGAAATTCATATACTGCTTAAATAAGTAGACTGACCACTTTAAAATCACTATTATCAAGAGAAACGGAGACAACAAACGATCCTACCCTCTTTTCCCATCATAATATGTAAGTGGAGAATGCAATTATGCAATAAAACAATATTGTCATAATTTTTGAATTTCTCTCAAAATTTGTAGGTTAACCCCTACGAAAATATTGAGTTTTTCGTTAAAATCTCTATATACATAATCTTATACTCTTTAGTGTTGTTTCAAATTATTTAACCACATTCTACATTTGTATTAATGTATTCTAAACTATCTTTCAAGGTACATGTACATCATTCTATTTTTTAACAATTAATTTAGTTGAAATTCATATACTGCTTAAATAAGTAGACTAACCACTATAAAATCACTATAATCTAGAGAAACGGAGACAACAAACGTTCCTAACCTCTTTTCCCATCATAATATGTAAGTGCAGGATGCAATTATGGAATAAAACAATATTGTCATAATTTTTGAATTTCTCTCAAAATTTGTAGGTTAACCCCTACGAAAATATTGAGTTTTTCGTTAAATGCTCTATATACATAATCTTATACTCTTTTGTGTTGTTTAAAATTATTTAACCACATTCACATTTGTATTAATGTATTCTAAACTATCTTTCAAGGTACATGTACATCATTCTAATTTTTAACAATTAATTTAGTTGA
>CM028701.1:53506872-53522142 GCA_016771965.1 Brassica carinata | reverse complement strand
TTATATTTTTAAAAGAATTCAGTTAACCTACATAACTAGTTATATATTATCTGTAATCGAATGTTCAACATCTAGTACATTTTATGATTATTGAGAAAAGAGAGGCATGGTGGCATGCATGTGGTAACGTATGGGGAGAACAACAAAATTGGTTCTAGAAAAATCGAATAATTAGCTTAACTAATCCTCCCTTACGTATATATCAAACTCCCCCAACTAATACATATCCCAATTATAATATAGATTTTCAATATATAATATTTCATCTAATATACACAAGTTAAAAAACCTCACAACAGAACAACTAGTACGCAGCAGCACCACTAGGATATTATTCCATCAATGAAATCCTAAGCGGTAAGACCAGAATTAAGCATACGAATATTAAACGTTACCACGGAATTCACTACTTGATTACTAAAATTTATAGCTAAATATTAAAAAAATAGTCGGCTCTATTGGTATTGCCCCCATTCACATTTTTCCTCTGCCCCCATCAATCATGTTCGACTCTTGAGATTCATATTATTAAAAAAAAAAGAGATTCATATTATTAAAAAAAAGAGATTCATATTATTAAAAAAAAGAGATTCATATTATTAAAAAAAAGAGATTCATATTATTAAAAAAAAGAGATTCATATTATTAAAAAAAAGAGATTCATATTATTAAAAAAAAGAGATTCATATTATTAAAAAAAAAAGAGATTCATATTATTTATATTTTATTGCTCCATAAATTCTTCTAGTTATCTGTTGAAACAATTGTATTCCAAATTGACTAAAATTCAAAATAAACTATCTGAACCGAATTGATGGCAACTTGGATAAAAAAAAAGGAAAATAGTACAAAAATAACTTTTCGCCCGCGTTTTTTTTCTTTCAAATATTTACTTGTCGATATATATATATATGTGTGTGTGTGTATTCATCTTATGAAACCTTTTCCTATTTGAATTAGATGTATTTTCTTACTAGCTATATAATAGAAGTACCATACTAATTTCAAAAGTCTCACGTTCTGTCATCTATTTTCTCTTCAACACAAATCCAAAGCAAACGCTTCTCTCCTCCCAGCATCACTGCAATGGATTTCTATGGTTATCTCTTTTCCTCCGGCTCTCAAGCTTCCGCTGGTACTCTACCTCCCACGGGCTCTCTTCCTCCCGCTGGTTCTCTACCTATAGGTTCTCTTCCTCCTGCCGGTTCTCTACCAATGGGCTCTCTTCCTCCTGTCGGTTCTCTTCCTCCTACCGGTTCTCTACCAATGGGTTCTCTTCCTCCTGTCGGTTCTCTACCAATCGGCTCACTTCCTCCTGCCGGTTCTCTACCTACCACTGGCTCTCGTCCTCGTCCTCTCATTGATGCTCCACCGCCGCCGTTTTGTTCATGCTTTATGTGGAAAAAAAAACGGACACAAAAAAAACTATTTTAAAATATTTTCTCTTTTTAATCCAAATCGAGTCATATCATCTATGTTTTAGCAAGATTTTTTTGCTTTCTATGGATTTATACAAGAATTGTGGTTTATATTAATGATATCAGACAAATTTTTTAATTGAGTTATTTTTGTTACACAGATTTGATAATGAGTAGCAAAAAAAAAGTCAAAAGATATTACGTATTTGTGAATATATCATGATATATAAATTTGTACCGACAAAGTACAAACTAGTTTAGAAATAATTTTTCAAAAAGTTTTGACCCCCCCAAAAAAGTTAAAAACCAGTTTAGAGATAGGTTAAACATTAAATTGTATATCAAATTAAATGTATACAATTTTAGGCATTGTTTTATGAGAATAAATTAGGGTTTAAAAGTTTCGCAAATTTTACTTGGACTATGAACATGAGGAATTACTTGCAACGTGGCATACCCAACGGCATGAAGATCGAAGAGAAGTCGGTTTTCTCAGGACAACTATACAAAATAATAGTTGACAAGAAAATTACAAAATAATAATATAAAACATGCGTTTCGCATTTTTTTGTAAAACTTACAAAGTAGGTATTAGGTTAAATGTATGATATATGTGACCGGACATTAGGTTAAATGCAACCACGAATTCTCAGTAATTCAACAAGAAAATAAAAATTCTCAGACAAGTTGAAAACTAACAAACAAACAAATAAGAAGGACAATTTTCGAAAACCACATCAACTTGGAAAAGGATTCTAATATTATATATACAAGAAATATTGGGAAGATCTATAGGCAGGGCTGGCCTGAGGCATGCTCAATGAAACATTTGCCACATACTCTATTTTTGTAATTAGTACCCATGAAGTAAAAGTCCAAATATATTATACATATTAATAGTTTTTCAAATAATTCTACGTAACCCATGTTAGTTCTGTTGTTTCAGTAAATTAAACTAAATTTAGTGGACTGAACAACATAGCAGTTGAGTGTCCAATAATTTTTTAAAATAAAATCCATAAAACTAAAAACCTATTTTACACCAAATGTTTTTTTCTCTCTATGAGTTTGTTTTTTTTTTAAATAACTTTATTCTTGTGAAGTAGTATATAAAGCCTCATATTTTTATCAATACAATTAAATCAGAATCCTTTTTTTGGATTTGCCCTACTTTCTACGGTATATTACTTTTGTCTTATCGGTTTTCTTTAAAACTAAAACTCATTAAGGGTAGTTTAGGAAATGAAAAATAGACCACCACAGCCTCCACAAATCTCGCCATTCACATGTATTATATATTCCCTTTTTCACTTTACTCATTTAATTGTATTGATTGATGTCTTTATAGTCCAACGTTTAGATACTAATTAATATATTAGTCAAATTATATATATCTATTATTACGTTTGCCATGCTTGCTATTAGAAAATCAGCAAAGAAATAAGGTAAATGATCGTGGGACTTTTAAATGTTGGTCCATTGAAAAGAAAACATGTTAACAAGATAATGTTCCTTTTTTTATAGACATGACATGTTACATGTATGATATAAAAAAATGTGACGAGGCTTATAGCAAAATAATTTGTACTAAGGTCCATGCTGCATGTTTCATGAATTAAATTCATTCCAGAACATAACCCTGAACCAAAAAAAATATCAAACCCCAAAACCATATGAAACAAATCCCTAGACACTAAATGTATCACGAGTATAAAATTAATAATCACACTAAAATCAGCAAAGCTTTCATTCCAGAACATAACCCTGAACCCAAAAAAATATCAAACCCCAAAACCATATGAAACAAATCCCTAAACACTAAAATGTATATTAATATTAGATGCATTCAAGATTTAAACCAAGAAAACAAAAAAAAAAATATAAACAAACTCTTTTCCTAACAAACTCACCTCCTATAATCATGTGCCCACTCTCACGAACCCTCAACAAAACATATTCCAATATATTTCATAACTTCTCTCTGTTTTAGCATTAGTACTGCTAAAAAATCAAATAAAAACATGAGACACTGATCCCACATGTTGTAAAAACTATTTTTTTAATGAATAATTTAACATTCCTTTTAAAAAATCAGATAATTATATAAGTAATATGGTTTATATATATAAGATTATTAAATTTCATGCAACTAATAAATGGGCGATGCAATTACCCGCCTTCTGAGGGCGGGTCACTATCTAGTTTGTTTTAAATCTCCCAAAATTTCAGAACCGATCGTATCTATAGACACATAATAATAAAAAGTCCACGAGTTTATCTATCCAATACTCTACTTAGATTTTCCCATTACTCTATGACGGATAGTCCGCTCCCATGAAATTTGGTAATAACAGGAAGAAATGTGAGGGGAAAAACACTTCACAATGTGGTTTTGCCAATAAAAAGAGAAGAAGAGATTTCAGCCAAATGTTAATGCATATTCACTTAGAAAAACAAAAGATTAAGAGGGCGATATCAACTCCACTCTTCTTACTTGTACAATAGAACAAAAACATTAATTAACAGAAAACGGCTTTGATCCCCGGATGAAGACTTTAATTCTATATCCTACAAACTTCTCGGATTGTTCAATCGATATCTATTTTTGGCATAAAAAGTTTTGGGAGAGAAATTATCTTCCCATCGAGAAATCTTAAAGGTTCTGGAAACTTCTATTTTGGCAACCTTGATGAACGGGCTCCTGCTTCTTTTGGCCTAGAATTTTTATCTGTTTATGAGCCTAACCCAAAATTTTCTTTTTGTGCACTTTTTTTGGGGCACAGCCTAACCCAAATTAATTAAATGTTTTTAGTACAACTCTTCTATAATTTTATAATAACTAGTCTAAGAAACTGTGTGGGTTGGCTTAAAGGCTTTTATAATTAATCAAATGTTTTAGTACAACTCTTTTATAATTTATGACAAAGGTTTTAAAAAGTGAGTTTTTAACAACAAAAACCCCTACCTAAGTTTATTTTGGATTAAAAAAAACCTAAATTAAGTATTTAACATAAAAAGGAATTCATTTTATTTAACAAATTAGTCTTTCTATCAAACAACAGAATTACAGGTAAATTTAAAGTTTAAAGACTTTTGCCTAACAAAACTTAGCTTAGGGGTTTTTTGCATTAAAATCCCCAAAAAATTAAAAATTAATTATAATAACTCAAATCATACATACAATTACTATACTAACTCATAAAATTTTATAATTACTATACTAAAGCATAAGGCAAACAAAAATACAAAAAAAACCTAGCCCCTCCTCTATTATTCACAAGAATGCCATTGAAAAATTATTAATAGCAGAATGTTTAATTTCTAAAGGCTTTTTTATAATTCAGTTTTTTATTTTAAATATGGAAAAATGAAATTTCAATTAGAAAAAATTCTTAAATTTACATAATTAGTACTTCAGATAAATTATGCGAATAGATGAGTTAGATTTGCGTCAAAGTCAACATTAGATACAATATAATTTGATATAAATTAAAGATTACATGCTTTTTTAATCAAATTGAACATATCTCTTATTAAAAACATATGAATTGAAGGGGTTTAAGCTTATGCTCCCAAAAATCTAAGACAAATAAATTAAAATGAAATGTCATATTAAAAGACAAGAAACGAAAATGTAGGGTATCATCGATGCAAAAGTCATTCAAAATGCCACCAAGAAGACCATCAAAGAAAAAGAAGATAGTGATTAATCTACAGGTCGAAGCGTGTGGACATGAATCCCATATTTGAATCTTCTATAGCGAGATGTCTCTATTGGGGATGAGCGAACACTTATCGCGCAACTGGATGTGGTTTTTGTTACATTTGAATGGTAAATTATATTTATTAAGTGCACTAGTCTGATTTCATTGACGTACGAGTTAGCATCTCATATCTTGACGGGTGATTTCCTATTACTCACCTTTCTTGTTCTCTTTTACAGATGGGACTGAGAGAAGTGTCAAATTTCGTCTTAAGAATTCATTTGTTTTGGATTTGGGGAGTATATGTTGATCTTCGCTCAAGTACTTACTTACACATACGACGTTGGATTCGGTTGGGATCCAAAAATCATATAATTTATACATATATAGTGTGGATTTATAGTCAAAACTAACTCATTGATTAATTTTGAAGTGCTAGTTTTGTAAATTTGAGTTATTAGAATTTTATATTTTATAATTTTGGGAATTTTAATGCAAACCCCCCTCCAACTAAGTTTGGTCAGGGTAAAAATTCATAAACTAAAGATTTATCGGTAGTACCAGGGTTTAAGGATTTTTGGTCGAAATAAACTTTGGGAGGTTTTATTGTTAAAAATAAAATAAAAATCTCGAAACCATTAGAACTATACGAGGGTTTGATTTGTACCTACTATTCTAATTTAAGTAATCAAGTACTATTTATTTAGCTATATTTCTAGTTACAAATATGTACTCCTTTTGTTATATACGCATATGTTGTTAGTAGCTTGTGTAATGT
This sequence comes from Brassica carinata, assembly GCA_016771965.1. Taxonomy (NCBI): domain Eukaryota; kingdom Viridiplantae; phylum Streptophyta; class Magnoliopsida; order Brassicales; family Brassicaceae; genus Brassica; species Brassica carinata. Next base: position 53,516,242 of record CM028701.1, on the reverse strand, counting down.
TTTTGTCATTTAAAGGACCAAATCGTTTTTTTTTCTGAACAACATTTCCTTTTGTTTGGTTAAAGTTCTAAATTGGTCCTCAATGTGCTTTTGTGTGGATGAAGATAAAGCTGTAATGCGCGTTTGTTAACAAACCGATTTAAGTAAATCAAACAAATAATAATTGCCAAAAATACATATAGTTATCAATTTTTTATTTCAATCAACCAACTAGTTTTTGTCTAAAATCTCGTGAGGATTTGTATTAAAATTTATAATTCCATTGAAGGGATGCAAAATGGAGCAACTTCGAGAGATAGGAGAGGTATTGGGAAGCATAAGAGCCTTAATGGTGTTCAAGGACAACATTCATATCAACCAGCGTCAATGCACTCTCTTACTCGACCTCTTCACCGCCACATACGACTCAGTTTCCGAATCCATGAGATCGAACCTACGTTTCGGAGAGAAGAACACGTCCAAATGGAAGATTCTAGAACAGCCCTTGAGGGAGCTTCTATGTGTGGTACGAGAAGGGGAGGCTTACGTTAGATTCTCTTTAGAGCCTAAACTAGGGTTTTGGGCTAAAACCGTTTTCTTACAACGCAACATAGATTGCACAGAGCTTCACGTGCATAACCTGCTCTCCTGCGTACCACCCATCATCGAGGCTATCGAGATGGCGAGTGAGGTTTCAGGGTGGGACGAACAGGAGATGAACAAGAAGAGGCTGGTGCATTCGAACAAGTATATGAAGCAATGGAACGACTCTCAGATGTTTGCGTGGAAGTTCGGGAGAGAGTATTTGGTGACCGAGGACTTGTGCAGCCGGTACGAGAGTTCCTGGAGAGAGGACACGTGGATTCTAACGCAAGAGCTTCAAGAGAAAAGGCGTCCCGGTTCAAGCAAACACGACAGGAAGATGGCTGAGTTCCTTTTGAAGAATGGTAACGAGAGTCCTGGCCTGTTTCCATCTTCTATTCTGGTCAGCTCGAAAGATTACCAAGTGAGAAAGAGATTAGGTAATGGGAGTCAGTACAAGGAGATTACATGGTTAGGTGAAAGCTTTGCGCTTAGGCATTTCTTTGGAGACATCGATGCTTTGCTTCCTCAGGTTACTTCATTGCTATCTCTTTCACACCCAAACATTGTTTATCACCTTTGTGGGTTCGCTGACGAGGAGAAGAAAGAGTGTTTCCTTGTTATGGAACTGATGAGTAAAAGCCTTGGGACGCACGTCAAAGAGGTGTGTGGTCCGAGGAGGAAGAACCCTCTCTCCCTCCCGGTCGCGGTTGATCTGATGCTTCAGATATCTCGTGGTATGGAATATCTTCACTCCAAGAGAGTGTACCACGGAGAGTTGAATCCATCTAACATTCTTGTCAAACCAAGAAGAGATGGGTATTATCTACACGGCAAGATTTGTGGGTTTGGGTTGAGTTCTGTCAAGGGCTTCTCCTCTAAAAATGCTTCTTCGAATGATTGTTTTCCATTCATATGGTATTCCCCGGAAGTGCTAGAGGAGCAGGAACAGGGAGGAAGCAGCCTTAAGTACACTGAGAAATCTGATGTGTACAGCTTTGGCATGGTTTGCTTTGAGCTTCTAACAGGTAAAGTGCCGTTTGAGGATAGCCACTTGCAAGGAGATAAAATGAGTAGAAACATTAGGGCTGGGGAGAGACCACTTTTCCCGTTTCATTCACCTAAATTCATAACAAACCTGACCAAAAGATGCTGGCACGCTGATCCGAATCAGCGTCCATCTTTCTCGTCCATAAGTAGAGTTTTGAGATACATCAAACGGTTTTAGCTTTGAACCCGGAATGTCAACAGGACCCGTCTGTCTCTCCTCCTGTGGATTACTGTGAGATAGAGACTAAGCTGTTGAAGAAGCTCTCGTGGGAAAAACAACAGAGTTAGTTCGAGTCTCACAGGTTCCTTTTCAGATGTTTGCATGGAAGTTCGGAGAGAGTATTTGGTGACCGAGGACTTGTGCAGCCGGTACGAGTGCTTGAGAGAGGACATGTGGCTTCTAACGCAAGAGCTTCAAGAAAAAAGGCGTCCCGGTTCAAGCAAACAAGACAGGAAGATGGCTGAGTTCCTTTTGAAGAATCTTGGAGATGGTAACGAGCTGTTTCCATCTTCTATTCTGGTCAGCTCGAAAGATTAGGTAATGGGAGTCAGTGCAAGGAGATTACATGGTTAGGTGAAAGCTTTGCGCTTAGGCATTTCTTTGGAGACATCGATGCTCTGCCTCCTCAGGTCACTTCATTGCTATCTCTTTCACACCCAAACATTGTGTATTACACCTTTGTGGATTCGCTGATGAGGAGAAGAAAGAGTGTTTCCTGGTTATGGAACTGATGAGTAAAAGCCTTGGGACGCACGTCAAAGAGGTGTGTGGTCCGAGGAGGAAGAACACACTCTCCCTCCCTGTCGCGGTTGATCTGATGCTTCAGATATCACGTGGCATGGAATATCTCCACTCAAAGAGAGTGTACCACGGGGAGTTGAATCCATCTAACATTCTTGTCAAACCAAGAAGAAGTAACCAAACCGGAGATGGGTATTATCTACACGGCAAGATTTGTGGGTTCGGGTTGAGTTCTGTCAAGGGCTTCTCCTTTAAAAGTGCTTCTTCGAATGAGAGTTTTCCATTCATATGGTATTCCCCTGAAGTGCTAGAGGAGCAGGAACAGGGCGGAAGCAGCCTTAAGTACACCGAGAAATCTGATGTGTACAGCTTTGGAATGGTTTGCTTTGAGCTTCTAACAGGTAAAGTACCGTTTGAGGATAGCCACCTTCAAGGAGATAAAATGAGTAGAAACATTAGGGCTGGGGAGAGACCACTTTTCCCGTTTCATTCACCTAAATTCATAACAAACCTGACCAAAAGATGCTGGCATGCTGATCCGAACCAGCGTCCATCTTTCTCGTCTATAAGCAGAGTTCTGCGTTACATCAAACGGTTTTAGCTTTGAACCCGGAATGTCAACAGGACCCGTCTGTCTCTCCTCCTGTGGATTATTGCGAGATAGAGACTAAGCTGTTGAAGAAACTCTCATGGGAAAAACAACAGAGTTAGTTCGAGTCTCACAGGTTCCTTTTCAGATGTTTGCATGGAAGTTCGGAGAGAGTATTTGGTGACCGAGGACTTGTGCAGCCGGTACGAGAGTTCCTGGAGAGAGGACACGTGGATTCTAACGCAAGAGCTTCAAGAGAAAAGGCGTCCCGGTTCAAGCAAACACGACAGGAAGATGGCTGAGTTCCTTTTGAAGAATGGTAACGAGAGTCCTGGCCTGTTTCCATCTTCTATTCTGGTCAGCTCGAAAGATTACCAAGTGAGAAAGAGATTAGGTAATGGGAGTCAGTGCAAGGAGATTACATGGTTAGGTGAAAGCTTTGCGCTTAGGCATTTCTTTGGAGACATCGATGCTTTGCTTCCTCAGGTTACTTCATTGCTATCTCTTTCACACCCAAACATTGTTTATCACCTTTGTGGGTTCGCTGACGAGGAGAAGAAAGAGTGTTTCCTTGTTATGGAACTGATGAGTAAAAGCCTTGGGACGCACGTCAAAGAGGTGTGTGGTCCGAGGAGGAAGAACCCTCTCTCCCTCCCGGTCGCGGTTGATCTGATGCTTCAGATATCTCGTGGTATGGAATATCTTCACTCCAAGAGAGTGTACCACGGAGAGTTGAATCCATCTAACATTCTTGTCAAACCAAGAAGAGATGGGTATTATCTACACGGCAAGATTTGTGGGTTTGGGTTGAGTTCTGTCAAGGGCTTCTCCTCTAAAAATGCTTCTTCGAATGATTGTTTTCCATTCATATGGTATTCCCCGGAAGTGCTAGAGGAGCAGGAACAGGGAGGAAGCAGCCTTAAGTACACTGAGAAATCTGATGTGTACAGCTTTGGCATGGTTTGCTTTGAGCTTCTAACAGGTAAAGTGCCGTTTGAGGATAGCCACTTGCAAGGAGATAAAATGAGTAGAAACATTAGAGCCGGGGAGAGACCGCTTTTCCCATTTCATTCACCTAAATTCATAACAAACCTGACCAAAAGATGCTGGCATGCTGATCCGAACCAGCGTCCATCTTTCTCGTCTATAAGCAGAGTTCTGCGTTACATCAAACGGTTTTTGGCTTTGAACCCGGAATGTCAACAGGACCCGTCTGTCTCTCCTCCTGTGGATTATTGCGAGATAGAGACTAAGCTGTTGAAGAAGCTCTCGTGGGAAAAAACAACAGAGTTAGTTCGAGTCTCACAGGTTCCTTTTCAGATGTTTGCATATAGGGTGGTGGAACAGGCAAAGAGTTGTAAGAAAAACAATCTCCGAGAGACATCAGAATCGGGTAGTGAGTGGGCTTCGTGTAGTGAGGATGAAGGTGGGGGTGGATCAGACGAGCAGGTGTCATCTGACAAGGAAAGGAGGCTTTCATGCTCAAATGATGTTGGTATGAGAAAGAAGAAGCCTGTTTCAAAAAGAGCTTCTGGCCTGAAACCAATTCAAAAACCAGGTGTGAGCAGTTGCCATATAATGATACACACATATATTTGAAATTCATTACTTAAGAATTTTGTGGTATACTTTGCCTTTTTTGTATTGTGTTTTCAGGAACAAGTAGAGTAAGATCAAGGCATCCCCCATTGAGCCCATGTGGGCAAAGTATGAGAACGCACTCTGAGAGTCAACTGATACTGATTAGTCCAAAGATACGCCGATCAAGCTCCGGTCATGTCTCTGACTCTGAGCTTTCCTAGTATCGTCTTGTGTCCACACACACAAGAAAAAAAAAACATATTCATTAGCTCATATAGTTCAACATGCTGTATAAGAAGAATACTAAGACTTGTTGTGACACACACATGCACACAGTGCAGTAAATATGGATGCTTTAAAACAACGTCAATCCTTTATCTGAGTTCCTACAAATAGGTCAGTAACTTATTGATACGATCTCAAGGGAACTGTCTGTCTCATATTCTAAAACGTATTTAACCACTCCATAATGTCACAAATGCAATCTCGCAATGGATGGAACAGAACAACCTGGCTTGAATGCAAATCATAGATGCTCCATAGATGTAATATATGTGATTTATTAAACCGAATCTATTCACGCTAATCAAATCCGGATGACGGATGATGGAAAGGATATAGTATTTATGCTCTATCAAACAGAATCTATTCACATTAATCAATATTAACATACAGTCCCCTATCTTAATTTCGTTTCATGCATTTTCTCTTTTTATGAGAAATATTTTTTCTATTTTTATTTTTCTCAATACAAATTTCACATAACTAATTCATTTATGTGACAATAAATATATATATATATATATATGTATATATGATTTTAGTGACCTTTTACTTTTAAAGTTACCGGAAGTTTACTATGTTTTGCACAAAATATTTCGTACGTGACTTTAATTAATTCAGACAACTTTTTTTTGTAACACCAGACAACTTAAAATTAGAAACATAAATATGAAATCCCGAGATACAACTTCAGATACAAGAACAAAACTGCAGAATTACCAACGATTAGAGGATACACGTATACTTTTCATTATTCGTTTCATTCACCTAAATTCATAACAAACCTGACCAAAGATGCTGGCACGCTGATCCGAATCAGCGTCCATCTTTCTCGTCCATAAGTAGAGTTTTGAGATACATCAAACGGTTTTTAGCTTTGAACCCGGAATGTCAGCAAGACACGCTTGTCTCTCCTCCTGTGGATTACTGTGAGATAGAGACTAAGCTGTTGAAGAAACTCTCATGGGAAAAAACAACAGAGTTAGTTCAAGTTTCACAGGTTCCTTTTCAGATGTTTGCATATAGGGTGGTGGAACAGGCAAAGACTTGTAAGAAAAACAATCTCCGAGAGACATCAGAATCAGGTAGTGAATGGGCTTCGTGTAGTGAAGATGAAGGTGGGGGTGGATCAGACGAGCAGGTGTCATCTGAGAAGGAAAGGAGGCTTTCATGCTCAAATGAAGTGGGTATGAGGAAGAAGAAGCCTGTTTCAAAAAGAGCTTCTGGCCTGAAACCAATTCAGAAACCAGGTTTGAGCAGTTGCCATATAATGATACACACATATATTTGAAATTCATTACTTAAGAATTTTGTGGTATACTTTGCCTTTTTTGTATTGTGTTTTCAGGAACAAGTAGAGTAAGATCAAGGCATCCCCCATTGAGCCCATGTGGGCAAAGTATGAGAACGCACTCTGAGAGTCAACTGATAGTGTTGAGTCCAAAGATACGGCGTTCAAGCTCCGGTCATGTCTCTGACTCTGAGCTTTCCTAGTATCGTCTTGTGTCCACACACACAAGAAAAATCATATTCATTAGCTTATATAGTTCAACATCCTGTATAAGAATACTAAGACTTGTTGTGACACACACACACAAACAGTCCAGTAAAATATAAATGCTTTAAAACAACAATCCTTTATCTGAGTTCCTACAAATAGGTCAGTAACTTATTGATACGATCTCAAGGGAACTGTCTGTCTCATATTCTAAAACGTATTTAACCACTCCATAATGTCACAAATGCAATCTCGCAATGGATGGAACAGAACAACCTGGCTTGAATGCAAATCATAGATGCTCCATAGATGTAATATATGTGATTTATTAAACCGAATCTATTCACGCTAATCAAATCCGGATGACGGATGATGGAAAGGATATAGTATTTATGCTCTATCAAACAGAATCTATTCACATTAATCAATATTAACATACAGTCCCCTATCTTAATTTCGTTTCATGCATTTTCTCTTTTTATGAGAAATATTTTTTCTATTTTTATTTTTCTCAATACAAATTTCACATAACTAATTCATTTATGTGACAATAAATATATATATATATATATATGTATATATGATTTTAGTGACCTTTTTACTTTTAAAGTTACCGGAAGTTTACTATGTTTTGCACAGAACATTTCGTACATGACTTTAATTAATTCAGACAACTTTTTTTTTTGTAACACCAGACAACTTAAAATTAGAAACATAAATATGAAATCCCGAGATACAACTTCAGATACAAGAACAAAAACTGCAGAATTACCAACGATTTAGAGGATACACGTATACTTTTCATTATTCTTTTTCATTATTATAAATAAATAAATGATAAAGAATTCACAATCAACGTAATCAAGCTCTTCGATGATTCTTCATGACCCAAAACCTCTCGATCACTTGTGCTGTTCTTCCTGGAATTCTCCCAGCTATTAAATCCCACCTTCACAACCAACAAAAAGTAATAGTTTAATTCCCTTGTTAACATCGCATATTTAAAGATGGCCCAACAAATAAAAGAACAAGGAAAGAATGAAAAACCTTTCGCCGACAAGCTTGTACATTCTGCAGATCAAATCCTCTTCTTCTTGTGTCATTGCTATTTCTTCCCACTCAAGACTGCTCACCTCTGTTTCATTTCAGAAAACAAACTCCTAAAACGTATTTGACCACTTCATAATGTCACAAATGCAATCTCGCAATGGATGGAACAGAACAACCTGCCTGGAATGCCAATCACAGATGCTCCATGGATGTAATATCTATGCTCTATCAAACCGAATCTATTCACGCTAATTAAATCTGGATGATGGATCTACAATGGATATAATATTTATGATCTTTTGAACAGAATCTATTCACACTAATCAATATTAACATACAGTCCCCAATCTTAATTTCATTGCATGTCATTTTCTCTTTTAATGAGAAATGTTTTTCTATTTCTATTTTTTTCTCAATACAAATTTCACATAACTAATTCGTTTCAGTGTTGTGACAAAAAAAATTATATATGATTTTAATGACTTTTTACCTTTAAAGTTACCGGAAGTTTACTATGTTTAACAAAATATTTCGTACGTGACTTTAATTAATTAAGACAACTTAGAAACATAAGTATGAAATCCCGAGATACAACTCCAAATACAAGAACAAAACTGCAGAATTACCAACGATTAGAGGATACACGTATATATTTCCTTATCATAAAAAATGATATAGAATTATCAATCAACGTAATCAAGCTCTTCGATGATTCTTCATGACCCAAAACCTCTCGATCACTTGTGCCGTTCTTCCTGGAATCCTCCCAGCTATTAAATCCCACCTTCACAACCAACAGTATCAACAAAAACTAATAGTTAAATGATCCCTTGTTAACATCGCATATTAAAAAATGACCCAACAAAATAAAGACTAATAATTTAAGGAAGAAAGAATGAATGAAAAAACCTTTCGCCGACAAGCTTATACATTCTGCAGATCAAATCCTCTTCTTCTTGTGTCATTGCTATTTCTTCCCACTCAAGACTGCTCACTTCTGTTTCATGTCATCAACCAAAACTTTCTAAAGTAAAATTTATAGGGCAACGTACGTGTTTTGGAGATGGGTGAAAATATATACACATACCTTCCGAAGAAGAGGAAACAATGGTGGCATAAGCATTGGTCTTGGGATGCTTCGACTTACGCTGCTTATCCATCTGAAATACGATCTTACCTTAAGGATTTTATATATCGATTCAGGTGTTACGGTTTAAGGTAGAGCAGAGAGTGGCGGATGTTTAAAGAACACGGACTCTCTTCTCTATTTATAGTGTCATTTTTTACCGACCGGTTTGGTCAGTTTCCACATTAAGTTATTATGTATTGTATATTAATTCCCTTCAATTTGTTATGTGTAAATATATAACACCCCAAAGAATATTAAATGTTATCATCATTAATTAATTTGCAACTTATGGGTGGCAGCATTATGCCAGTATGAATGTAATGCTTGATGGGTTTCGTTGTGAACCAATCATATTAAACATGTTTCACTACATGATCAGTTGCTTCATCATGTTTTTGTGTATTTCACTTTAAAATAAATAAGACTAGCTACTTGCCCTGAGGTGATATTTCATACGTATTAGCTAACAAACTGTAAGTAATAAGTATGCATGAAATAAATGATAGTTAGATTAATGCTAACAAACTATTTTACTACGTATGTTTTTGTTACATACAATGAATACACTACTCTCTCTTTAACCTGTCTAGCTTAAATGAAAAGGTTTTGAGGTAGCTAGGACTTAGCCATGGATAAAATGTTTTTTTAGTTGGATCTATGATTTTGCAGTAAATATTATATCAATCAGTTAAAGACTGTTTTGGTTTTTTGGAATTTTAAGTTTACGTACGGTGATATGTTTGAAAACAATATTTTATCTATGAACATCTTAATATATAAATTATTAGTGGTTGATTACATGACAACACAATAATAATGCATGGTAGTTGAAGTAAAAAGTTAAGTAAATAACAATCCAATTCCAGCCCTCATTATCTGCTGGTATGC
>CM028701.1:53456080-53506772 GCA_016771965.1 Brassica carinata | reverse complement strand
CAACAAAGATGAGTTCAGAAAAAAAAGTAGAATGTCTATCTCAATAGCGGTGGTGCCCAGCCCAGGACACTTGAGATGCGTCCCGAGATAGTCAAGCCAAGCAAGAACTAATTAAACCTTAGATGATTGATATTGTATTTATAGTTTGTTAAACCAATGAGACTATATATTTGAATTATTTATAATTAACGAAAAACCTGAGCAAGAGAAACATCCATAGTTCATATTATATTAGTAACTGAATATTTTGAAATAAATCAGAGGCTTTTACATATTTTCATGAAGGCATCATCTTAAGGTTTTACTATTTATTATTTTTATGTTACAGATCACATGGTCAGTAACAGTTGGCAAGAATTAGTGTTGGGACCTACGACTTGATGATGAACATGTCGAAGAAAAGGGCCAACACTTGATGTCTTATAATAAACCAAAGAGTTCATATATCATTGTTCAAACACAAAGCAAAAAAGGTATCACAGAAATAGAAAAGGCTGAAAGCTTTTGTAGACAAGAAATAAGTACATCTCTTTCTCACTCTTTAGCTGCTGTTTACCAGGTGCTCTTCTCTATACAAGTACCGAATTACAAAATAACAAAGAATAGCCTAACGTCTTCTTAATTATATGAGATTAGATGTGCTTCTCCTAGTTATCACTTGTGGTTTTATAAATTTACTAAATTCTCAACATAGAAATGTATATAAGTTAATTTCTTGGTGCACTTTATTAGTCATTGCAAAATTCACAACAAATTTATATCCATGGATGTCGCCTGTCGGTGCTATATTATATATTCAAAATACTATAGAATTAAAGATTTAATTTTATAATAATCATTATCTAAAAATATTATATATTATGTAACCTATAAATATTTTACATCATAATATTTTTAAAATAGATATAAATCCCTAGATGTTTTGAATTTTATTTTACGTAATAAAATATATTTTAATAAAATAAAAAAATATTATTGTATATAAAAAATTTCACTATTTCAATATTTCAAAAACATAAAAATAATTTATTCTAATGATTTTTAAATTGATAGTTTATCTATTTGAATTTTTTTATGAAATTATTAAGTCCATAAGTGTGGACAAAACACCTAATTCTAAGAGAATTACAATTCTACGTTTTGCCTTTTTCGGTAACAATCAAAATAAAGTTATATATAAGACAAATTAATATTGATATTGTGTCATCAACCAAGTTCAAACTTACTGTAGTTCATTTGATTCCTGCAATTTGACTTACGACCAAAATCGGATTTGATATATCTTTGGATAATGGTTCATTCCTTTTCGTACAGAGAATGATATGCACGTCGCACGCCTATAGTTATCTTCCTTCTTACAATTCTAAAAATGACTTGTCAGCTGGTCATGAAGGCCATGCCCTTTCGCTTCTTGCAAAACAGAAGTAGAAATAAACTAACAAATTGATCACGCTCATGAATGTTATAAGCCGTCCAAAGACATTTATTCACCTAAACTAACGCCACCTTGCCGATATGGTCCCGGCTTCGATTCCCGTTGGCCACCTTACCGCCTAAATAGTGCGTGCCCGGATGCAAGACCATCTAGAGTTAGATCTGGCTTTTTAATCGATCTGAGTTTAATTCTTTTTCCTAAAAAAGAAAACTAACGCCCAAATACATTTTAAATATAGTACGGCTCCAGTTTCTTTCTTTTTTTTTGCTTAACTAATACTTAAATTTTTTTGGTTGATTATAGAGTTTTCCATTAATTAAGAAAATTGAGAAAGTTTACAAGGGATCAAATAAGAACCACATACACTAAGATGTACACAAAATTCCAGCATGAACTATTTTTATGGAAAAGGTTTCGAGTGCGCCAACATGGAAGAAGCTATTAGCTTAAAGTCCAGCAGTCAAAATAACCCCCAAGAAATCGAAGCCGGTTTGTTACATTTTGTCTTTCACCGAAAACAGCTATAAGAAAAGAAAAAAATTACGAACGCATATATATACTAGTTTACACCCTCTTATGGACAAAAGTTCCCTTCAAATTCCAAACAAAAATAGAAATTCTAGTACTATCGACGATATATACACAAAACATATCATCGAAATCGGTTTAAGGAACTTAACTTTCCCAGCATTATCGAGGAAAAAGAAACATATCCGATCCAAATCCGAATGATATATCTTAGACGACTAAGATATATGCTGCTCTGGTTCTTATTCTTCTTCCTCATTATATGATACATGTTTTTTTTTTTCAACAGATCACGCAAGCGTTAGGATTCTCTTCCATGCTTGGGGCGTAGTAATACGTTGTTAGATGAGGATTGTATGCTTTATACGCCTTCACAAGCTCCAACACATGATCTGGTGGTGGCGGTTGTAGCTGAGGCTGAGGCTGAGGCTGCGGTTGTGGTTGATCTTTCTTCTCTCCTTCCTTCTTATCACTGCCTTCTTTCTTCTCTTCTTCTTTCTTTGGTGCTTCTCCTTCCTTTTTCCCTTCTTCCTTTGGAGCTTCCCCTTCTTTCTTCGGCGGCTCGCCACCACCTTCCTTCTTTGGCTCTTCCTTCTTCTCCTTTTCCGGCTCTTTTGCAGGTCCCACTAGTATGATATGCGTCATCGGCCAATACTTTCTTAGCTTACTTACTACATTTACTGGATCCACGGTTCCGATCACGGTTAGTTTCTTCTCCTTCATATCCATTGCAATCGAATCGATTCCTACGAAAAGTAAAAACAAGATTCGAAGTTATAATTCTCTCTCTTATAGACACATAAGTTTTTTCCCTATTGATATATAAGTAACCGCATTTTTAGAGAAAATAACAATAAGGAAAGTAAAACACTGTTGATTGAACACAGAAAAGTATTTGACTTTATCTTTTTAATCTAGTTTGATGGGCATATATAGTGGCCCTAGATGTGATTTTATTCCAAAGAAAACAAACAATGAATTTCACAAATAAACAATAATTGAAACATACTGCAACTTTTTACCGTACCATCACTGTTCCAAAAGAGAGACACCACTGTCAGAACAGCTCGTGATTGATGAAAATAAAATTTTAAACATTTTTCTCTGTTGTCCAAAAAAACAAACAATTTTAAGCTTTTTTTTTCTCTTGTTTATCTACGTGTGTACCCCACCAAACAAATCAGAAACAAACCGGAACAAGTGGACCGGAAATCCATGGTTAAATAGTTGGTCTAGTTACATAGAAGTGAGAACTACATAGAGAACTGTAATGTGTACCCTTAAGAATTTATTTTCTGAGAAAAAAATGATTGATGAAGATGATTTACCTGGGAGAGTAGAAACTGTTTTGAGGGCCTTGTGTTTTGCCTTGTCATCATGCAGATCCAACTTTAACACAATTTTCTGAAATTTATCACAAAAAAAGACAAAACAATTTGTGTGGGAGTCGGTGAAATAAATAGTTAAAGCTTTGAGGGCACAAAGATGAAGTAATCTTCCCTTATTTAAATCATGCTGTAACTAAAAAGCATTGAATCACCAAGAACAACATAGTCAAAAAGAAACAAACATAGAGCTTTGAAGTTTAAAAGAATATATTGAAAAGGAAAAAAAACTAGTGATGTGTGGTGTTTTAAAGAATATATTGAAAAGAAAAAAAAAACTAGTGATGTGTGGTGTGCATACACACACACATAGTGACATGCATGTGTTATGTGTATGTGTGTGAACATAATAGAGAAACAGACTTTTGCAAAATAAGAGCAAGCTCATCATTCAATTTATTATGGATTATATTTTTTCTGTAATTAATAGCAACTTAGCAAACTAGACAGACAACCAAGGATAAAATAATTAGATTAGTGGTGACTTGGAGGTAGTTCTTTTATAATCTCCAGAAGAAGCAGATCACATGTAAAAATGATACACATATATATACGGCGAGAGAGAAGACGGAATCAAGTAAAGCAAAAGGTGAATATATATTTATACAGTAAATAGCGAATAAACAGAGAAAATCTTTGTTACTTTAAGATTTCAAGATGAAACAAGGAATCTAAACTCATTATTCTCTCGTAGGAATTCGAATCCTATGAATCAAATCTTGCCCATAGGTGTATACAGAGAGGGATATGTACCTTCATTGCAGAGAGGGATAGAGATGCAAAAGAAGATTGTCTATGAGATTTAAGAGAGAAAACTGCGAATGAAATAATTAGAAACTTTTGAAGACGATAAGAGAGATTGGACACTGATCGTTTTATTTTTCTGTAATTAATAGCAACTTAGCAAACTAGACAGACAACCAAGGATAAAATAATTAGATTAGTGGTGACTTGGAGGTAGTTCTTTTATAATCTCCAGAAGAAGCAGATCACATGTAAAAATGATACACATATATATACGGCGAGAGAAGACGGAATCAAGTAAAGCAAAAGGTGAATATATATTTATACAGTAAATAGCGAATAAACAGAGAAAATCTTTGTTACTTTAAGATTTCAAGATGAAACAAGGAATCTAAACTCATTATTCTCTCGTAGGAATTCGAATCCTATGAATCAAATCTTGCCCATAGGTGTATACAGAGAGAGGATATGTACCTTCATTGCAGAGAGGGATAGAGATGCAAAAGAAGATTGTCTATGAGATTTAAGAGAAAACTGCGAATGAAATAATTAGAAACTTTTGAAGACGATAAGAGAGATTGGACACTGATCGTTTTATTTTTCTGTCAAATAGTTGAGATTAAGAGAGAAAGAAAGGTGCATGCAGAGAGAGTCTCAACTATAATGAATGATTGAATGGTACGATAGGGACGGACGGATAGATCTCCTTCTTTGTATTTATCATTTCATACGCGTGAGATACAAGTTGTGATTACGTCTGCAAGTGCTAACCAGCGTCATCTTACTTTCCATCCTTTGGTCTGTGTTGTATCCTTTTTCTGACCCTTTGAAATCTATCTCACCTTATCCACGTCATTTTTACTTTTTATACCAACTCCTAACCCGAAATATTTTAATTTTTTTAAAAAATATATGTGTATTTTTGCTATTATTTATTTTCTTTTTTTTTGAAAAGAGTTTTCCATTCATATTAAAAAAATACAACAGGAATTAACTAAAATAAAAGCCCTACAATTTCAAAAGTTTTTTTCCTTTAAGATAAGAATAAGTTTGTCTTTTTATAAAAATGGTACCAAGAAACAAGTTTGAAGATCTCTTTTATTAAGGTTATTGCTTGTTTTTCAGCTTGTTTTAAACTTTATTTTGGGTTTCTTGGTAAAATGCAAGAAAGAAGAAGGAATCAAGTAAAGCAAAAGGTGAATATATATTTATACAGTAAATAGCGAATAAACAGAGAAAATCTTTGTTACTTTAAGATTTCAAGATGAAACAAGGAATCTAAACTCATTATTCTCTCGTAGGAATTCGAATCCTATGAATCAAATCTTGCCCATAGGTGTATACAGAGAGAGAGGGATATGTACCTTCATTGCAGAGAGGGATAGAGATGCAAAAGAAGATTGTCTATGAGATTTAAGAGAGAAAACTGCGAATGAAATAATTAGAAACTTTTGAAGACGATAAGAGAGATTGGACACTGATCGTTTTTATTTTTTCTGTCAAATAGTTGAGATTAAGAGAGAAAGAAAGGTGCATGCAGAGAGAGTCTCTCAACTATAATGAATGATTGAATGGTACGATAGGGACGGACGGATAGATCTCCTTCTTTGTATTTATCATTTCATACGCGTGAGATACAAGTTGTGATTACGTCTGCAAGTGCTAACCAGCGTCATCTTACTTTCCATCCTTTGGTCTGTGTTGTATCCTTTTTTCTGACCCTTTGAAATCTATCTCTCACCTTATCCACGTCATTTTTACTTTTTATACCAACTCCTAACCCGAAATATTTTAATTTTTTTTTTAAAAAAAATATATGTGTATTTTTTTGCTATTATTTATTTTTTTTTTGAAAAGAGTTTTCCATTCATATTAAAAAAATACAACAGGAATTAACTAAAATAAAAGCCCTACAATTTCAAAAGTTTTTTTCCTTTAAGATAAGAATAAGTTTGTCTTTTTTATAAAAATGGTACCAAGAAACAAGTTTGAAGATCTCTTTTATTAAGGTTATTGCTTGTTTTTCAGCTTGTTTTAAACTTTATTTTGGGTTTCTTGGTAAAATGCAAGAAAGAAGAAGGAAAACAACTTTCATAACAATGTATATTTCACTCAAATTGTCAGAATTCCTTTTGAGTTTATTTTTTAACACTGAGTTTTCATTAATTTGAAGGTCCAAAAGAACAATGTTACTGCAAAGGCAAGGAAAAAACAAGTACCGGTACCATCGCACTCTTATAAAAGAGCTATAGAAAATGGGGACAACTTAAAACCACCAGAGAACGGAGGAACTTAATTCCTCCTCTTGCTGAATAAGTTGATGCAGCCACAAAGGGCCCCTGCACCAACATACGATTGTGAGCGAGCCCATGTAACCACGCTTCTGCAATTGCTTGTGCTACATGTTATTCCGATCAGATACATAGCATATAGACCATACCTCAAAACAGTGTAAGAGAGCTAGGATTCGTTGGATAAGGGGTAGGAGATCCATATAGTGATATGGGTGTAAAAGGGACTGTCTAACCTCGAAGAAGAAGCTTCAAAGATAACTTTCTTGACCCATGAAGCTACCCATCGCTTCTATACCAAAGAAGAGATTTAAGATCGACTCGCTTATAGGCGAGGAACGAAAGCTCGACGACTATGATGAACAGACTTCACAGCTATCTCTTGTGATCCGGCTTGCTCCGTAAACGGTCCCAAACTACTCCAAGCCATTCCAATGTTACATTTGATGGAACCCAAGGGAGGCTTAGTCCATATATTTTGAACAGAGGAGGTTGAACTGAACTTCCTCCCTTATTCCAAATCTCTCGCTTCTGTGAGCTTTAGTAACCATTGAAGAAGCGATATACGGGTCTTTTCAAACATTAGAGCATTCCTCCCCTTCCGAGAGATTCCAAACTATCCGTGGAAAGATTTAATGTTGCTCGCCTCCAACTCTGCTTTTGAGGCTGAGGCTGAGGCTGAGGCTGAGGCTGAGGCTGAGGCTGAGGCTGAGGCTGAGGCTGAGGCTGAGGCTGAGGCTGAGGCTGAGGCTGAGGCTGAGGCTGAGGCTGAGGCTGCGGTTGTGGTTGATCTTTCTTCTCTCCTTCCTTCTTATCACTGCCTTCTTTCTTCGGCGGCTCGCCACCACCTTCCTTCTTTCTTCGGCGGCTCGCCACCACCTTCCTTCTTTGGCTCTTCCTTCTTCTCCTTTTCCGGCTCTTTTGCAGGTCCCACTAGTATGATATGCGTCATCGGCCAATACTTTCTTAGCTTACTTACTACATTTACTGGATCCACGGTTCCGATCACGGTTAGTTTCTTCTCCTTCATATCCATTGCAATCGAATCGATTCCTACGAAAAGTAAAACAAGATTCGAAGTTATAATTCTCTCTTATAGACACATAAGTTTTTCCCTATTGATATATAAGTAACCGCATTTTTAGAGAAAATAACAATAAGGAAAGTAAAACACTGTTGATTGAACACAGAAAAGTATTTGACTTTATCTTTTTAATCTAGTTTGATGGGCATATATAGTGGCCCTAGATGTGATTTTATTCCAAAGAAAACAAACAATGAATTTCACAAATAAACAATAATTGAAACATACTGCAACTTTTTACCGTACCATCACTGTTCCAAAAGAGAGACACCACTGTCAGAACAGCTCGTGATTGATGAAAATAAAATTTTAAACATTTTTCTCTGTTGTCCAAAAAAACAAACAATTTTAAGCTTTTTTTTTCTCTTGTTTATCTACGTGTGTACCCCACCAAACAAATCAGAAACAAACCGGAACAAGTGGACCGGAAATCCATGGTTAAATAGTTGGTCTAGTTACATAGAAGTGAGAACTACATAGAGAACTGTAATGTGTACCCTTAAGAATTTATTTTCTGAGAAAAAAATGATTGATGAAGATGATTTACCTGGGAGAGTAGAAACTGTTTTGAGGGCCTTGTGTTTTGCCTTGTCATCATGCAGATCCAACTTTAACACAATTTTCTGAAATTTATCACAAAAAAAGACAAAACAATTTGTGTGGGAGTCGGTGAAATAAATAGTTAAAGCTTTGAGGGCACAAAGATGAAGTAATCTTCCTTATTTAAATCATGCTGTAACTAAAAGCATTGAATCACCAAGAACAACATAGTCAAAAGAAAACAAACATAGAGCTTTGAAGTTTAAAAGAATATATTGAAAAGGAAAAAACTAGTGATGTGTGGTGTGCATACACACACACATAGTGACATGCATGTGTTATGTGTATGTGTGTGAACATAATAGAGAAACAGACTTTTGCAAAATAAGAGCAAGCTCATCATTCAATTTATTATGGATTATATTTTTTCTGTAATTAATAGCAACTTAGCAAACTAGACAGACAACCAAGGATAAAATAATTAGATTAGTGGTGACTTGGAGGTAGTTCTTTTATAATCTCCAGAAGAAGCAGATCACATGTAAAAATGATACACATATATATACGGCGAGAGAGAAGACGGAATCAAGTAAAGCAAAAGGTGAATATATATTTATACAGTAAATAGCGAATAAACAGAGAAAATCTTTGTTACTTTAAGATTTCAAGATGAAACAAGGAATCTAAACTCATTATTCTCTCGTAGGAATTCGAATCCTATGAATCAAATCTTGCCCATAGGTGTATACAGAGAGAGAGGGATATGTACCTTCATTGCAGAGAGGGATAGAGATGCAAAAGAAGATTGTCTATGAGATTTAAGAGAGAAAACTGCGAATGAAATAATTAGAAACTTTTGAAGACGATAAGAGAGATTGGACACTGATCGTTTTTATTTTTTCTGTCAAATAGTTGAGATTAAGAGAGAAAGAAAGGTGCATGCAGAGAGAGTCTCTCAACTATAATGAATGATTGAATGGTACGATAGGGACGGACGGATAGATCTCCTTCTTTGTATTTATCATTTCATACGCGTGAGATACAAGTTGTGATTACGTCTGCAAGTGCTAACCAGCGTCATCTTACTTTCCATCCTTTGGTCTGTGTTGTATCCTTTTTTCTGACCCTTTGAAATCTATCTCTCACCTTATCCACGTCATTTTTACTTTTTATACCAACTCCTAACCCGAAATATTTTAATTTTTTTTTTAAAAAAAATATATGTGTATTTTTTTGCTATTATTTATTTTCTTTTTTTTTTTGAAAAAGAGTTTCCATTCATATTAAAAAAAAATACAACAGGAATTAACTAAAATAAAAAGCCCTACAATTTCAAAAGTTTTTTTTCCTTTAAGATAAGAATAAGTTTGTCTTTTTTATAAAAATGGTACCAAGAAACAAGTTTGAAGATCTCTTTTTATTAAGGTTATTGCTTGTTTTTCAGCTTGTTTTAAACTTTATTTTGGGTTTCTTGGTAAAATGCAAGAAAGAAGAAGGAAAACAACTTTCATAACAATGTATATTTCACTCAAATTGTCAGAATTCCTTTTGGGTTTATGTATAAAACTACAATTCCATGATTGATTATTTTATTTCTTATTAGGTTTTTTATATTCCAATATTTGTAGTGATTTAATAATAATTGTCTTCACTATACAACCATCAGCTTCCCAATCCCACACGGATTTGATTCCCTAAATAGACAAATAATAGTCCCACAGCCAGAAATATAATAAATTAAATAATACAGAAATATACGTAGAATGTTGGTTCATTATACTTGTCATATGGCCTGACAAGACATTTATCTGATTTAAGAAAAACATACATCAACACATAATATTTTCAAATTTCATACATCAACTAACAAAATTCGACTTTTACATACATTGACCATTTATCCGTTAGTCAACAATAACACTCCGTTAAATATTGTTTTTTTATATTTTAAATAATTAATAATTAAAAGAAAACCTCTCAAAAGGCGGGAGAATGGGATTCGAACCCAGGTCTGGATGACATTTCAATGGATCCATTAACCACTAGGACAGACACGATTTATTGACTGTTTCCCTATTGTGTTATATTTATACATATGGCGATTATCTCAAATAATTATTTAAATAAATAATGAAAAATAAAATTTTAATTCTTTCAAATAATTGGTTTGAAATATATTTTTCAAATTCAAACCTTTTATTAGAAACAGATTTCTAAATTTTTATAAAAATATTTCCAATTTTTTCAATCTTTTGAAAAAATTTAATATTTATTTATTATTTTTTAGAATTCAAAATCACCTCTCAAATCTAAACTATAAGTATATATTAGCTAATCATAAGGATATATATGTATATTTACCTTTTATAAAACCTCCATAGTGGAAGAATTAGAGCTTAGGATGTAATAAAAATGTTTAAAGTAGTTTAAAATCAAACTTTAAACTATTTTTAAAATATATGAGTTTAGAAAAAATTGAAATCTTTTTTTTAAAATTGAAATCTTTTGAAAAAAATTGGAAATCTTTTGAAAAAAATTGGAAATCTTTTGAAAAAAATTGGAAATCTTTTGAAAAAATTTAATATTTATTTATTATTTTTTAGAATTCAAAATCACCTCTCAAATCTAAACTATAAGTATATATTAGCTAATCATAAGGATATATATGTATATTTACCTTTTATAAAACCTCCATAGTGGAAGAATTAGAGCTTAGGATGTAATAAAAATGTTTAAAGTAGTTTAAAATCAAACTTTAAACTATTTTTAAAATATATGAGTTTAGAAAAAATTGAAATCTTTTTTTTAAAATTGAAATCTTTTGAAAAAAATTGGAAATCTTTTTATAAAGAATTTAGAAATCTGTTTCTAATAAAAAGTTTGAATTTGAAAAAAATATATTTCGAAACCAATTAGTTGAGAGAATTAAAATTATATTTTTTTATTATTTATTTAAATAATTATTTAAGATAATCGCCATATGTATAAATATAAAAAAATAGGAAAACAATCAATAAATTGTGTTTGTCCAAGTGGTGGATGGATCCATTTAAATGTCAACCACCGGTTCAATCCCTCTCCTGCCTTTCTAAAGGTTTTAAAAAATTATTAATTATTTAAAATATTAAAAATCAATATTTAACTGAATGTTATTGTTGACTAACGGATAAATGGTCAATGTATGTAAAAGTCGAATTTTGTTAGTTGATGTATGAAATTTGAAAATATTATGTGTTGATGTATGTTTTGCACGCAGATGAAGCTTCATTGATCGACGATCACACCCTCTCATTGGCGTATGAATCGGCCGATTTCCCCGTGTGTAGTGGAAAACAGCTCAAATTCCACGTATTTGCCACGTAGATAAATTGATCTTCTCGTTTTCAATATTTTACGTCCACTAAATATATACAGGTAGAGGTTTTATAAAATTCAAACAAAAATAGTATTGGATCGCGCGTGAGCACACGCAGTAACTGCGAACATAGGAACGAGACGTGATGAGATTTGTAGTTTGGGCCACATAGAGTGGAATGTGGGCCCTGCTACTCTGATGTTTTAGACATTTTTAGTCATAAATCTATTCATTACTTTAAAAGGCGGCTTCTATTAAATTCAAGCGACTCTAAATTCAACATCCCGTCGGTTCTTCATTCTTCAGCTTCTTATTTGGACCGTTGATCGTCGTGTATAATAGTTTGACTATTAAGTAAACATAAATTGACGAACATTTAGCCAATTGTTATTATTTTATGGCAAACTTTTACAAAACTACAATTCCATGATTGATTATTTTATTTCTTATTAGGTTTTTATATTCCAATATTTGTAGTGATTTAATAATAATTGTCTTCACTATACAACCATCAGTTTCTCGATCCCACACGAATTTGATTCCCTAAATAGACTAATAAATATTCTTAGAGCCAAAATATAATATAATAAAATAATATAAATACTTGTGTAGTGGAAAACAGCTCAAATTCCACGTATTTGCCACGTAGATAAATTGATCTTCTCGTTTTCAATATTTTACGTCCACTAAATATATACAGGTAGAGGTTTTATAAAATTCAAACAAAAATAGTATTGGATCGCGCGTGAGCACACGCAGTAACTGCGAACATAGGAACGAGACGTGATGAGATTTGTAGTTTGGGCCACATAGAGTGGAATGTGGGCCCTGCTACTCTGATGTTTTAGACATTTTTAGTCATAAATCTATTCATTACTTTAAAAAGGCGGCTTCTATTAAATTCAAGCGACTCTAAATTCAACATCCCGTCGGTTCTTCATTCTTCAGCTTCTTATTTGGACCGTTGATCGTCGTGTATAATAGTTTGACTATTAAGTAAACATAAATTGACGAACATTTAGCCAATTGTTATTATTTTATGGCAAACTTTTTACAAAACTACAATTCTACCCAACAAAACACTTTGCTGACCAAATTAATATGGTGTTTTGATGGTTTGAATAGTGTAGTTATCAGCCGCTGGTAATGGGGTTGCTTGTTTTTGACATTAACATCACGTATACGACTTCAAAACTATTTGGTTAAGTTTTAGTTTACTATTCCCTCAAAATTCCTTTTGATAACATTAGATAAGGGAGAATATAGATTTATTAACTAAATATATAAAAAGAAACAACGATCTTAATTCGATGATATAGTTGTAGACTATATAGAAAGTAAGCATAAACAAATCATCTTAGCAAAAAAAAAAATAAGCATAAAAAAATCATATTGTCAGTTAATTAACATTGTCTAATTAGTATTGTTATAATCCAGCGTCAGCGTTAAACATGATTACGAATTAAATGTTGATTAAAAATTACGAAATGTATTAATGGTTGAATCCAACCGAGACTAACAACGAGAATCTAAAATACGGTCAAAATCATACTGCGTGATGCAATCAATTTAAGTAAAAATCAACTAGGTAGACTTCCGACACGGATCTTGAGTTACGGGCATCCACATGAACTGAAACTAGTTTTCAAGTTAAACGCAACTAATAGCATACTAATCTTAGCGATATTACTTTAGTATGATTATTAAGCTCGCATACCTAATTGGATGGTGAAATAACAAGCCTCCAATCTTTTCGGTGTTACAAAAAGAGGAGGAAGAAGAAAACATTATAGCCGGCCTATCCAAAGCTGGTCCGATTTATCCGACAAGATCTTAGAACAAACGGTGCCAATTCTTCCAATGGTAGGGCTTCAATGGCTCACAAATGTTCTTTCTCTAATTATAGAAAAGTACATCTTGGGAGAATATAATGGCTATGATTAAAAGTAGTTGGGGGTACGGTCAATGAGCCAGATGAGTAAAATGATACTTGTTGCTTTATCTATCACTACATATTTGTTTTGCAAATAATATAAACGTGACCTGCCTTTGGAAGATATACAAAATTATGTCCATAACTTTTGGCAAAATGAATCATCACATGCATAATTTAAGTTGTAGTTAGTATGGTTGGTGCAGTACATACACCACTAATTAGATTTTTTATTCAAAACACCTTGTATTCACCACAAACTTAGTCGGTGTTGGCCCATACCATCATATACTTACAAAATATTTTTTTCGATAAGAAATTAACTGAAACTGGTGAATCATACTTTGTTATATAGTTTTTTTTTTGATCAACGTTCTATAGTTGATCTCTAATTATACGACAACGCTAAACTACACACCAATTAGATTACTAAACACAGTAACCAGACTCCACACATTTTTATATTTTGTTCTAGCATCGTTTCATTACAGATTACTAAGACGCATGGATCGTAGCAGCTAATAAGATTTGTTGCGGCCCAAACCAGAAACTTATTAGGACTCTGCAGAATTTGTGGCCCAGTCATCATTCTATTTATTTAATACTAAAAAAAAACTAAATTAACAAAAAAACAAACTGTCACACGTGGCGAGGAACCTGAATAGTTATCGGGAGGGAGGAGGGTAATTATCCTGTCGTTTTCTCCTTTGACCCCTCCGTTTTTACCTCGTCTCCATTACAAATTTAACTTTGACCTTTTTTTTTACCAAAATATCTTCAAACCCCAACAACAACAAAAAAAACCTTAACTTAAAACGACAAAAACGAAAAAAAAAAAACTCTCATTCTCTGTTCATCAAGCCTCGCTTGAATTGAATTCTCACAATCTGCGCCAAAATTTCTCACCAACCAATTGAAATCCAGATTTCGAATTCGATTTTCTTGAATTGATCGTTCTAGATGATTTCTAGGGATAACCATCATCATCAGGATCCTTTGGATACAACCAATTCATACCACATGAAATCCTCCAGCGTTGCGCCGTCATCGGCATCAATTGCGTCGTGGCTGGAGGTTCGTTTGTTCTACGTCCGCATATCCCCGTGCGTCGTCGACAACGTCCCCGACTCTCTCACCCTCCGCCACCCTCGCCGCGAAACAGGCGCTTCCCTCGAGGTCAACGGCGCTCGCATTCCTTCCTCCCAGACGGCGTCTCTCAAACTCCGCCGCGATAGAGTCGATCGGGAGTCTTCGGAGGTGACTTACGTCAGCACCGAGACAGTGCGCGTCGCCGGATACGTCGATCTCGAGGTTTACGATGACGACGATATGGTTCTGTGCGGGAACTTAGATAGGATCGAAGGCGCGTGGGATAATAACGGAACTGTGGCCGATCCTAAGACTGGATGGGGCATGGATTGTTACGTGGCGATGGGAAACGCTTCTTCCTCTGCGTTTTTCTGGCGCGTTTCGTCTCCCTCGGTGGAGGTTTACGTAGCTGGTTGCTGTGGGGGTGTTCCTGTGATCTTGACGAAGACGATTCAGGCGAGTCCAAGAAGGAAGGTGGCTAGGCACGTGACACTTGACTCTATCCCTGAGGACGAGGAAGTTGTTGATAATGAGCAAGATGTTGTTCCCACTGGTGATGGATTCGCACCCCAACGGAAACTACATGTATGCTTCGGATTCAGCACTTTTCTGATTGATGATATGCCTCATTGACCATTATTAACTTAGCATATTCTAAAATGCAGATCATGGAAGAATCACAAGTTGATGATGACTATGATGATGACTCTGAAATGAAAATGGGACAGAGTTACTACTACTACCCTGAAGGGATGTACGTGGATGAGGATGGTCAACTCTCATGGTTCAATGCAGGTGTCAGAGTTGGAGTTGGGATAGGCCTTGGGATGTGTCTTGGCGTAGGTATTGGAATTGGATTGCTCATGCGTTCTTATCAAGCTACTACTAGTAACCTTCGTAGGAGGTTCTTCTGATCACCACCCACCTACCATCAACTAAAAACCCACGCAGAGACACAATGTCGAGCTCTATGAATGATTATGGTAACGAGTGGGGTATTGAAAAAAGAGAAAAGGAGATAGAATTTTGGTAGATAGATGTATAGAGCTCTTTTACGTTTGCATCGCTTGTGTCCTTCTTGTGAGTATATATGGTCGGCTTTAGTTGCACAAGAGAGGGTTCGCCATCTTGATTCTTGACTCTTGAGTCGAGTGCTTTTGTTTTCTCAAATCTGTGTGTTATGCTGTTACTTTTGTGTAGAAAGAGTTTCATGTTGTTGTGGCTGCCAAATTCTGAAGTTTGTATGTTTTGGTTCCTCCTGCTAACTAGGCAATCAATATGGCATATGGACTGTATAATTGGTTTTGGCAATTGGCATAGATGTAGTAAACTGCAAACTTAACTATACACCGGCGTAGGTTTAGAACGATGTCGTTTAGTTATAGCATGCAAACGGCCGCGGGGAATAAGCATCGGATTCGAACCAAATATATATTCCATTTCTTCCTTTAACCTGAAAAAGAAAAAATTGTTTTTAGACCTTTTAGTTAATAAAAATTTAATTTTAGCCGTTGAACTATTTCGAATTTACTATATTCATCCCATAAATCATTATGTCCTCTACTCTCGGAGAGTGGCGAGAAATGAGCAAGATCCGTTCGTCTGCGACAATGTCACATCGTGAACAGCCGTCACCACCCCCTCGTCGTCACACTCAACTGTGTCGAGGATTGTGCACTAGAGCAAGACTCACTCCCCCGCATTGCTAGTGTGGAATACTTCCCGAGCTGAGGAAATCGCGGACACCGTGATGGTACCTTTTTTCATTAAACAGTTTGGTGAATTGATAACTCAAAAAGTTTTGAAATGCTCTTGAGGAAAAAGGTAAAACTGTTAATGTATGCATGATGTTCTTGAAAAAAGAATAATTCATCAAATTGGTGTGAGAATGTTTAAAACAAATGTTGCAGGCGGTTTGTGTTTGCGAGCCATAGTTTGTGTTTGCGAGCCATAGTTTTGACGTGTGAGAGAGTTGGAGTCTTGAAGGTTCTTTGGACGAGTGCAGGCTTGTTAACAGCAGGAACTCCTCTGTGAGTCTCTCTGTCACTAGTCACACCATGCATGATGTTCTTGAAAAAAGAATAATTCATCAAATTGGTGTGAGAATGTTTAAAACAATGTTGCAGGCGGTTTTGAAGGTGCGTGTGGAGATTTAGGCGATGGTAGGAGACGATGGCATTACACGCTGGACTGGTTGAAAAGAAAAAAGAAAACAGCGTTTCTCCCCCATTTCTGAGTTTCTTCTCACTTTTGATATTCAAACCTAGCTTTGTTTCGGTCGGTGTCGTGTTGTCTAATTTGTAATGTGTATTGTTCCTAACCTGTTTGTTTTGATATTCGGTTTGCTTATATATCCAATGAGTTTTCAGGTATTTTATAAATTGTTTTAATATATTACAAAATTATTTGATGTTCATCTCTCTTTTGATAAACAAGACCATCGGTTTCCAATAATAAACCTTCCTCTAGAACACTTTTTTTTTTTTTGAAACTTTCCTCTAGAACACCTATTTGGTGAAACATATGAAGAATAACGTGGAGGATAAAACAAGATGTTAACCTAATTATGTTCAATACTATAATCCATTTCGATGTTTTTCTAATCATTTTTGTCACGCATTATTTAGTTATTTGTATACTTAATTATCTAATTTTTCAAAATTATTTGTACGATGATTGTATAATTGTATGATGATTCTGCTATATAAAAAAGAAAGGCAAGGGGTCATACTTGTTGGAATATTAATTTACTTTGGTTGGCATGGGAATAGTTGAATGGGTTTTCTCTTTCAGCCCCACCCACCACCTAAACCCTTCTTAGGAGGAAACCTAAAATATTAGAGCATCATTATTGGTGGTCGCCGGTTGAAGTCGCTTTATCGGAAAGTCAGCTAACTTAGCCAAAAGCAAGGGACATCCCTAAAATCCCTTATTTAGGGACGCCCCTACCGCTTTTAGTTAAGTTAGGAACTTTCCGCTAATGGACTTCAACCGAGGACCACCAATAATGATGCCCTTAGAGACCACACTAATAAAGATACTTTTTTCTTACAAAGAAACATAATCAAAGGTTAAGGTCCAGATTTAGTCAAAACAACAAATGAAAAGAGTTTAGAAGTAAATTCAGTTTCATGTCATCACTGATTAATTACCGAAAAACCACTGGGAAACAACAAATGCAATCGTTGACTTACACGAGAAAGAAGGGCAAAAACGTCGTTTTAGAATATCTCTCACACCGTCAGACAGAAACTCGAAAGACAGCTCATTCCAGTGTACACACAGAAACAGATCACTTGAATGTAGGCCTACTTGTTTAAATTCCTTTGTTTTTTTTTAAAAAAATATTTATCTTTTTCATTTTCGTTGGTTTTTTTGCTCGATTCAACACTCGACGAGAAGCATAGATTTAGGCCGGAGTTGTGGGACACTCAATTCGCCGGGGGGGAGTTTGTGTTCTTTCCCGGCAAGAAATGCGAGTGAAAAGAGTGAGATGTCGATGTACGATGCTGCCTTCCTCAATACGGAGCTCTCGAAACCGACGTCGATCTTCGGTCTCCGTCTATGGGTCGTCATCGGAATCTTACTCGGATCTCTGATCGTCCTCGCCCTCTTCCTTCTCTCCCTCTGCCTAACCTCTCGCCGCAAAAACCGAAAACCGAGAGCCGATTCCGCTTCGTCCGCCGCCGCCGTAGCTACGCCGCCGATATCCAAGGAGATAAAAGAGATCGTACCGGGGGAGATCCAGGTGGATATAGGGAAGAAGACGGAGCATAGAGTGGTGTTCTCGGGTGGTCGAGTGTCGAGTGGGGAGAGCAGAGGAACTGCGAGTGCTAGCGAGACGGCGTCGTTTTCAGGGAGCGGAAACGTTGGACCTGAGGTTTCGCATCTCGGGTGGGGACGGTGGTATACTCTGAGGGAGCTTGAGGCGGCCACGAATGGGCTCTGTGAAGAGAATGTGATCGGAGAAGGTGGTTACGGGATTGTGTATCGTGGGGTTTTGAACGATGGAACTAAAGTCGCCGTTAAGAACTTGCTTAACAACAGGTCATTACTCAGTAATTACAATCTAAAGTTTGGTCCTTTACTCCTTTCTAGATTAGGATTATTGGATTATATGTCATGGGTCACATTGTGGTTTTGATGGGTAACGTCTATACTAATAAGTAATACTAGACTATGCTTTTGGATTTTGACCTCTATCAACAGCAAGATTTTTAGTTGGTGTGTCTTTAACTTAAACAGGGGACAGGCAGAGAAGGAATTCAAAGTAGAGGTGGAAGTGATTGGGCGTGTACGACACAAGAATCTCGTTAGGCTTTTAGGTTATTGCGTTGAAGGTGCTTACAGGTAAAATCATGCTGCTGCTGCTCACTGTTCCTTTAAAAAAAAAAAAATTTAGGAAGAAAGCAATGTTGGTGATCTAATAGTGGAGTTTTTTTCTACTTACAGGATGCTGGTGTATGACTTTGTGGATAATGGCAATTTGGAGCAATGGATTCACGGTGATGTTGGCGATGTTAGCCCTCTTACTTGGGATATTCGTATCAACATTATACTCGGAATGGCTAAAGGGTATGTAAATAAAATCAGTAGATTCCACTATGTTATTAGTCTTATCTTTCTAAGAGTGGTATATATACTTATGTACCTACACGAGGGTCTTGAACCAAAAGTGGTTCATCGGGATATAAAATCGAGCAATATATTACTTGATCGCCAATGGAATGCTAAGGTTTCGGATTTTGGACTTGCTAAGCTCTTGGGTTCCGACAGCAGTTATGTGACAACCCGTGTCATGGGAACCTTCGGGTAAAAGTCTCCCTCTCTCTTGTGATCATGCTAGAAAAGCTTTACGAATCTGAATCTTTAGGAAATAACTTGTACTTGTTCAGTTATGTAGCACCAGAGTATGCGTGCACGGGAATGTTAAACGAGAAGAGTGACATCTACAGCTTTGGAATATTAATCATGGAGATCATCACCGGAAGAAACCCTGTTGATTATAGTCGCCCTCAAGGCGAGGTATCTTTAGTTTTATTTTTACACCCTCCTTGTTTCTATTCCCTCTATGTTTTCTTTCTTTACATGTTTCTCTTTGTGTTTGGGGTTTTAGACGAATCTAGTGGACTGGATGAAAACAATGGTAGGAAACCGAAGATCAGAGGAAGTAGTTGATCCCAAAATAGCGGAACCACCATCCTCAAAGGCTCTTAAACGAGTGTTGCTCGTTGCTTTGCGTTGTGTTGATCCAGACGCAAACAAGAGACCTAAAATGGGACATATCATTCATATGCTTGAAGCTGAAGATTCACTCTATCGCGATGTAAAGCATTTTTTGTCTTTTGCATTTCTTTTATGAGTTAAAATAATAATGTCTAAAGGTGAGACGATGTTTTTGCAGGAACGCCGAACAACGAGGGACCATGGAAGCCGCGATATGCAAGAGACAGCGGCTAGTGAGAGCGGCGAGAGCGGTTCAAGGCATCATCAGCAAAAGCTAAGAGTAACTTAAAGGTTTTTTTAAGTGACTTTGATTCTCACACGACCACATTCTATTTCAATTGATTCTTATTATTATTGTGGTGTGTCTCACATACAGAATATTTTCATTCTTGGGCTCTCGAGTCTTTGCCTTTGCATTTCTTTCGTCGCCTAAAAGAGATCATTAAAATCACAAATGGTAAGTACAAGTGGTTATAGAAGCCTAATTCGTACACTAAATAGCTGCCCAACAATTTAAGAGCCATTTACAAGAGACAAAACACGTGTAACTTTGTAACCCGTACCGAGCTTAAACTGTAAACCAAACCTCACGTGTCTCACTGTCGTATTTTTTTAATCTCTGTCGTAAACAAAACAAATAAAAATCCCGAATCAATACAAAAGGGATTCGAACAAAACAAAAAAGAATTTGTATATACACAAAGTCAAAACTTGGTGTAATGTAAAGTGATGTAATGATGATAAGGAGGAAAGAATGTGAATGGGAATGGGCCTGATTCATCTTTTCCTCGTTGGCTTTAAAATGCACATTCCCTTTTTTGACACGCGTGAGATTCGTGGACGGTGAAAGACAATGACACACATAAGTCGACATATGACTCGTGTCTATTCCGCACGTACATACCGGCACGAACTCGATGAACCTACCAGAACCGAACACGAACCGGCTTCTTTACGACCATCCAATTTGGGGTATCATATCTTTATCCCCAGCAAGTAGCAAGCACTCTGAGTTCTCGAGCAACTTTTATGTTACCTTTATATCTAATTATTGCGTCACAGTTACGATATAATTGTGTATTGGCACTAGTATGAGTCTATTTGACCTATATAGCTTAGTATTTAATTTACTTGAAATGTATTTGGACAGGTTTCTACGGATCACCTTAATTAGAATAGTTAATTATCAAATAGTATATGAGCAACGAAGGTAGCATGGTCCTTGGCTTCTTCCTCAAGTCAGAGTCTTCTACTATATTTTATAGTCCTTGTAGGCTTACATTCTTCGAAGTCCTACTTTTCCATTGAAACAACAGATATTGTAATCATATTCCTATAGCTGAACTAAATTGTTTGAGATTGGGAGGATGTACACACGAAGATTTTGGTCATGCATGTATAGTATATTTTACCATATAGAATTTTGAAAACAATACATCTTTTTATGCGGTAATGTAATTTAGCTCCCACTGGTTCAGTACAGTTTTGAATCTAGTCCTTATTCAACTGAACAAAATGTTTGGTTTCAAGAACTTGGTTACAGTTAATATGTGCGTGTCATAACTTTCTATGCTACTTATCGTACGTTGCACATACCGTATATTCTATATCTTTTTGTCTACTTATCGTATATTCAAATATCAAAAGTCGATTTTATTCCTGCACACCCTTTTATACATCATCTCGACCTTTAAAAAAAACAAATGGATGAAAAATAATGAACGAAAACAAAAAACAAGATCCATGGGGAGAGTCACATGCATGGAGCATGCAACTAGCTTACTTCATCTAATTCCCACTCAAATTTTTCTCTTTATATATATACTTTCTCTACCCTCCTTCCCTCACAACAAGCTAGCTGATCCTTCTCACTAAAGCGATCATATATATCTTTAAAATCATAGGACAGAGAGAGAATAAAGGAGAGAGAGAGAGAGAGAGAGGATGGAGATAACAAAAAGCAATACTGGTGGTTCGAGCCCAACTGCGGGAGAAGAGTTTAAGGATATGATTAAGGGAGTGAGTAAGTTCTTCATGATGGTGGTTTTCCTTGGAACTATCATGCTTTGGATCATGATGCCAACACTAACCTATCGCAACAAGTGGCTTCCTTATATGCGTTTAAAGTTTGGAGCATCAACTTATTTTGGTGCCTCAGGTTCGTAAGATCAAATAATAAATGGATTTACTACACCAACCATTGATCATTATTTTGCTCTCGTTAACTCATACTTTTCTAGGATCCTCCGATTGTTATAAACATACTAATCTTTCCTTTTTAATAGTTTAAAACAAAGAGTATTAAATTTTCTTAATATTTTGCACCGCAGGGACGACACTTTTCATGTATATGTTCCCAATGGTCGTCGTAGCTTGTTTGGGATGTGTCTATCTTCACTGCAAGAAACGAAAGAATCCACACCATATCATTAGGTACAAAATTCTGCGATTAAACCAGTGCCGACAGACTAATTGTATACCTTTCATCATTCTTTTGACAATTTGTTTCTCTGTATAATAAAGGGAGAAGAATGGAGGAGTGTTGCGTGCACTGAGAAAGCCAATGTTAGTGAAGGGACCATTGGGGATAGTCTCAGTGACTGAGATCATGTTCTTGGCTATGTTTGTGGCTCTTCTTCTTTGGAGCTTTATCACTTACTTGCGCAATAACTTTGCCACTATCACTCCTAAATCAGCCGCCGCACATGGCGAATCTTTGTAAGCATTTCTTTCTCTTCTTTCACTATCAACCATACAAAATAATATATGGTTGACTTAGTATATTATATATGATTTTTTTATTTTATATCTATCTGAACAAATTATAATTCTTATTGAAACTATGCAAACACAAATGAATGTTTATTATTTGTTTCGATGGTTTTTTTATTCGAAAGATTTTCTTTTTGACTAAAGGCTTTGAAAGAATTTGTTTCGAATTTCAATAGTTAATAAGTTAAAAAAATTCTGATGACTTAAGGTGGCAAGCCAAGCTGGAATCGGCAGCCCTAAGAATAGGGCTGATTGGAAACATATGCTTAGCCTTTTTGTTCTTACCCGTGGCACGTGGGTCGTCTTTGCTACCGGCGGTGGGACTTACCTCGGAGTCAAGCATCAAGTACCATATTTGGCTCGGCCATATGGTCCTGGCCATTTTCACCGTTCATGGTCTATGTTACATCATCTATTGGGTCTCTATGCATGAAACCTCTCAGGTATATTTTTGGTTTATTTTAAGTATCAAATGTTTTTGTTTCAAAACCAGGTTAATAGTGTTATATTGCGGTCAAATATTTAATATCGGGTCTTCACAGGGGATGAATGCGAAGCAATTAATATTTGTTGATCTAAAAGAAAAAAATTTAATTGAAGCGCGCATTTTAAGGTGGAAACTTTAGGATAAGTGTTCACTCTGATAATTAAATGTCATTTTCATGTGTCTTTTATAAACCGAAGAATCTCATTGAAGTCCAAGATAAATCCAGTGATTTTTTTGTCAACCTTTTACGTATTTCATTTCACTTTATACTTGCTAGTAAATAATTAAAAATGCGTGGAATTAATTAATGGCGCAGATGCTCATGTGGGATACAAAAGATATCTCGAATTTAGCCGGAGAGATATCACTAGTGGCCGGACTTCTGATGTGGGCCACCACATTTCCGGCAATAAGGAGGAGATTCTTCGAAGTCTTCTTCTACACTCACTATCTCTACATCGTCTTCATGCTCTTCTTCGTCCTCCACGTTGGCATATCATTTTCATTCATCGCTTTCCCTGGCTTCTACATCTTCATGGTCGACCGTTTCCTCAGATTTCTTCAGTCCCGTGACAATATTCGTGTTCTCTCTGCTCGGATTCTCCCTTCACACACCATCGAGCTCACTTTCTCCAAAAACCCTGGTGAGTTCTCAAACTTTACAGCATCATATTGTGATTCAAATAGTTCATTACTAAGCTATAATATTCCTTGTTAAACAGGTTTGTTTTATAGTCCGACGAGCATATTGTTTGTGAACATACCGAGCCTTTCGAAGTTGCAATGGCATCCATTTACTATTACTTCAAGCAGCAAACTCGAACGAGAGAAGCTAAGTGTTGTGATCAAAAGCGAAGGTAAATGGTCAACAAAGCTTTATCAGATGCTTTCTTCTTCTGATCAGATCGATCACCTCGCTGTTTCTGTCGAGGGTCCTTACGGTCCTGCTTCCACTGATTTCTTAAGGTATACTTTCTCAAAGACACATCATTAGTTGATTGCTTGCGTTTCAAGAAACATTGATATCGCATGTTATTTTTGTTTTCTTGGGGAGTTATAGGCATGAGGCTCTGGTTATGGTGAGTGGAGGAAGCGGCATCACTCCATTTATCTCAGTCATCCGTGATATGATCGCAACAAGCCAAAACCAAAAATGCAAAATCCCCAAAATCACTCTGATTTGCGCTTTTAAGAACTCTTCAGAAATCTCCATGCTTGATCTTCTCTTGCCACTATCCGGTCTCCAAACACAACTACCCTCTAACATAGACATCAAAATCGAAGCCTTCATAACCCGAGAGAAAGAACCAAGAAGCGAAGCTACAGCGGAGAAAATAAAAACCCTCTGGTTCAGGTCAAGTCTTTCAGACCAACCCATATCATCAATCCTCGGACCAAACTCATGGCTATGGCTCGGCGGAATTCTCTCATCCTCGTTCTTGATCTTCTTGATTATTATCGGTATCATCACTAAGTATTACATTTACCCGATCGACCACAACACCAACAAGATCTATTCATTGACTTCAAAGACCATCATAAACATCTTAGTCATCTGTGTGAGCATCATGGCGACTTCTAGTGCAGCTATGTTTTGGAACAAGAAGAAGAAGTACGGTAACGTCGACAATAAACAGGTTCAGAACGTCGACGTTCCATCTCCAACGTCTTCTCCAACCTCATGTGGTAACAATTCCTTGAGAGAAATCGAAAGTTCGCCACAAGAATCGCTCGTGCAGTGTACCAGCCTGCATTATGGAGAAAGACCTAACCTCACGAGTAATATATACATAACCATATTTTTATTTCTCCATATCTATCTCTATGCATACGAGTATTGTTATTCTGATTAGGTGCTTGTTTGTGCATATGAACAGAACTTCTACTTGGCGTGGAAGGTTCGAGTGTGGGAGTTCTTGTGTGTGGTCCAAAAAAGATGAGACAAAACGTTGCAAAGATATGCTCCTCTGGTTTGGCTAAGAATCTCCATTTTGAATCAATCAGTTTCAGCTGGTGAGTGGTTATCATATAGAACGTACACTGTTTTCAGCTGTTGTGGGAAGTTGCTTGGATTGCAAGTTAATAAGGGGTCCTGTGATCTGACCTATCTTTCTGTGCTTGTTACATTTGACTTTTTCCGGTTTTTGTTTTTCTCCTTTAGGAATATTTTAGTGTGAAAATCCCCCAAAGATACCCTAAACCCTTTTGTTTCTAATCCCTTACGTACGTTACTTTATGTTACAAACTCGGTAATGAATCGAGGCGTGCAGCTTTTGTAAATTGTAAATGCTGAAAATAATAAAATCCTTTTTTTGAGTCATAAGATATGGTTCTATCTCTATTTCCTAGCTCATTCGAAATCCTATATGTAGCAAATGAAAACGATGTGGAGATCCCGTTTCTAATGCCTACTTTGTGATAAAAAAACGCAATCTTCTTATAATTTAATAACTTACTCTACATTCATGATCTTTACTCATTTTCTTACCAACCAAAATTCGAAACGCATTACTACTAAAAAGGTTATCTTTTTTCTATGAGAATAGAAAATACAATAAAAATAATCGACTCCACAAGGACCACAACAACACTACTCCTTCCCACATAAGATTCAAACAGATCGAACAATGCATCGAAGATATCATCCTAATTTACAGATATTGGAAAGGTTTCAAGAACTTGTTCTCTCATTTATATGTATCCAATTCAAGAATTTATGTGAGATTTTCTCAGTGAGTAATTATACAAGGAATACAATCGAAGGCAAAAGAAAGGAGTTGAATTATAGTATGATATATAAAAATAACTCAATATTTTTGTTAACAAAATAAGAACTAGTTCGACACGCAAAGATTCGTGTACAAAGAGACATTGACACACATACGCGTGCGAAAGTCACACTCCAGAGAAGCTCAATGATCCAACCAAAGTATTTAGATTGTTGGACATGTTATTTTTTTCCTGAACATTATTTATTGCACTTATTGACCTTTTGTTTCGTTTTTGTTATCTCAAGAATCACATTTATCTCTCCTTTCTTTTTTCTTTTTCTGTTATAACAGAGGCATATCAACATTTTCGATGTATAAAATTTTAGTTATGCATGTGTTGGATGTAGTGCAATCTTACTGGGAAAAATGTGAGAGTAACTGGTTATTGAGAATTTACAATCCATATCAACAGCAATATTTTGTTCCTTGGATGAATAACTCTCTAATAAAAATTAATCTAATGTAGTATTTCTTTCTCTCTAGGAACGCCCAATACAATAATAAATCTAATAAATTTTAATTCTAATTTTAATAAATTAATATAAGTTGTTATTATTTTTATCTTTAATTAATACGGATCAAATGAAATTTATGCGGTGACCATTATTTTTTCATATATAATTTAAATTTAACAGAAAAGTATAATTTATTAAAAAAAGGAAGGAAGTAAACGTTAGAATCCAGCGTTCCCAATATGAAACCAGGAAAATGGCACTTGACATTTAGGATTTTTTTTCCAAGAGTCAGCTCTCTTTTTTTCTCTCTCTTGCTGGCATAAGGTTTCCAGGAAGTTCGGTTTGTTCCCTAATCTCTAATTTGGACCCAAAGACTAGCAGGTAAGTGCTGATGAGGAAATCGCGCACCAGTTGAAAGTCCGAACTAGCGTGCATACTATCTCCTTCCGGAGGGGACCTGCCACAAGTCTACCACACGCTAGAGTCTAGCCAACCCCATTTTAAAATTAGTAATTAAAGGAAAATGTAGTCTAAATATAAATTATTTATGAAAATAATTAAATTTGCGTTTATACAGGCATAGATATGGGTTTATTTATCCACTGGCCATTGCAAACTCCATATATAGATATATCGCTTTGTTTTTTTCTTTCTTATCTTTTGGAAGCTAATCTCTTGTAACATGGGGTTAGGAGAAATGAGTAAGGACGTGACTATGAAGGTGATTAAGCTCTTAACGATGGCGATTCTGGGAGGGACTATGGTGATTTGGATCATGATGCCAACTTCAACGTACAAGAAGATCTGGTTAACATCCATGCGTACCAAGCTCGGCAAAACGACTACTTTCGGGAAACCAGGTTTCTCATGTTAGATCTTCTAATCTAATTTCCAGTAAGTTTATACGAACATCGAATATATATATATATATAATAATTGGTTTTTCTTTTAACTAGGAGTGAATCTTCTGGTTTACATGTTCCCGATGATTCTGCTGGCTTTTCTGGGATGTATCTACCTTCACTTAAAGAAGCAAACTAGTGTTGACCAATTTCATAGGTAATTAAACACTTAAACGATCAACTGATTAGTTTTTTCACTAACCACATGTTATTATATTCATTCTTTTCTGTTAATTAAAAGTGGGTTGGAGAGGAAGAAGAGAGACAAGTTCGGTGCACTGAGAAAACCAATGTTAGTGAAGGGACCATTAGGGATAGTGACAGTGACCGAGGTTATGTTCTTGACGATGTTCATGACTCTTCTTCTTTGGAGCTTAGCCAATTACTTTTATTATACTTTTGTCACCATCACTCCTCGATCACCAGCAGTCCACGGAGATAATATGTAAGATTTATAGATGTTTTTTGGCGATTAACGTAATTATTCAGTCACCACTTTTGCTTTAGTTAGTTGAATGAATAGTATGCTTTTCTTACATTATTGTGATATGAAGAAAAATAATTTAAAAAGTTTTTAATAGGAACTGTATTTGTGGGTCTTAAAATTAGTGCAACTTTAGTCAAAAGTTCAAAACGAAACTCAAATAAATAAATAAATAATTGACTGGCCCATAATTCTCTGAATCACTCATATCATATCTTTCAACAATTTGGCCTTTTATAGACATTATTATGAGATATGATTTCAACACTGACGTGTAGTATTTGCTAACGAGCTATCTGACAAACTTTATACTCACAATGTGTTTGCTTGTGACAAAAACTGAAAAGATGGGAAGCAAGACTGGATTCAATAGCAGTACGGTTAGGTGTAGCCGGGAACATATGCTTGGCGTTCTTGTTCTACCCGGTGGCTCGCGGCTCGTCGCTGCTGGCTGCAGTTGGGCTAACGTCAGAGTCAAGCATCAAGTACCATATATGGCTCGGCCACTTGGTTATGACCTTAGTCACCAGCCATGGCGTTTGTTACGTTATCTATTGGATATCCACAAATCAAATCAATCAGGTTAGTCGAGGATACATATATAAGTTTTGGTATTTAAAGATTTATATAATTTTACATTACTTTATTCATAGTGGATTATCCCTAATTGTTGGTGTGAATAGATGTTGGAGTGGGATAGGACGGCTATCTCGAACTTAGCCGGAGAGATAGCTTTGGTGGCCGGACTCCTGATGTGGGCCACCATATTTCCGGCAATAAGAAGGAGATTCTTCGAAGTCTTCTACTACACTCACCACCTCTACATCGTCTTCATGCTCTTCTTTGTCTTCCACGTTGGCATCTCTTACTCGTTGATCTCTTTACCCGGTTTCTACATCTTCATCGTCGATCGTTTCTTGAGATTTCTCCAATCCCGCAACAATGTCAAGCTAGTCTCTGCTCGTGTCCTTCCTTGTGACACCGTCGAACTCAATTTCTCCAAAAACCCTAGTGAGTTTTTACAGTCATTCCTCTGTTTTATCATCTTCTTCAATTGATTATCCATTCAAGAACCATCTGCTAATTAAATATTTATTACAGTGCTGATGTATAGCCCGACGAGTATACTGTTCGTGAACATACCGAGTATTTCCAAGCTTCAATGGCATCCATTTACGATAACTTCTAGTAGTAAACTTGAACCAGAGAAGCTTAGTGTCATGATCAAGGGCCAAGGCAAATGGTCCACTAAGCTTTACCAGATGCTTTCTTCTCCTGATAAGATCGATCACCTCACTGTTTCCATTGAAGGACCATACGGCCCTAGTTCCACTGACTTCTTACGGTAAATTATAAACTAAACCCCAGACAGAGAAGTTCAACATTAGGTTTGTTTGCATGACAAGTAACACTGATGCTTTTTTTTTTCTTTTCTTATAGACATGACTCTCTGGTTATGGTGAGTGGAGGCAGTGGGATTACACCTTTCATCTCCATAATCCGCGACCTAATATACTTAAGCTCAACCAGCACTTGTAAAATCCCCAAAATTATACTAATCTGCGCGTTTAAGAACTCCTCTGACCTCTCCATGCTCGACTTAATCTTACCCATCTCCGGTCTCACCACCGAGATCTCCTCGTTTTTAGATATCCAGATCAAAGCCTTCGTCACCCGGGAGACAGAATCAACTCGCAACAAGAACATCATCAAACCCCTCAGTTTCAAACCACATGTCTCAGACCAACCCATCTCAACAATACTTGGACCCAACTCATGGGTCTGCCTTGCCACAATCCTTTCTTCTTCATTCATGATCTTTATTATCATCATCGGAATCATCACGAGATATTACATTTACCCAATCGAGCAAGGCGTGAAAAAGTACACATCAGCTTATAAATCTATCATCTACCTTCTAGCAATCTCCGTTAGCGTGGTGGCTACGTCTTCAATCGCTGTGTTGTGTAACAAAATGAAGTACTATACAAAAAACGATCAAACGGTCGAAGGTTTGTCTCCGTTGGTGACTGAAAGCTCGCCACAACAGTTGCTGTCACAATCCACCAGCATTCATTACGGAGAAAGGCCTAATCTTAACAGTAAGTCTATTTTAAGATTTTATTATATAACATTTTCATACATGTATCTTTACCTTTTCTAAGTTGTCACTCTGTTCAATGTGTGAAAACAGAGCTTCTAGTAGGTTTAAAGGGTTCGAGCGTGGGAGTTCTTGTGTGTGGTCCGAGGAAGATGAGACAAGAGGTTGCAAAGATATGCTCCTTTCGTTCGCCTGAGAATCTTCAGTTTGAATCTATCAGCTTCAGCTGGTGAATGATTTTAGATTCAGATTGATATTATGTGACGGTTGTTTTGCTTGCAAAAAAAAGTAAGGGGGTTTAGATAGTACTAGATAATTTTTGAGGAATGAGGATATGCACATCAACTTTCAACTGATAACAAATATGTCACATTGTCGCCTGAGGATATACAGTTTAACTGATTTATAATGGCATAATTTCATCTTTTTGTCCTCCGGAAATTTCATTAGTTAGAAGAAGTTATTCCAAAGTACATTTTTTGGAGATAAAATCTTACATCAGAAAAATAAAAAAGATTTAAGTAATACATAAGGGATGAGCCAAAATTCTTTTGAGATAGTTAGAAAAAACATTATCTAAGAAAGGGATATAATAGATTATGTCGAGGAAAAATTTTGAAAATAAAAATCTTACATCAAAAACAAAAACAAAAAAACATAAATAATATATAAAAGATTAAGATTATTCTATCTAGTACCAATTGATTTTAAGTTACAAGTTTAGGATAACCCAAATTTAACAACATTAGCAAAATAACGAAAAGCCATACAAAAGGAAAAAGACGTGAGAACAAAACAGAGGCTCAAACGGTTTGCCTCTTCACTCTCAGATTATGAGGCCAAAAGGCAACAAGTAGTACTCTCTTTGGAAGGAACCAAACAACTATTCAAGTATTCCGGTTGAGTGAAATTGATCAATACCGATACTTTATCAACACTATGCTGGTCAATAGGGCTGACTTTAAAATTTTGGAGGACATAAATAATTTAGTAAAAGTACATATAATTTTTAAAAAATTTAAGATTTCATATATTCATCAAGTTAATAATTAAATATATGAACACCCTTACAAAAATATTAAGCTTTTCGGTAAATACTCTATATACTGAAATTAATACTCTTTAGTATTGTTTAAAATTTTCTAACCACGTCCTAATTTTATATTAGTGTATGCTAAATTTTCTTTTATGGTATATGGACATCATTTCTAATTTTTACTAATTACTTTAATAAAACTTCATATACTTAGTGGACTAGCCATTAGGAAGTCTCTATTCTTTAGAAATATAGAGACAATAAAGGTTCCAAACTTTTTTGACCATCATCATATGCCAGTGCAAGATGCAAATATGCATTAAACCAATGTTATCATATATTTAATTTTTTTAAAAAATATGTGGGTTAAGCCCTACAAAATATTGAATTTTTCGGCAAATACTCTATATACTGAAACCTATACTTTTTAGTGTTGTTTAAAAATTTCTAACCACATCCTACTTTTATATTAGTGTATGCTAAATTTTCTTTCATGGTATATGGTTATCATTTCTAACTTTTACAAACTATTTTAATAAACTTCATATACTGCTTAAATTAATGAACTAACCACTATGAAATCTCTTTTGTTTAAAGATACGGAGACAACAAAGATTCCAAACCTCTTTGTCCATCATCATATATCAGTTGAGGATGCAATTATGCATTAAAACAATATTGTCATATTTTTTATTTTTTCTCAAAATATGTGGGTTAACTAACGCCCAACAAAAATATTGAATTTTTGGTTAAATACTCTATATACTGAAATTTATACTCTTTAGTGTTGTTTAAAAATTTTCTAACCACATCCAACTTTTATATTAGTGTATGCTAAATTTTCTTTTATGGTATATGGACATCATTTATAATTATTACCAATTAATTTAATAAAACTTCATATACTTAGTGGACTAGCCATTAGGAAGTCTCTATTCTTTAGAAATATAGAGACAATAAAGGTTCCAAACTTTTTGACCATCATCATATGCCAGTGCAAGATGCAAATATGCATTAAACCAATGTTATCATATATTTAATTTTTTTAAAAAATATGTGGGTTAAGCCCTACAAAATATTGAATTTTTCGGCAAATACTCTATATACTGAAACCTATACTTTTAGTGTTGTTTAAAATTTTCTAACCACGTCCTAATTTTATATTAGTGTATGCTAAATTTTCTTTTATGGTATATGGACATCATTTCTAATTTTACTAATTACTTTAATAAAACTTCATATACTTAGTGGACTAGCCATTAGGAAGTCTCTATTCTTTAGAAATATAGAGACAATAAAGGTTCCAAACTTTTTGACCATCATCATATGCCAGTGCAAGATGCAAATATGCATTAAACCAATATTGTCATATTTTTTATTTTTCTCAAAATTTGTGGGTTAACCCCTACAAAATATTGAATTTTTCGCAAATACTCTATATCTTGAAACCTATACTTTTAGTGTTGTTTAAAAATTTTCTAACCACATCCTACTTTTATATTAGTGTATGCTAAATTTTCTTTCATGGTATATGGACATCATTTCTAATTTTACTAATTACTTTAATAAAACTTCATATCTTGCTTAAATTAATGAACTAACCACTATGAAATCTCTTTTGTTTAAAGATACGGAGACAACAAAGATTCCAAACCTCTTTGTCCATCATCATATATCAGTTGAGGATGCAATTATGCATTAAAACAATATTGTCATATTTTTTATTTTTTCTCAAAATATGTGGGTTAACTAACGTCCAACAAAAATATTGAATTTTTGGTTAAATACTCTATATACTGAAATTTATACTCTTTAGTGTTATTAAAAATTTCTAACCACATCCAACTTTTATATTATTGTATGCTAAACTTTCTTTCATGGTATATGGACATCATTTATAATTATTACCAATTAATTTAATAAAACTTCATATACTTAGTGGACTAGCCACTAGGAAATCTCTATAATTTAGAAATATGGAGACAAGAAATGTTCCAAACCTCTTTGACCATCATCATATATTAGTTCAGGATGCAAATATGCATTAAACCAATATTGTCATATATTTGAATTTTTCTTAAAATATGTGGTTTAAGCCCAATAAAATATTGAGTTTTTCGGTAAATACTCTATATACTGAAACATATACTTTTTAGTGTTGTTTAAAAATTTCTAACCACATCCTACTTTTATATTAGTGTATAGCTAAACTTTATTCCATGGTATATGTGCATCATTTCTGACTTTTACCAATCACTTTAATAAAACTTCATATACTTCTTAAATTAATGGACTAAACACAATGAAATCTCTATTGCTTAAAGATATGGAGACAACAAAACTTACAAACCTCTTTAACAATCATCATATGTCAGTTCAAGATGCAAATATGCATTAAACCAATATTGTCATATTTTTTTATTTTTCTCAAAATATATGGGTTTACCCCTACAAAAATATTGAATATTTTCGGTAAATACTTTATATACTAAAATTTATACTATTTTGTGTTGTTTAAAAATTTCTAACCACATCCTACTTTTATATTAGTGTATGCTAAACTTTCTTTCATAGTATATAGACATCATTTCTAAATTTAACCAATTACTCTAATAAAAATTTGTATACTGTTTAAATTAGTAGACG
Source organism: Brassica carinata (assembly GCA_016771965.1). Taxonomy (NCBI): domain Eukaryota; kingdom Viridiplantae; phylum Streptophyta; class Magnoliopsida; order Brassicales; family Brassicaceae; genus Brassica; species Brassica carinata. The sequence goes on along the minus strand of CM028701.1, from coordinate 53,473,508 downwards.
AGCCACTAGGAAATCTCTATTCTTTTGAAATATGGAGACAAAAAAGATCCCAAAACTATTTGACCATCATCATATGTCAGTTCATAATGCAAATATGCATTAATTCAATACTATCATATTTTTGAATTTTGCGTAAAATATATTAACGCCCTACAAAATATTGAGTTTTTTTGGAAAATACTCTATATAATGAAACCTATACTTTTTAGTGTTGTTTAAAAATTTCTAGCCACATCCTACTTTAATAAAATTTCATATACTGCTTACATTAATGGACTAAACAATATGAAATCTCTATTGCTTAAAGATATGGAGACAACAAAACTTACAAACCTCTTTAACAATCATCATATGTCAGTTCAAGATGCAAATATGCATTAAACCAATATTGTCATATTTTTTTATTTTTCTCAAAATATATGGGTTTACCCCTACAAAAATATTGAATATTTTCGGTAAATACTTTATATACTAAAATTTATACTATTTTGTGTTGTTTAAAAATTTCTAACCACATCCTACTTTTATATTAGTGTATGCTAAACTTTCTTTCATAGTATATAGACATCATTTCTAAATTTAACCAATTACTCTAATAAAAATTTGTATACTGTTTAAATTAGTAGACGAGCCACTAGGAAATCTCTATTCTTTTGAAATATGGAGACAAAAAAGATCCCAAAACTATTTGACCATCATCATATGTCAGTTCATAATGCAAATATGCATTAATTCAATACTATCATATTTTTGAATTTTGCGTAAAATATATTAACGCCCTACAAAATATTGAGTTTTTTTGGAAAATACTCTATATAATGAAACCTATACTTTTTAGTGTTGTTTAAAAATTTCTAGCCACATCCTACTTTAATAAAATTTCATATACTGCTTACATTAATGGACTAAACAATATGAAATCTCTATTGTTTAAAGATGCGTAGACAACAAAGGTTACAAACCTCTTTAACCATCATCATATGTCAGTTGATGATGCAAATATGCATTAAACCAATATTTTCATCTTTTTTGTTTTTTTTTTTCTCAAATAATATGGTTTAACCCCTACAAAAATATTGAATTTTGGGGTAAATACTCTATATAGTGAAGTTTGTAATCTTTAGTATTATTTAAAAATTTCTACCACATCCTACATTTATATTGATGTATGCTAAACTTTCTTTCATGGTAAATGGACATCATTTCTAACCTTTACCAATTACTATTATAAAACTTCATATACTGCTTAAATTAATGAACTAACCACTTTGAAATCTCTATTGTTTAAAGATACAGAGATAACAAAAGTTCCAAACCTCTTTAACCATCATTATATGTCAGTTCAGGATGCAAATATGCATTAAACTAATATTGTCATATTTTTTTTTATTTTTCTCTAAATATGTGGATTAACCCCTACAAAAATTTCTACCACATCCTACTTTTATATTGATGTATGCTGAACTTTCTTTCATGGTAAATGGACATCATTTCTAACTTTTACCAATTACTTTAATAAAACTTCATATATTACTTAAATTAATGGATTAACCACTATGAAATCTCTATTGTTTAAAAATACAGAGACAATAAAAGTTCCAAACCTCTTTAATCATCATCATATGTTAGTTCAAAATGCAAATATTCATTAAACCAATATTGTCATATTTTTTTATTTTTTCTCAATATTTTGTGGGTTTAACCCCTACTAAAACATTGAATTTTTCGGTAAATACTCTATATAATGAATTTTATACTCTTTAGTGTTGTTTAAAAATTTCTAACCATATCCTATTTTTATATTAGTGTATTCTAAACTTTCTTTCATGGTATATGAGCACCATTTTTAACTTTTACCAATTACTTTAATAACACTTCATCTACTATTTAAATTAATGGACTAAACACTATGAAATCTCTATCGTTTAAAGATATAGAGACAATAAAAGTTCCAAACCTCTTTAACCATCATCATATGTTAGTTCATGATGCAAATATTCATTAAACCAATATTGTCATATTTTTCTATTTTTTTCTCAAAATTTGTGGGTTAACCCCTACAAAAACATTGAATTTTTCCGTAAATACTCTATATAATGAAATTTATACTCTTTAGTGTATTTAAAAATTTCTAACCATATCCTATTTTTATATTAGTGTATTCTAAACTTTATTTCATGGTATATGAGCATCATTTCTAACTTTTACGATTACATTAATAAAATTTCATATACTGTTTATATTAACGGACTAGACACTATGAAATCTCTATTGTTTAAAGATACAGAGACAATAAAAGTTCCAAACCTCTTTAACCATCATCATATGTTAGTTCAGGATGCAAATATGTATTAAACCAATATTGTTTTATTTTTTTCTTAAAATTTGTGGGTTAACCCCTACAAAAACATTGAATTTTCTGCAAATACTCTATATAATGAAATTTATAGTCTTTAGTGTTGTTTAAAAATTTCTAACCATATCCTATTTTTATATTAGTGTATTCTAAACTTTCTAGCATTGTATATGAGCATCATTTCTAACTTTTACAATTACATTAATAAAACTTCATATACTGCTTAAATTAATGGACTAACCACTATGAAATCTCTATTGTTTAAAGATACAGAGATAAGAAAGGTTACAAACCTCATTAACCATCATCATATGTTAGTTCAAGATACAAATATGCATTAAACCAATATTGTCTTTTTTTTTTTTTTTTTTTAATTTGTGGGTTAACCCCCTACAAAAACATTGAGTTTTTCGGTAAATACTCTATATAATGAAATCTATACTCCTTAGTGTTGTTTAAAAATTTCTAACCATATCCTATTTTTATATTAGTGTATTCTACACTTTCTTTCATGGTAAATGAGCAGCATTTCTAACTTTTACCAATTACTTTAATAAAACTTCATATACTGCTTAAATTAATGGACTACCCACTATGAAATCTCTATTGTTTAAAGATGCGTAGACAACAAAGGTTACAAACCTCTTTAATTATCATCATATGTCAGTTGATGATGCAAATATGCATTAAACCAATATTGTCATCTTTTTTGTTTTTTTTTTCTCAAATAATATGGTTTAACCCCTACAAAAATATTGAATTTTGGGGTAAATACTCTATATAGTGAAGTTTGTAATCTTTAGTATTATTTAAAATTTTCTACCACATCCTACTTTTATATTGATGTATGCTAAACTTTCTTTCATGGTAAATGGACATCATTTCTAATCTTTACCAATTACTATTATAAAACTTCATATCTTGCTTAAATTAATGGACTAACCACTTTGAAATCTCTATTGTTTAAAGATACAGAGATAACAAAGGTTCCAAACCTCTTTAACCATCATTATATGTTAGTTCAAGATGCAAATATGCATTAAACCAATATTGTCATTTTTTCTCTAAATATGTGGGTTAACCCCTACAAAAATTTTCTACCACATCCTACTTTTATATTGATGTATGCCAAACTTTTTCATGGTAAATGAACATCATTTCTAACTTTTACCAATTACTTTAATAAAACTTCATATATTACCTAAATTAATGGATTAACCACTATGAAATCTCTATTGTTTAAAAATACGAGACAATAAAAGTTCCAAACCTCTTTAATCATCATATGTTAGTTCAGGATGCAAATATTCATTAAACCAATATTGTCATATTTTTTATTTTTCTCAAAATTTGTGGGTTAACCCCTACAAAAACATTGAGTTTTTCGTAAATACTCTATATAATGAAATCTATACTCCTTAGTGTTGTTTAAAAATTTCTAACCATATCCTATTTTTATATTAGTGTATTCTACACTTTCTTTCATGGTAAATGAGCAGCATTTCTAACTTTTACCAATTACTTTAATAAAACTTCATATACTGCTTAAATTAATGGACTACCCACTATGAAATCTCTATTGTTTAAAGATGCGTAGACAACAAAGGTTACAAACCTCTTTAATTATCATCATATGTCAGTTGATGATGCAAATATGCATTAAACCAATATTGTCATCTTTTTTGTTTTTTTTTTCTCAAATAATATGGTTTAACCCCTACAAAAATATTGAATTTTGGGGTAAATACTCTATATAGTGAAGTTTGTAATCTTTAGTATTATTTAAAATTTTCTACCACATCCTACTTTTATATTGATGTATGCTAAACTTTCTTTCATGGTAAATGGACATCATTTCTAATCTTTACCAATTACTATTATAAAACTTCATATACTGCTTAAATTAATGGACTAACCACTTTGAAATCTCTATTGTTTAAAGATACAGAGATAACAAAGGTTCCAAACCTCTTTAACCATCATTATATGTTAGTTCAAGATGCAAATATGCATTAAACCAATATTGTCATTTTTTTTCTCTAAATATGTGGGTTAACCCCTACAAAAATTTCTACCACATCCTACTTTTATATTGATGTATGCCAAACTTTTTTTCATGGTAAATGAACATCATTTCTAACTTTTACCAATTACTTTAATAAAACTTCATATATTACCTAAATTAATGGATTAACCACTATGAAATCTCTATTGTTTAAAAAATACAGAGACAATAAAAGTTCCAAACCTCTTTAATCATCATATGTTAGTTCAGGATGCAAATATTCATTAAACCAATATTGTCATATTTTTTTATTTTTTCTCAAAATTTGTGGGTTTAACCCCTACAAAAACATTGAGTTTTTCGGTAAATACTCTATATAATGAATTTTATACTCTTTAGTGTTGTTTAAAAATTTCTAACCATATCCTATTTTTATATTAGTGTATTCTAAACTTTCTTTCATGGTATATGAGCACCATTTTTAACTTTTACCAATTACTTTAATAACACTTCATGTACTATTTAAATTAATAGACTAAACACTATGAAATCTCTATTGTTTAAAGATATAGAGACAATAAAAGTTCCAAACCTCTTTAACCATTATCATATGTTAGTTCAGGATGCAAATATGCATTAAACAAATTTTTTCTTATTTTTTTTATTTTTTCTCAAAATTTATGGGTTAACTAACCCCTACAAAAACATTGTATTTTTCGGTAAATACTCTATATAATGAAATCTATACTCCTTAGTGATGTTTAAAAATTTCTAACCATATCCTATTTTTATATTAGTGTATTCTAAACTTTCTTTCATGGTATATTAGCATAATTTCTAACTTTTACCAATTACTTTAATAAAACTTCATATACTACTTAAATTAATGGATTAACCACTATAAAATCTCTACTGTTTAAAGATACAAAGACAATAAAGCTTCCAAACCTCTTTAACCATCATCATATGTTAGTTCATGATGCAAATATTCATTAAAACAATATTGTCATACTTTTTTATTTTTTCTCAAAATTTGTGGGTTAAATACTCTAAACCCCTACAAAAGCATTGAATTTTCCGTAAATACTCTAAATAATGAAATTTATACTCTTTCGTGTAGTTTAAAAATTTCTAACCATATCCTATTTTTATATTAGTGTATTCTAAACTTTCTTTCATGGTATATGAGCATCATTTCTAACTTTTACAATTACATTAATAAAATTTCATATACTGTTTATATTAATGGACTAAACACTATGAAATCTCTATTGTTTAAAGATACAGAGACAATAAAAGTTCCAAACCTCTTTAACCATCATCATATGTTAGTTCAGGATGCAAATATGTATTAAACCAATATTGTCTTATTTTTTTATTTTTTCTTAAAATTTGTGGGTTAACCCTTACAAAAACATTGAATTTTCTGTAAATACTCTATATAATGAAATTTATAGTCTTTAGTGTTGTTTAAAAATTTCTAACCATATCCTATGTTTATATTAGTGTATTCTAAACTTTCTTTCATTGTATATGAGCATCATTTCTAAATTTTACCAATTACTATAGTAAAACTTCATATACTGCTTAAATTAATGGACTAACCACTATAAAATCTCTATTGTTTAAAGATACAAAGACAATAAAGGTTCCAAACCTCTTTAACCATCATCATATGTTAGTTAAGGATGCAAATATTCATTAAACAAATATTGTCATATTTTTTATTTTTTTCTCAAAATTTGTGAGTTAACCCCTATTAAAAATTGAATTTTTGGTAAATACTCTAAATAATGAAATTTATACTCTTTAGTGTTGTTTAAAAATTTCTAACCATATCCTATTTTTATATTAGTGTATTCTAAACTTTCTTTCATGGTATATGAGCATCATTTCTAACTTTTACCAATTAGTTTAATAAACTTTCATATACTGCTTAAATTAATGGATTTTTTTTTTTAATTAATGTAAAATTTATTCAATCAAAACTGTATTACATCAAGTGCAAGTGTTTTTCTCAAGAGAGTAAAGAAAATCAAGACTATACAACATCAAAGTACTTCCCCTTTCCTTTGATTAAAGAATCTCCAAACTCCCTTTTTATGCACTTTGTCTTGTCCCAAACCAGGTAATAAGTCCATCCTCAAAGTACTTCCCCTTTCCCTTGAGAGATAGAAGCTTCAGACGCACACTCTTTTCCACAAAATTTAGCAAAGTAGGAACATCTTTGGGCTTCTCCCCATGCCTCCTTGAGTTTCTTTCCCACCAAACAGCATGAACTGTAGCTTGCAAAGTGTATCTGAGGACGAAAGTCTTAATGGGGGTTAGCCATGGTTTGGAGACAGTCGCAATCAGATTATCCCAGTTCGCAGTAAAACTATCACCCATAAGCCCTCCTACCAGGCTTCTCCATATCTGCTCCGAATAGCTACAGCCGAAGAAGAGATGTGCGCACGACTCCGGTGTGTTATTGCAGAGAACACAAGTTGTATTTATGGAAGTATTCCATAAATACATTCTGTCTGTCGTTTGCAACCTTCCTTTGATTGCAACCCATATCAAGAAAGAAAATTTAGGCGTGGCTTGAGGAAACCAAACACCCTTACTCCACCCAAAAATAGATTTTCTTTCTCTAATCTGCTCCCAAGTTTTACTCGTTGAGAAAGTCCCCATATACTTCCCTTCGGCATGCTTCCACAGGACAATATCTTCCTCATGACTACTTCTGATTTTGCTTATCTCTTCTTCAACATGATTCAAGATATGAATCCTATGATTCCTTCTTCTTCTGTTTCTTTTTGCCTCTGCAACCGAGAAATGATCCGGAATCCCCATATCTAAAGGACCTCTCTCTCCAAGCAACTCTTTAAGAATTCCAAAGCTTGACCAATTGTCATACCAGAATGACGTGCAGTTCCCATTTCTAACTTCTTTCTTAAGGAACTGTTTTGCAAGGCTTCTCAGCTTTAACAGTTTTCGCCAAACCCATGAACCAGCGCTTGTACTCTCCTTTATTGACCAGAAAGAATTCTTACGAATCAGGTAACATTTTATCCATTGGACCCAAAGCAAAGAATGAGACAGCAATCTCCATATAAGTTTCATACCATAAACTCTGTTTATATTTTTCAAGGATCTAAACCCCAATCCTCCTTCTTCTTTGGGATAGCAGAGATCTTTCCAGCCAATTTTTAAATTAATGGATTAGCCACTATGAAATCTCTATTGTTTAAAGATACAGAGATAATAAAAGTTCCAAACCTCTTTAACCATCATCATATGTTAGTTTAGGATGCTGATATGCATTAAACCAATATTGTCATTTTTTTTTCTCAAAATTTGTGAGTTAACCCCTACAAAAACATTGATTTTTCCAATAAATACTCTATATAATGAATTTTATACTCTTTAGTGTTGTTTAAAAATTTCTAACCATATCATTTTTTATATTAGTGATTCTAAACTTTCTTTCATGGTATATGAGCATCATTTTTAACTTATACCAATTACTTTAATAAAACTTCATATACTGCTTAAATTAATGGACTAACCACTATAAAATCTCTATTGTTTAAAGATACAAAGACAATAAATGTTCCAAACATCTTTAACCATCATCGTATGTTAGTAAAGAATGCAAATATTCATTAAACAAATATTGTCATTTTTTTTCCTCAAAATTTGTGGGTTAACCCCTACAAAAACATTGAATTTTTTGGTAAATGTTCTAAATAATGAAATTTATACTCTTTAGTGTTGTTTAAATATTTCTAACCATATCCTATTTTATATTAGTGTATTCTAAACATTCTTTCATGGTATATGAGCATCATTTCTAACTTTTACCAATTGCTTTAATAAAACTTCATATACTGCTTTAATTAATGGACTAACCACTATAAAATCTCTATTGTTTAAAGATACAAAGACAATAAAGGTTCCAAACCTCTTTAACCATCATCGTATGTTACTAAAGAATGCAAATATTCATTAAACAAATATTGTCATATTTTTAATTTTTTTCTCAAAATTTGTGGGTTAACCCCTACAAAAACATTGAATTTTCGGTAAATATTCTAAATAATGAAATTTATACTCTTTAGTGTTGTTTAAAAATTTCAATCCATATCCTATTTTTATGTTAGTGTATTCTAAACTTTCTTTCATGGTATATGAGCATCATTTCTAACTTTTACCAATTACTTTAATAAAACTTCATATATTGCTTAAATTAATGGACTAACCACTATAAAATCTCTATTGTTTAAAGATACAAAGACAATAAAGGTTCCAAACCTCTTTAACCATCATCGTATGTTAGTAAAGAATACAAATATTCATTAAACAAATATTGTCATATTTTTTATTTTTTTCTCAAAATTTGTGGGTTAACCCCTAAAAAACATTGAATTTTTTTTGTAAATATTCTAAATAATGAAATTTATACTCTTTAGTGTTGTTTAAAAATTTCTAACCATATCTTATTTTATATTAGTGTATTCTAAACTTTTTTTCATGGTATATGATCATCATTTCTAACTTTTACCAATTACTTTAATAAAACTTCATATACTGCTTAAATTAATGGATTAACCACTATGAAATCTCTATAGTTGAAAGATACAGAGATAATAAAAGTTCCAAACCTCTTTAACCATCATCATATGTTAGTTCAGGATGCTAATATGCATTAAATCAATATTGTCATATTTTTTTTTTCTCAAAATTTGTGAGTTAACCCCTACAAAAACATTGAATTTTTCAATAAATACTCTATATAATGAATTTTATACTCTTTAGTTAATTTAAATATTTCTAACCATATCGTAATTTATATTAGTGTATTCTAAACATTGAATTTTTTTTAAATATTATAAATAATGAAATTTATACTCTTTAGTGTTGTTTAAATATTTATAACCATATCCTATTTTATATTAGTTTATTCTAAACATTCTTTCATGGTATATGAGCATCATTTCTAACTTTTACCAATTACTTTAATAAAACTTCATATACTGCTTTAATTAATGGACTAACCACTATAAAATCTCTATTGTTTAAAGATACAAAGACAATAAAGGTTCCAAACCTCTTTAACCATCATCGTATGTTAGTAAAGAATGCAAATATTCATTAAAAAATTATTGTCATATTTTTTATTTTTTCTCAAAATATGTGGGTTAACCCCTACAAAAACATTGAATTTTCGGTAAATATTCTAAATAATGAAATTTATACTCTTTAGTGTTGTTTAAAAATTTCTATCCATATCCTATCCTATTTTTATATTAGTTTATTCTAAACATTCTTTCATGGTATATGAGCATCATTTCTAACTTTTACCAATTACTTTAATAAAACTTCATATACTGCTTTAATTAATGGACTAACCACTATAAAATCTCTATTGTTTAAAGATACAAAGACAATAAAGGTTCCAAACCTCTTTAACCATCATCGTATGTTAGTAAAGAATGCAAATATTCATTAAAAAATTATTGTCATATTTTTTATTTTTTCTCAAAATATGTGGGTTAACCCCTACAAAAACATTGAATTTTCGGTAAATATTCTAAATAATGAAATTTATACTCTTTAGTGTTGTTTAAAAATTTCTATCCATATCCTATCCTATTTTTATATTAGTGTATTCTAAACTTTCTTTCATGGTATATGAGCATCATTTCTAACTTTTACCAATTACTTTAATAAAACTTCATATATTGCTTAAATTAATGGACTAACCACTATGAAATCGCTATTGTTTAAAGATACAGAGATAATAAAGGTTCCAAACCTCTTTAACCATCATCGTATGTTAGTAAAGAATGCAAATATTCATTAAACAAATATTGTCATATTTTTTATTTTCTTCTCCAAATTTGTGGGTTAACCCCTACAAAACATTGATTTTTTGTAAATATTCTAAATAATGAAATTTATACTCTTTAGTGTTGTTTAAATATTTCTAACCATATCCTATTTTTATATTAGTGTATTCTAAACTTTCTTTCATGGTATATGAGCATCATTTCTAACTTTTACCAATTACTTTAATAAAACTTCATATATTGCTAAAATTAATGGACTAACCACTATGAAATCTCTATTGTTTAAAGATACAAAGACAATAAAGGTTCCAAACCTCTTTAACCATCATCGTATGTTAGTAAAGAATGCAAATATTCATTAAACAAATATTGTCATATTTTTTATTTTCTTCTCAAAATTTGTGGGTTAACCCCTACAAAAGATTGATTTTTTTTGTAAATATTCTAAATAATGAAATTTATACTCTTTAGTGTTGTTTAAATATTTCTAACCATATCCTATTTTTATATTAGTGTATTCTAAACTTTCTTTCATGGTATATGAGCATCATTTTTAACTTATACCAATTACTTTAATAAAACTTCATATACTGCTTAAATTAATGGACTAACCACAATAAAATCTCTATTGTTTAAAGATACAAAGACAATAAAGATTCCAAACCTCTTTAACCATCATCTTATGTTAGTAAAAAATGCAAATATTCATTAAACAAATATTGTCATTTTTTTTTCTCAAAATTTGTGGGTTAACCCCTGCAAAAACATTGAATTTTTCGGTAAATGTTCGAAATAATAAAATTTATACTCTTTAGTGTTGTTTAAATATTTCTAACCATATCGTATTTTATATTAGTGTATTCTAAACATTCTTTCATGGTATATGAGCATCATTTCTAACTTTTACCAATTACTTTAATTAAACTTCATATACTGCTTTAATTAATGGACTAACCACTATAAAATCTCTATTGTTTAAAGATACAAAGACAATAAAGGTTTCAAACCTCTTTAACCATCATCGTATGTTAGTAAAGAATGCAAATATTCATTAAACAAATATTGTCATATTTTTTATTTTTTCTCAAAATTTATGGGTTAACCCCTACAAAACATTGAATTTTCGGTAAATATTCTAAATAATGAAATTTATACTCTTTAGTGTTGTTTAAAAATTTCTATCCATATCCTATTTTTATATTAGTGTATTCTAAACATTCTTTCATGGTATATGAGCATCATTTCTAACTTTTACCAATTACTTTAATAAAATTTCATATATTGCCTAAATTAATGGACTAACCACTATGAAATCTCTATTGTTTAAAGATACAAAGACAATAAAGGTTCCAAACCTCTTTAACCATCATCGTATGTTAGTAAAGAATGCAAATATTCATTAAACAAATATTGTCATATTTTTTATTTTCTTCTCAAAATTTGTGGGTTAACCCCTACAAAACATTGAATTTTTTTGTAAATATTCTATATAATGAAATTTATACTCTTTAGTGTTGTTTAAATATTTCTAACCATATCCTATTTTTATATTAGTGTATTCTAAACTTTCTTTCATGGTATATGAGCATCATTTCTAACTTTTACCAATTACTTTAATAAAACTTCATATACTGCTTAAATTAATGGACTAACCACTATAAAATCTCTATTGTTTAAAGATACAAAGACAATAAAGATTCCAAACCTCTTTAACCATCATCTTATGTTAGTAAAAAATGCAAATATTCATTAAACAAATATTGTCATTTTTTTTCCCTCAAAATTTGTGGGTTAACCCCTACAAAAACATTGAATATTTCGGTAAATGTTCGAAATAATACAATTTATACTCTTTAGTGTTGTTTAAATATTTCTAACCATATCCTATTTTTATATTAGTGTATTCTAAACTTTCTTTCATGGTATATGAGCATCATTTCTATCTTTTACCAATTACTTTAATAAAACTTCATATATTGCTTAAATTAATGGACTAACCACTATGAAATCTCTATTGTTTAAAGATACAAAGACAATAAAGGTTCCAAACCTCTTTAACCATCATCGTATGTTAGTAAAGAATGCAAATATTCATTAAACAAATATTTTCATATTTTTTATTTTCTTCTCAAAATTTGTGGGTTAACCCCTACAAAACATTGATTTTTTTGTAAATATTCTAAATAATGAAATTTTTACTCTTTAGTGTTGTTTAAATATTTCTAACCATATCCTATTTTTATATTAGTGTATTCTAAACTTTCTTTCATGGTATATGAGCATCATTTGTAACTTATACCAATTACTTTAATAAAACTTCATATACTGCTTAAATTAATGGACTAACCACAATAAAATCTCTATTGTTTAAAGATACAAAGACAATAAAGATTCCAAACCTCTTTAACCATCATCTTATGTTAGTAAAAAATGCAAATATTCATTAAACAAATATTGTCATTTTTTTTTCCTCAAAACTTGTGGGTTAACCCCTACAAAAACATTGAATATTTCGGTAAATGTTCGAAATAATACAATTTATACTCTTTAGTGTTGTTTAAATATTTCTAACCATATCGTATTTTATATTAGTGATTCTAAACTTTCTTTCATGGTATATGAGCATCATTTTTAACTTATACCAATTACTTTAATAAAACTTCATATACTGCTTAAATTAATGGACTAACCACTATAAAATCTCTATTGTTTAAAGATACAAAGACAATAAATGTTCCAAACATCTTTAACCATCATGTATGTTAGTAAAGAATGCAAATATTCATTAAACAAATATTGTCATATTTTTATTTTCTTCTCAAAATTTGTGGGTTAACCCCTACAAAACATTGATTTTTTTGTAAATATTCTAAATAATGAAATTTTTACTCTTTAGTGTTGTTTAAATATTTCTAACCATATCCTATTTTTATATTAGTGTATTCTAAACTTTCTTTCATGGTATATGAGCATCATTTGTAACTTATACCAATTACTTTAATAAAACTTCATATCTTGCTTAAATTAATGGACTAACCACAATAAAATCTCTATTGTTTAAAGATACAAAGACAATAAAGATTCCAAACCTCTTTAACCATCATCTTATGTTAGTAAAAAATGCAAATATTCATTAAACAAATATTGTCATTTTTTTTTCCTCAAAACTTGTGGGTTAACCCCTACAAAAACATTGAATATTTCGGTAAATGTTCGAAATAATACAATTTATACTCTTTAGTGTTGTTTAAATATTTCTAACCATATCGTATTTTATATTAGTGATTCTAAACTTTCTTTCATGGTATATGAGCATCATTTTTAACTTATACCAATTACTTTAATAAAACTTCATATCTTGCTTAAATTAATGGACTAACCACTATAAAATCTCTATTGTTTAAAGATACAAAGACAATAAATGTTCCAAACATCTTTAACCATCATCGTATGTTAGTAAAGAATGCAAATATTCATTAAACAAATATTGTCATTTTTTTCCTCAAAATTTGTGGGTTAACCCTACAAAACATTGAATTTTTGGTAAATGTTCTAAATAATGAAATTTATACTCTTTAGTGTTGTTTAAATATTTCTAACCATATCCTATTTTATATTAGTGTATTCTAAACATTCTTTCATGGTATATGAGCATCATTTCTAACTTTTACCAATTGCTTTAATAAAACTTCATATACTGCTTTAATTAATGGACTAACCACTATAAAATCTCTATTGTTTAAAGATACAAAGACAATAAAGGTTCCAAACCTCTTTAACCATCATCGTTATGTTACTAAAGAATGCAAATATTCATTAAACAAATATTGTCATATTTTTATTTTTTCTCAAAATTTGTGGGTTAACCCTACAAAACATTGAATTTTAGGTAAATATTCTAAATAATGAAATTTATACTCTTTAGTGTTGTTTAAAAATTTCAGTCCATATCCTATTTTATGTTAGTGTATTCTAAACTTTCTTTCATGGTATATGAGCATCATTTCTAACTTTTACCAATTACTTTAATAAAACTTCATATATTGCTTAAATTAATGGACTAACCACTATAAAATCTCTATTGTTTAAAGATACAAAGACAATAAAGGTTCCAAACCTCTTTAACCATCATCATTATGTTAGTAAAGAATACAAATATTCATTAAACAAATATTGTCATATTTTTATTTTTTCTCAAAATTTGTGGGTTAACCCCTAAAAACATTGAATTTTTGTAAATATTCTAAATAATGAAATTTATACTCTTTAGTGTTGTTTAAAAATTTCTAACCATATCTTATTTTATATTAGTGTATTCTAAACTTTTTTTCATGGTATATGATCATCATTTCTAACTTTTACCAATTACTTTAATAAAACTTCATATATTGCTTAAATTAATGGATTAACCACTATGAAATCTCTATTGTTTAAAGATACAGAGATAATAAAGGTTCCAAACCTCTTTAACCATCATCATATGTTAGTAAAGAATGCAAATATTCATTAAACAAATATTGTCATATTTTTTTTTTTCTCAAAATTTGTGGGTTAACCCTACAAAACATTGAATTTTTGTAAATATTCTATATAATGAAATTTATACTCTTTAGTTAATTTAAATATTTCTAACCATATCCTATTTTTATATTAGTGTATTCTAAACATTGAATTTTTTAAATATTATAAATAATGAAATTTATACTCTTTAGTGTTGTTTAAATATTTATAACCATATCCTATTTTTATATTAGTTTATTCTAAACATTCTTTCATGGTATATGAGCATCATTTCTAACTTTTACCAATTACTTTAATAAAACTTCATATATTGCTTTAATTAATGGACTAACCACTATAAAATCTCTATTGTTTAAAGATACAAAGACAATAAAGGTTCCAAACCTCTTTAACCATCATCATTATGTTAGTAAAGAATGCAAATATTCATTAAACAAATATTGTCATATTTTTATTTTTCTCAAAATATGTGGGTTAACCCTACAAAACATTGATTTTTGTAAATATTCTAAATAATGAAATTTATACTCTTTAGTGTTGTTTAAAAATTTCTATCCATATCCTATCCTATTTTTATATTAGTTTATTCTAAACATTCTTTCATGGTATATGAGCATCATTTCTAACTTTTACCAATTACTTTAATAAAACTTCATATACTGCTTTAATTAATGGACTAACCACTATAAAATCTCTATTGTTTAAAGATACAAAGACAATAAAGGTTCCAAACCTCTTTAACCATCATCGTATGTTAGTAAAGAATGCAAATATTCATTAAACAAATATTGTCATATTTTTATTTTTCTCAAAATTTGTGGGTTAACCCTACAAAACATTGAATTTTAGGTAAATATTCTAAATAATGAAATTTATACTCTTTAGTGTTGTTTAAAAATTTCTATCCATATCCTATTTTTATATTAGTGTATTCTAAACTTTCTTTCATGGTATATGAGCATCATTTCTAACTTTTACCAATTACTTTAATAAAACTTCATATATTGCTTTAATTAATGGACTAACCACTATGAAATCTCTATTGTTTAAAGATACAGAGATAATAAAAGTTCCAAACCTCTTTAACCATCATCGTATGTTAGTAAAGAATGCAAATATTCATTAAACAAATATTGTCATATTTTTTATTTTCTTCTCAAAATTTGTGGGTTAACCCCTACAAAACATTGAATTTTTTTGTAAATATTCTAAATAATGAAATTTATACTCTTTAGTGTTGTTTAAATATTTCTAACCATATCCTATTTTTATATTAGTGTATTCTAAACTTTCTTTCATGGTATATGAGCATCATTTCTAACTTTTACCAATTACTTTAATAAAACTTCATATATTGCTTAAATTAATGGACTAACCACTATAAAATCTCTATTGTTTAAAGATACAAAGACAATAAAGGTTCCAAACCTCTTTAACCATCATCTTATGTTAGTAAAGAATGCAAATATTCATTAAACAAATATTGTCATATTTTTTATTTTCTTCTCAAAATTTGTGGGTTAACCCCTACAAAACATTGATTTTTTGTAAATATTCTAAATAATGAAATTTATACTCTTTAGTGTTGTTTAAATATTTCTAACCATATCCTATTTTTATATTAGTGTATTCTAAACTTTCTTTCATGGTATATGAGCATCATTTCTAACTTTTACCAATTACTTTAATAAAACTTCATATATTGCTTAAATTAATGGACTAACCACTATAAAATCTCTATTGTTTAAAGATACAAAGACAATAAAGATTCCAAACCTCTTTAACCATCATCTTATGTTAGTAAAAAATGCAAATATTCATTAAACAAATATTGTCATTTTTTTTTCTCAAAATTTGTGGGTTAACCCCTACAAAAACATTGAATTTTCGGTAAATATTCTAAATAATGAAATTTATACTCTTTAGTGTTGTTTAAATATTTCTAACCATATCCTATTTTTATATTAGTGTATTCTAAACATTCTTTCATGGTATATGAGCATCATTTCTAACTTTTACCAATTACTTTAATAAAACTTCATATACTGCTTTAATTAATGGACTAACCACTATAAAATCTCTATTGTTTAAAGATACAAAGACAATAAAGGTTTCAAACCTCTTTAACCATCATCATTATGTTAGTAAAGAATGCAAATATTCATTAAACAAATATTGTCATATTTTTTTTTTTTCTCAAAATTTGTGGGTTAACCCCTACAAAAACATTGAATTTTCGGTAAATATTCTAAATAATGAAATTTATACTCTTTAGTGTTGTTTAAAAATTTCTATCCATATCCTATTTTTATATTAGTGTATTCTAAACCTTCTTTCATGGTATATGAGCATCATTTCTAACTTTTACCAATTACTTTAATAAAATTTCATATATTGCTTAAATTAATGGACTAACCACTATAAAATCTCTATTGTTTAAAGATACAAAGACAATAAAGGTTCCAAACCTCTTTAACCATCATCGTATGTTAGTAAAGAATGCAAATATTCATTAAACAAATATTGTCATATTTTTTATTTTCTTCTCAAAATTTGTGGGTTAACCCCTACAAAAACATTGAATTTTTGTAAATATTCTAAATAATGAAATTTATACTCTTTAGTGTTGTTTAAATATTTCTAACCATATCCTATTTTTATATTAGTGTATTCTAAACTTTCTTTCATGGTATATGAGCATCATTTCTAACT
>CM028701.1:53408660-53455980 GCA_016771965.1 Brassica carinata | reverse complement strand
AATGTTTTCCAGGGCTCCTAGAAGGGGCAATCCTTCTTTGAGCATATTTTCTCTCGTTGCCAAGTAGTTCTGATCGGACAGATTATGTTTCTCCTTGGCGACATGGTGTTGTTGTTGTTGAAGCCTCTTCTGAGATATTGAGTCATACGCTCAAGAAAGAAATGATCTTTAGTTGTTGTTGTTGAAGCCTCTTCTGAGATATTGAGTCATACGCTCAAGAAAGAAATGATCTTTAGTTGTTGTTGTTGAAGCCTCTTCTGAGATATTGAGTCATACGCTCAAGAAAGAAATGATCTTTAGTTGTTGTTGTTGAAGCCTCTTCTGAGATATTGAGTCATACGCTCAAGAAAGAAATGATCTTTAGTTGTTGTTGTTGAAGCCTCTTCTGAGATATTGAGTCATACGCTCAAGAAAGAAATGATCTTTAGTTGTTGTTGTTGAAGCCTCTTCTGAGATATTGAGTCATACGCTCAAGAAAGAAATGATCTTTAGTTGTTGTTGTTGATAAACTCCTTCCTTTTTTCTTCTTCCCCAGTAGTAGTAGTAACCTCTTATTGTC
Source organism: Brassica carinata (assembly GCA_016771965.1). Taxonomy (NCBI): domain Eukaryota; kingdom Viridiplantae; phylum Streptophyta; class Magnoliopsida; order Brassicales; family Brassicaceae; genus Brassica; species Brassica carinata. Next base: position 53,455,421 of record CM028701.1, on the reverse strand, counting down.
ATGTTGCGGTTTCTCCTTTTTGAAAGAATGTTTAGAATACACTAATATAAAATAGGATATGGTTAGAAATATTTAAACAACACTAAAGAGTATAAATTTCATTATTTAGAATATTTACAAAAAATTCAATGTTTTGTAGGGGTTAACCCACAAATTTTGAGAAAAAATAAAAAATATGACAATATTTGTTTAATGAATATTTGCATTCTTTACTAACATACGATGATGGTTAAAGAGGTTTGGAACCTTTATTGTCTTTGTATCTTTAAACAATAGAGATTTTATAGTGGTTAGTCCATTAATTTAAGCAATATATGAAGTTTTATTAAAGTAATTGGTAAAAGTTAGAAATGATGCTCATATACCATGAAAGAAAGTTTAGAATACACTAATATAAAATAGGATATGGTTAGAAATATTTAAACAACACTAAAGAGTATAAATTTCATTATTTAGAATATTTACAAAAAATTCAATGTTTTGTAGGGGTTAACCCACAAATTTTGAGAAAAAATAAAAAATATGACAATATTTGTTTAATGAATATTTGCATTCTTTACTAACATACGATGATGGTTAAAGAGGTTTGGAACCTTTATTGTCTTTGTATCTTTAAACAATAGAGATTTTATAGTTGCATGCAGCATGTGAGTAAATACATCATCTATATCGAGATTTTATAGTTGCATGCAGCATGTGAGTAAATACATCATCTATATCGAGATTTTATAGTTGCATGCAGCATGTGAGTAAATACATCATCTATATCGAGATTTTATAGTTGCATGGAGCATGTGAGTACTATATCTTTATCGACATTACATAGTTGCATACGACATGGAGGTTGGAGCATCTGAGTACTATGAGCATAATGCTTTATATATTCGATATCACATTCAGAATGAATTTTCTTGTTGAATACTAAAGCTAAGGTGAATTTTGAAAACGAATCTTCTATCTAATTTGTGGTTGGTTTCTTGATTGACAAGGTACCTTAGGATCTGTGGGTTTTTTTTTTTTTGTAAAAAAGGCTGGATATGTGGTTTATTCTTTCTTGTAATTCTCCTAGGGATGCGGTTACTTCGGTTGGATTGATCAAAAGAGAACTGAAGAGAGTCACACATGAAAACTAAATTAGAAATGTCAGATTCATGATTCGTTTTCAGTTTAATATGTAAACGACAGTAAGGTGCGATCTTGTAACTGAAGTACTGTATTAAGTTTCAATCGAAAATATTAATACTAATTAAATAAAACAAACGTATTTAGATCTTTTTACATATTTAATATTTGCAAAAATTTTACCTGTTTATACATTTGTTCTTGTTATATATTTAAGAAGTTAACAAATTTGTTTCAGTATTTTTTATGCCTTGACTTGTGTTTTAACTACCACCAATTGACTTTACTGTAGTAACCTAAGACGGTCAACAAACAGAACATTGATGGTCACCACTAACCACTGTTGGTCTCTCTTTCTATCAGATGCTCCTTTCTTTTGTTCTCTGTTTTTACTTCTCAAGGGAAAAGAAGACAAAAAAATAAAGAAAGGAGATCAGTTGCGGAACTCATGGCCATGGACAATGATGTGTGCATGTTTTTTTATATAAAATTCAAGAAGTTATAGACCGAAGCTAATATTCTTGGATTATGGACGAGAACCGGTTGCTAAATCTCTTACTTCCACCCCTAGCCAGAGCCTATTCTGGGCTAAAGCTCGTAAAACCCTTGTTTTAGGCACCAAATAATGTTACAATTTAGGTGCCAAGTGAGAAAGAGTCGATTATAGTATAATGGTTTTGTATGATATAAAAGCATCATTATTGGTTGTTCTTAATTTTGAGTCCTTAAAGAAGACAAAAAATAAAGAAAGGAGATCAGTTGCGGAACTCATGGCCATGGACAATGATGTTGTGCATGTTTTTTTATAAAATTCAAGAAGTTACAGATCGAAGCCTATAATATTTTTGGATTATGGACGAGAACCGGTTGCTAAATTTCTTACTTCCACTCTTAGGCAGAGCCGACCCTGAACTAAAACTCATAAAACCCTTGTTTTAGGCGCCAAATAATGTTACAATTTAAAAGGTGCCAAATGACAGAGAGTCAATTATAGTGTAGTGGTTTTGTATGATATAAGAGCATGTTTTTGGAGGTCTCTTAAATTGGATTTTTTATAGATTTAAGAGACGTTTCTTAGCTTTAAGTAACCCAATCTAAGAAACCCCCAATAAACATGTTCTAAAGTGTCATAAAAGAGAGTGTTCGACACTTTAAGGTGATATCTTAAAAACTATTTATTTTTATATGTAAGTTTGAATTATTTGGGCTTTAGGCCCCTGGTGATGCTGGGCCAGTACTGCCCCTAGGGTATATGAAGAAGAAGCAAGAATATCTCCTGAAAGAATCTCTGTTAGTGTTGTGAAGGTCTCAAGTTGATTATTTGTGTGTTGGTTAAAACATTTGTTACATTTGCTGTAATGAGTGGACTTCATTAAAAATACAAATACAAACTGTTTGGCTCTCTGATTAAACAACCTGAAAGAAAACGGGTTAACCCATACACAAAATGCTTGCAGTTTTTTCTCTAACTCGGGAAACTTGTCTGCCGTCAACTCTTTCGAAAAACAACCTGTGGTGTGTATCTTGGCGTTTCTATAATGGCACACGTCCCTTTCTATGGGCCAATTTAACCATCATTTTACCAAACATGGCCCAACAAGGGTTTTCGCACACGTGAGATTTAGATAAATAAGGGGACGCGTGTACAAACAGACAAATGGGCTTTTTTGAACGTGGGATGGTGTTATTGGCCACCTACACTGATTTTAGTATGAGGTCGGCCACATAAGATTTTTGAATCGTAATTATCTAATGGCTAACTGTAACATGCCGTCTTGTCGGTACGGTTCACACGGATTCAATTTAAAAAATTAATTAATTTAGAAATTAAGAACTTATTGGCTAGCCGGTGATCGGTAGATTTGATGTACATATCGCATTCATGTTCCACGCACATGCAAGTTAGCTCAGATGCAAAAACCGGTATTTGTGTTTATTTTAAAATGGCACTTTTGTGTTGAGGAAAAGCACTTAAACATATAGAAGATTAGCATCACTGTAACTTATAATGGTCAGTAAACACATAGAATGATTTTTTAATTTTTTAATTTTATTTTTATTTTTGAGCAAAAACACATAGAATGATATCCTCTTCACTGTGGTGTATATATATACACATTGCAACTGCTAAGATTCCTCTATAGATTACATACGAACTTAACTTTTAGGTGGTGATTGTTAAGATATTGTATAAATCATATAATCCAACACCAAATATTATTTTATAGTTTTCACTTCATGTATATTAATCAAAAAAGTATATAGATGAGTTTTATAGACATTAATTAATAATCACATCAAACAACATTTGATAAAAACAATGTAAAAAATTGAAATATCTGGCAAACATTTTAGTTTTAATTCTAGAAAATCTAGAGCATTTAAAAAATAGTCATCCATTCAAAATATTATAAAAATTAGTTATAGAAACAAAAATAGTCAAATCATTCAAAACATTATAAAATAAAAGTCAGCAAATTATATGGTTATAACTTATAATTATCAGGCTCAGTGTTCAGTATGTTGTATTCATTTTGTACCAATCCCGTTCATGACTCCACATGTGTTTGTTCTACAAAATTATTTTGGTTAATTAGCATATATCAATTTTGATAATAATTCGAAAAAGAAAATGTCGTACGGACAATTGAATAAAAATTGAATGTACGAACTCTAGTAACAGGGGTATGGTCTAAAAAAGATCACGCGTCGCACGCGCGAAAAGGAGAGAGAGTGGTACTAAAAAGTCAAAACCACCGTCTCACTCCTTGCTTATCTCTTAAAACGACATTTTATTGTTGTTGTTGCTGCCTTCTCATCTCTCTCTCTCTGCTCCCAAAAGTGTTTTTTTCCCTCTCTCTCTCTCTTTCTCTGGTTCCTTGTACCTTCCTCTCCAAAATTTTCTCCATCTCTTTTATCTTCTACCTTGCCTTCTTCTCGTCCTTGGTAAGCCATACGAATTTGTGGAGTCAAAAGTATGATCTGGTGGAGATCTTGCAGCTGTTTCTGGTTGGTTTTGGGGTTGCTGTACAGTGGTAGTTTGGTTTCTGGTGGAGACATAGTTCACCACGATGACTCGATTCCACAGAGACCTGGTTGCAACAACAATTTCGTATTGGTGAGATTGCTCATCGAATTAGCTTTTGATTTTCTCTGTCTAGCAGTGTTTCTCATTGGGTTTCAGTTGTTTTTGTGTTAGATAGAGATTTTAGGAGGTTTCTTCTGTTAGGTTTCAGGTGGAATTTAGGGTTTAGAGTTATCTAAAATTAAATCTGTTTGATTGCCTAGCTGTTGACCCTATTACCTGTTCTTATAGGGAGGATGTTTGATTTTTTTTTTTTTGCTAAATTCAGATTTGTCTCTACTTTTTTTTTTGGTTCACAGCAAAAAGTTCTGAAAATAGCAATTAGGCTTACCTATAAGATCGTTTGTATTTCTCTTTGGGTGAATACTTAATGCAAGAGGAAGTCATTGTTGTTGGAACACTCTTTGCTTTTTCTTCATATGTTTGCCTTGCTCCATTTTGAATTAGGATAACACTCTTTATTTTCTGCACAAAAAGCCAATTTAGTTTCCCTGTGTTCTCGAAGGGTAGCATATCATTTATCTTCCAACCATAACTACAAACATCATTCCATGGTGACAGGTCAAAGTCCCAACTCGAGTTGATGGGAAAGAAAAAGAGGAGTTTGTTGGTGTCGGTGCTAGGTTTGGCCCTACCTTGGAATCTAAGGAGAAACATGCTACCCTCATCAAACTCGCCATCGCAGACCCTCCTGATTGTTGCACTACTCCCAAATACAAGCTTACTGGAGAGGTCATTCTTGTTCACCGTGGTAATTGTAGTTTTACCACCAAAACCAAGGTAGCTGAAGCAGCTGGTGCCTCAGCCATCCTCATTATAAACAACAGCACAGGTAACCGGCTCAAGTTTTTTTTTTTCTGTAGATAGATAGTCCTTCCAAATACTTAGAATTGTCTAGCTATCCTCTTGAGGTTTGCAAGGTTGATTAATGTTGCTTTTTTTTGCAGATCTTTTTAAGATGGTATGTGAGAAGGGTGAAAACGTTTTAGATATCAAGATCCCTGTTGTTATGCTACCTATTGATGCTGGTAGAAGCCTCGAGGAAACCGTTCTTAGTAACTCCATAGGTAAATCCTTAGTTTGCTTCCAGTTTTTACTTCAGCAGAGATTTGTCATCTTATTCTCTCTCTTTTTTTTTTTTTCCAATGTTGTCGTTGACTGTATTTGTTCAGTTACTTTGCAGCTATATTCCCCCAAACGTCCAGCAGTTGATGTGGCTGAGGTCTTTCTATGGCTTATGGCTGTTGGTACCATTTTGTGTGCTTCTTATTGGTCTGCCTGGACCGCTAGGGAAGAAGCCATTGAGCAAGACAAGCTACTAAAGGTACATTAAAAATAGCTTAACATTTTACATTGTGGAAATCCACCGTGGTGGTAGAGCTTTGTGGCTGGCCAAGGAAAATGGAAGTCCTTTCTCTCTCAGGCTTTTAATGTAAAATACTAAAATCTGCAGGACGGATCAGATGAACTTTTGCAGGTATCAACCACAAGCTCAAGAGGGGTTGTTGAGATCACCGTGATATCAGCAATTTTGTTTGTAGTGGTTGCTTCTTGTTTCCTCATCATGCTCTACAAGCTTATGTCATTCTGGTTTATAGAAGTGCTGGTGGTACTCTTTTGCATAGGTGGCGTAGAGGTAAGTTATTTTATCTTTTCAGCAACTGAACTTTATAGCAGAGTCTTACTGAGATTAAAAGTTTTGTTGGTGCTGCCAGGGGCTGCAAACCTGTTTGGTCGCTTTGCTCTCATGGTATGTATTTTTTTCTTCTTTTTTTTTTGCAAAAGTTAGGAAGGAAAAACAGAAGGGCTGATGTTTGGTTTTATAATAGTTTCAGATGGTTCCGCCGGATTGGAGAATCATATGCGAAAGTTCCTTTACTGGGTGCAGTCTCATACTTGACTTTGGCCGTTTGTCCCTTTTGCATAGTATCTGCGGTTATCTGGGCAGTTTACCGCCAATACCCTTTTGCTTGGATAGGGCAAGATATCCTTGTAAGCACGTCTTTCAGTTTATCTCTACTTCTGTTTGTGTCCCCTGTATTAGGCCTCTTGTCAAATATAATGTTGCATTTTTCTTGCTAACAGGGAATCTCGCTGATAATCACAGTTCTTCAAATCGTTAGGGTACCAAATCTTAAGGTAATATCAGTTTTTCTTTTCGGATGCCTCACCATCTAATACCAGCTTCCTGTTTCAGACCATCACTTTACCAGTTGTTGCTTCCCAATACCAGCTTCATGTTTGAAATTTTTGATGTTAACAGGTTGGAGTTGTTCTTCTCAGCTGTGGTTTCATGTATGACATCTTCTGGGTCTTTGTTTCAAAATGGTGGTTCCGTGAAAGCGTGATGATTGTCGTAAGTAAAACCATTTTCATTCATGCGCCAAGATGTTTGACTGTCTGTCTGCTCCACACTGATGTTTTTGAGAAGTCATCCTCCTTTATCGATTTCCCTCAAAACAGGTAGCTCGTGGTGACAAAAGCGGAGAGGATGGCATCCCAATGCTACTAAAGATCCCACGTATGTTTGATCCTTGGGGTGGCTACAGTATTATTGGATTTGGCGATATCATCTTACCAGGACTTCTTGTAACTTTTGCACTAAGGTTTGCGCTACCTACAAAAACAATCCCCTCACGCTGTTTCCCATCGTTTCATGTTTAAGTAGCAAACAAGAAACCTATTATTGTTGTTATCAGTGTGATGTTTTGCCAGTAGAGCTTTTCCTGATCTTAGTGTTAAAATTGCAGATACGACTGGCTAGCAAACAAAAGGCTCAAGTCAGGATACTTCCTTGGGACAATGTCTGCTTATGGTCTAGGTATGATCCCCCTCCCTCAAGACAAACTATAAATTTCTAGAATCTAACTTATTACCCTCGCTTCTCTTTCTATATGATCATCACAGGTCTTCTCATTACATATATTGCCCTAAATTTGATGGATGGACACGGGCAACCAGCTTTGCTTTACATCGTTCCATTCATACTTGGTAAGTCCTCGATTAGGATACTTGGAAACCAAAAGCTAAGCCATGGAATCTGAGGAATGGTTTTGGTGGCAATATGTCAGGTACTTTGATAGTGTTAGGTCACAAGAGAGGTGATCTGAAGACCTTATGGACAACAGGGGAACCCGAGAGGCCATGTCCTCACGTTCGCCTTCAACCTCAATCTTAAAAAAGAAACCCCATGGGATCAGATCAGATCAGATCATTATCTAGTTTTATTGTTAATAGACAGACACTTGTTAGGTTTATATATATATGTATCTCTTCCCCACCCCCTTACAGAACCAAAACAGACTCCTACACATCCTCTGTCTTTTACTCGGTTCACTTTAACCTCCTTTTTTCTTCTATTCAACAAAGAGAAAACAAAAAAATAGACTGGGTGAGAATTTTTTTTTTTTAATATATATATATATATATATATTTATCCAATAGTTATCTTCCAAGTACTTAGATTTCAAAGTATCTAAAAAATACTTATTTATTATCAAAAGAAATAATAATACTCTCCTGGTTATAGTAATGGGTTAGTATGGTTGTTTGGTGAAGTTGTAGCTAGAGTTCTCAATGCAGGATAATGTACTCTTGCCCCACCACGTTATGACCACCTTGCAATGGATCAAATGAATATTGATCCCATTTACAGATCGGCCCGGTAGATCCGTGGGTGACAACTAAGAAACCCAAAGCTAAAACTAAAGACCATGGAGCTGCTATATCTGATTGTAATAACCCTTCTCACTCTCTCGCATCGCATGTACATGATGAACGAAACAGCTTGTGTAACCATATCCATCTCAGTTGGCTAAAGGTGATTGGCTTCTTTACAAACATTATTGGTATTCTTCTGTTAATTAGAGTGACAGGGAAAAGCCAGTATAGATCCACTTCAAACAACATCAAGCCGTACTGATTTGTTATAGTTTTGCCAAACTAAATGTCTAAATCACAACTAGATATTAAGTGGCAATATGCTTAAATATTATATATTTGGCTTTTGTTTTTTCACAATAGATAATACGTTGGCAACCGTCTTTTTAGTGGCTTTATTCAGAATATAAAGAATGGACGAGTAATAATTTGGTGATAAGAGTTGGGATTTGAGTAGTAAGTGAATCATTCATCAATGGGAATCCTGAATAGGAGTAAGTGGAATTTTGCCACCATAGATATCTGGAAGTTGGGATTCGTCGATGTCTTCAAGCAGAGTGGGAGTGAGTTTCTTGTTCTCTACGAAAACAATCTGCCCAAACAAAAAAAAGAAGTGACAATCGAAGTTAACAAAACAACACAGAGTCTAAATAAATAGTAAGAGATGGTGTTTGTGGGGGGGGGGGGGGCTGAGCTAAATATATTGACCTTTTTCTTGGTGTTGGTGTCGACAAACGGGTAAATGACCTTCCATGCGGTCATGAAAATGTAGGGAGCACGAACAAAATAGAGTTTATCTAGTCTCTCTGGATAGCAATCCTGATAAAGACAAAAAATAACTTTTAAAAACGTTCCAATTATTGCATATCGATTTATGAATAAGGAAACATTTATTGCTAGGACCACAATTACAGAATTGATATTTAGGTGGTTCGGCAATATTTGCCAGAAAGTATCATTATTATTACTTTATTAGTTGGGGTCTACGTCTTTATTTTTGGTCCATGACCATGAGACCGCCCCCAAGAATTCAGGATACAATGAAATTCATCTTAAAGTTAGCAAAAGACAATGTTTTTTTTTGTTATAACTAAACTGCTAACTACTTTGAAAATGACTGAAGATTTACTAGGCTTTATTTCATTCACACACAACCCCTAATAGCATCATATTGTGTGTTTTGGTAAGAGGGGAATAAACAAGGTGGTGTTACCTGCAAAGTGGAAAGAGCAGCAAGGTAGCCACGGATGTCACAATTAGAATATCCCCATCCTTGCAGATCCACTATAGCTCTGAATTTTTCTTCACCTCTTGGCATTCTTAATTAGATACAAAAAAATATAGCATTAGAGGCATGGTTTGGTTTAAAAACAACTTAAATTATTTGGACTGATTATAGATGGATATTATTAACCTTGCACATATCTTCTCCAGCGTGTACACTACGAAACCTGCCCGAGAACATTGAAAAGATTTTTTTTTTTTTTAAAAGAAAAACAAGTGAGGTTGTGTAAGAAGATAGATTTGGTTATAGAAAGAGGGGAAAAGTGGTGTGTGTGACTCACGCTTGAACTCTTCAGGGTTGCCTTTGGAAGGGCTGTGTCTGTTCCCAATGATAACAATGATAGGACGACCCTTCTTATCATGTCCCTGCATGCATACTTTATTGTGCGACAGATCATTCGCAATCTCTGATTCTGGTATGTACCCCTTTGGGAGAACGGTTTTTCTCCAAGCTAGGTACTTGAGGAATAGCGCTGAAGCCTTTTCAATGTCCATGTCCCGCGCCCGCAAAAACCGCCTGATCATCAGGTCATCCACTTCCTGCTCCCAAATTCAACAACATTCAGTGTAAGAAGACGACAACAACAACACACAAAAAAAGAAACAAGTGTTTTTTTTTGTTCTCAAGATAAGGAGTATGAAGAATAAGTCAAATCAACACTCTTGTCAACCTTAGTGGAGGGATCTTGTCGGTCGCAAAGAGCTCTCATAATGCCGACTTTACTCCTCTCCATCTCATCTTCGATCAACGGCTCATTCTCCTGCTCAGCTTCAGCTGATGTTGCTACACACTCCACCACTTGTTGCTTGTTGTTCTCGTGTTCCATTCTGTTTCTCGAGGGACAGAACTCGAGATTGGGTGAGAGAGATTGGATCTTGATCATTAATAAAGGCAACTGTTGGAGGGATAAGCAGCATTCAATACGGTTGGGCTCCTCTCTCCGTCGACGTCGACACCCAACTTGCTCTACTCATTTATTGACTTGTTCCTTCAACTACACCCAAAAGAAGAAGACCATCTCGATCTCACAAATATTGAGTCTCACTTGGGCCTGTTAGGCTCACCTTCATTTATCTCTAGAAAAAGAAGACTATCTCGCGCTTTCTTTTGCTTGTGAGGCCCAAAATTACCCTGTTTTTTGTGATATTTAATTAGCCAGTGGTTTTATAATCCTGAGCAACATGCGGGTATGTCTAATCTAATGAGGTAGTAAATCTATTATGTTCATAACTCAACGCTATAAAACAATTACACTTCACGAATTTTTAAAACATGTCGTATAGTTGGAATATCTTCTCACATGTAAACAGATCCCCCCTTCTTGCAGAATACTAGTTATTTTACTCACAATGAATGGATCCGCCTTGTTGTCTTTATATTGCATGTACCAACTCTCAAGTACAGCTGCACAGGTATATTACTTATAATCAAAATTCATCAAGCAATGATTTGCTTAAGTAGTAGTAATAATGACAAAATTTGGGTTTTAACATAACAGACTGTTGCAAAATAACATTAAAATCGAGAAGTATCTGTTTGTTTGGAAAATAAATAAAAAATAAGGGGGGAGTAGAGAAACGAACATGTTGTAATCACATAAAAAAAGCAAAAGACATTTCTGAGGTGTTTTTTTTTGTCAACTATACATTTCTGAGCTGTTCAGTCTTTGTAGAAACTAGACTACAAATTTGCTTTTTATATATCTTCTTTTTATGCATTCCAGAGTTTGACTAGACGAGTACTATACTACTATGGTTGAAAGAACCACAGATTTACAATTATAGTGTTTTTTGTCGTTAGAGCATCTCCAAGAAGAAAATTCATTTTGAGGATGAAGAATCCTAAAAATAAGAGTTTGAGGGTGTGATGTTCTAAGAAGAAACCTCCAATTTATTTTTGAAATTTTATATAATTTGCATCTTAGTCCTCAACTTTAATATAAATTAATTACAATCTTTAAACTTTATATAGATAAATATTACATACACATTAAAATTTTGAAATACAATATTTATAAATACAATTTATTATAACACAAAAATATAAAAAGTAATAACATAAAATCCATATTAATTCATAAAAATAAAAATACAAATCATTCACTATTGTTATTTCCATAGTGCTTATATATATGATCAATTAACCATTTCGAAGTAAAAAGTGAGTTTCTTGATTTTTTATCTGAAGATTACGAGTTATAAACTCTTCAAATCGAATATCTATATAAGATTTAGTTGAATACTAAAGTGAAATATAGTTATAAGGCTTAAAGTGATAAAAAATAATATTAATACAATTATATATAAGTTAGAAATTATAAGGAGTAAACTGAAAAGTAAATAGTGTTTTGAGGGTCTGAATAGTGAAAACTCAAATTTGAGGGTTCACTATTCAAACCCTCAAAATTTGAGGGTTCGAGGTCATCATGAAGATGCTCTTAGTAAAGGTAATACTATACAACTACAAAATAATTGTAAAAGTTATTCGAAGCCAGCACAATAATCCAGACGATTATGCTTTTCATAAAGAGCCACAGATTTACACTTCTTCTATTTTTTTTTTTTTGGCAACTTCGCTTCTTCTATTTTCTTTTTTTTTCTCCAACGGTCGGAAGCAACTTTTTATCGAAAAGGTGGTTTAATTTCAAACTGACAGCCTTTTCTCCATTTTACATTTCAACTGTTGGACGTAGGCCTATGAGAATGAGCCGACTATACCGTCCAAAAGAGATAGGGACCCGCTAACTTTGTTTTTTTTTTTTTGCTTAAAGACCCGCTAACTTTGTTGGCAACTAAAACCTAAAGAAGTGAATAATAGATAACTCACAAGACCACTCAATGTCCATGACTACAGTAAGCTGGTTCGGTTCATTATAAAGAAAAGAATTATTATTGCCGTCGTTACTAAGGGTAAATGAACTCAAAGATGCTACGAGCTAGTATCTGGTTAGTTTAGTAGGTTCAGAATATAGTAATAGTAACATGAGCATTATTAGCGTGGGGTTTGTTACATGATTTAAAAATGAAATCATATATTAATGTCACGACAGCTAATAGCGTAGATTAAAAATATAATTTAAAGAAGGTCATCGTTATCCACGGACGATTCCCTCCACCTATTATTTTCATTTTTAAATACAAAAAGCTAGAGAGTCTCTCTCTCCTCTATAAGACCACTCACTGTCCGTTGCAAAAGGAAAAGCTCAGAAAACTTTAACGTTCTTCTAGAGAGAAAAAAAGAAAAGAGAAAGGGAAATGGAAGGGAAAGAAGAGGATGTGAGAGTGGGAGCGAACAAGTTCCCAGATAGGCAGCCAATCGGGACATCGGCTCAGAGCGACAAGGACTACAAGGAGCCACCACCAGCACCTTTGTTCGAGCCCGGAGAGCTGAGCTCGTGGTCTTTCTGGAGAGCAGGAATCGCAGAGTTCATAGCTACTTTCCTCTTCCTTTACATAACGGTGTTGACAGTGATGGGAGTGAAGAGAGCACCAAACATGTGTGCATCTGTTGGAATCCAAGGCATTGCTTGGGCTTTTGGTGGCATGATCTTTGCCCTCGTCTACTGTACTGCTGGAATCTCTGGTAACAATAACCTCTTCTGTTTTGGCTTGGTATTATGAGAACATTTTTTTATTTTAACTTAAAAATGTTTTAAAATATGTAAAATTTCAAAAAAATTTCGAATTTTATAAAAGAATAACAACTAAGAACAAGTTGATTATAAATGTGTGTGTTTTGTCAGGTGGACATATAAACCCAGCGGTGACGTTCGGTCTGTTCTTAGCTCGGAAACTATCACTGACCAGAGCTGTCTTCTACATGGTCATGCAATGCCTCGGAGCCATCTGCGGCGCCGGTGTTGTCAAAGGCTTCCAGCCTTCCCCTTACCAAACTCTAGGCGGCGGAGCCAACACCGTGGCTCCTGGCTACACCAAAGGATCCGGTCTCGGTGCTGAGATCATCGGAACCTTCGTCCTTGTCTACACCGTCTTCTCCGCCACCGACGCCAAGAGGAGCGCGCGTGACTCCCACGTTCCGGTAAACTTCGAGACCAACAACCCCCTAACAACATTGTGTTTGTTTGTGTCTTAATTAGTGCTGGTGTATTAACTCTAAGGGGTGTGATTTTGCAGATTTTGGCTCCACTCCCAATAGGATTCGCAGTGTTCTTGGTTCACTTGGCGACGATTCCGATCACAGGAACCGGAATAAACCCAGCTCGGAGTCTGGGAGCTGCGATCATCTACAACAAGGACCACTCTTGGGATGACCACGTGAGTTCCCATTATGACATACAACTTTGGATGATTTCTTCTTATTATTTAGTTTTATTGAGTATGGTTGGCTTGGGTGTTGCTTTGCTTGCAGTGGATATTCTGGGTGGGACCATTCATAGGAGCAGCTCTTGCGGCTCTCTACCACCAGCTTGTCATCAGAGCCATTCCTTTCAAGACCAGATCCTGATTTATTTCCTTCTCTCTCTCATTCCCTTGTTTATTTATTTATTAAAGTTTACTCTTGTTCTTAGTTTGTATCGGAGTCTTTAAAATATTTGACATGTTTGTTTGTTTGTTTGATGAATTTGTTTGAGGTTCCTCTGTTTCTTCTTCCTGTGGTTCTGTGGATGGTCCCGGTTTTATTCATTTGTCATCATTGGTTTAGCTTTACTTTTGGTTTAATGCAGCCCACATGCGCTAAAACCAATTTTACATATTGGACTTCTTTTGGGCTCGTTAATATTAGCCTTGTATGGCCCGTTTTTGTATCTTTGATCAAAGATTGGGACCATAAAAAATACATTTGGACAAGAATCCTACAAATTTTATTCTGATTCATCAGGATTTAAGAAGCATTACATAAAATATTAGAGCAACTCCAATGATAGTATTTTACCATGAAGTTCTTAAATTATATATTTGTATATGTATATAACTTAAGAATTCATGGTAAAATACTACCATTGGGGTTTCTCTTAATCTTACAAGATGTATATTTTTCTTCTCAAAAGAAAGAAGTAAGTCACAGAGTCATTTGTGTTGTTCCGATGGATGACCAACCAGAGCTCGTTGAAAACATTTTTAAATTTTATTACTTCTTCAAGTTTCAAAACAATCTCGTCGAATTGGATTTACCCAATCCAAAGCTTTTTTAGTCTTCATCACTTTATAATCTCGCCGAGTTCAATTTTTTTTTTTTAAGTAATATTTTTCAAGCACACACACGTCTATTTTTCTTTGTAAGGTTCACGTGGTCGGATGCTGGCTCAAAGGTGTTCCAACCGCCAACCATCTCTACAAGTATGCACTGACCATGGTACAAGAAAGTTATTATTATTATGCAAAACAAGAAGAAGACTCAAAGCTCACTAAAAAGTAAAAATATGGTTAGTCGACATGCTCAAGAAAATAGTATATTGAATTGTTTAAAACTAAGTTTGCTATAACCCAAAATAAATTAAAGCATTTAAGTTTTATCTAGTTGGATGCATAACTGTAAGCTAAAGCATCATTTAAAAAAGTTATAGCATGTATACACATATAGTCATTGGTATGCAATATATACACACACATATAGCCAACTACTCTGTTTTAATACCTCAGTCAACTAATTATACGGCCGTCTATATATTAGGTGAGCTACTCAAGCTAATTTATTTAGTGTCAATCAGCAAAATAAATAAAGCCCTTCGTTTGGTCCTAAACCGCCTGACTTAAAATATATTTACAAATTGATCCACCATTAATAATATTCACCCCAATTTTCATCTATATTTAAATACAACTAATTTAAATATAATGAAAATGTAATAGTATATCATAAAGGATGTTTATCACGATGCGTAATTTTAAATCTAATGGTGACAAAGTGAGTATCAGGGTTGTAATTGTTAGAAAAGGATAGTTACAGGATAAAATCGTAAAGAGGTCATGTTGATTGGAGTGATAACTTATTGATTGCCACTTGAGCGGTTAACCACTTGAATATGCGCATTTAAAACACATACATACCTTCCCTCTCTTTCTTTCCCAAATTAACAAACACAAGAGAAAGAAAGAAAGAAAAATGTCTCCGGCGAAGACGAAGAGCCGAAGCTTTCCTCCGATAAGCGAGTGTAGTAAAAGCGGAGAGTATGATTCGATCGCTGCAGATCTCGACGGGACTATGCTCCTCTCTCGAAGCTCCTTTCCTTATTTCATGCTCGTCGCCATTGAAGCAGGTAGTCTCTTCCGTGGACTGATCCTCCTTCTATCTCTCCCCATCGTCATCATCGCTTACCTCTTCGTCTCCGAGGCTACCGGGATCCAAATCCTCATCTACATCTCCTTCGCCGGCATCAAAATCCGCGACATCGAACTCGTCTCTCGCGCCGTTCTTCCACGGTATTACAATCTTTATTGAATTTTTTTATTTCGATATTTTGGAATCTCATTAGATTTGGGTGTAGGTTTTACGCGGCGGATGTGAGGAAGGACAGTTTCGAGGTGTTTGATAAATGCAAGAGGAAAGTGGTGGTCACTGCTAATCCCATAGTGATGGTTGAGCCTTTCGTTAAGGATTACTTGGGAGGAGATAAAGTTCTTGGAACAGAGATCGAAGTGAACCCCAAAACGATGAAAGCCACTGGGTTTGTAAAGAAGCCTGGTGTTCTTGTTGGCGACTTGAAAAGATTAGCCATCTTGAAGGAGTTTGGAGACGAATCACCGGATCTTGGTCTCGGTGACCGCACCTCCGATCACGATTTCATGTCCATTTGCAAGGTGCGTAGACTCCTTCATATCTTAGGTTTCTTGAATCGTTTAAACATCCGGTTTAGGTGGCTAATTAATTTAAGTGGGGTGTCTGATACTTCAAAAAGCTTTCGTAATCAAATACTTAAGTACGACTAAGTAAATGCAGTAGGGGACCTATTGATGCCGCGTTAGGGGTTCACATGATCTAGTGGGAATAATAGAAAAATAATGTTTCCATCCAGCCTTTTTTTAAAGACATTTACAGCCTTCACATGATCTATTACCTTCAAATGATTTACTTACTTTGTATGGGTATTTCTAACAGACACAGGCATGAAAAAATTTAGATTTAAGTGTTTTTCTAATGTTTTTGAAAAGAAAAACATTTAGCATACAGGCCAAACTTATACATTCAACTTACAAAAAGTAGATAGATAGAATAATAATAGTTTTCATAAATGCTTTAAACCTATCACCAACTACCATCCCCCACATAAGTTGGATGGTCCAATTTAATGATGACCGTTCCCATATGTCAGCATTTCTTTCTACTACCCTGAAATTTTCAGTGTTTTACCATATTTCTTACTATAATAGTGAATCTTTTGAATGATTGGTAACGAGTGGCTTATTTTAATTGTAGCAGGAAGGTTACATGGTGCATGAGACCAAATCAGCAACAACAGTTCCCTTAGATCGTCTCAAGAACCGTATAATCTTTCATGACGGCCGTCTAGTCCAACGTCCGACGCCTTTAAACGCCTTAATCATCTACCTTTGGCTTCCTTTCGGCTTCATGCTTTCAATCTTCCGCGTCTACTTCAACCTCCCTCTACCTGAACGCTTCGTTCGTTACACTTACGAGATCCTCGGTATTCACCTCACAATTCGTGGCCATCGTCCTCCGCCTCCTTCCCCCGGCACACCCGGAAACCTCTACGTCCTTAACCACCGTACTGCTCTTGACCCCATTATCATCGCCATTGCTCTCGGCCGTAAGATCTCTTGCGTCACTTATAGTGTCTCTCGCCTCTCCCGGATGCTCTCACCCATCCCTGCCGTCGCTCTAACACGAGACCGCGCCGCCGATGCTGCCCGCATGAGAAAACTCCTCGAGAAAGGTATTTGTAACACCAGTCGTTATTACTATAAACAGAGTGACTCTGAATCTTTACTAGAAAATTCGTTTGATAATCACATTAGTGATCTAGTCTGGATATTTAGTTATATTCTATGTGTAGTGTAGAACGAGATACCTTTCGTCTATATATATATATATATATATATTTTTTTTTTGTAACATACCTTTTTTTTTCGTCTATATAAAAGTAGAAAACAGAGCATCATCTCTAAAAATGTTTTACAATTTTTGCGACAGGTGATTTGGTGATCTGCCCTGAAGGTACGACTTGTAGAGAACCGTATCTGCTGCGATTCAGTGCTCTATTTGCAGAGCTAAGCGACCGGATCGTACCTGTAGCCATGAACTGTAAGCAAGGGATGTTCAATGGAACGACAGTACGAGGTGTCAAATTCTGGGATCCTTACTTCTTCTTCATGAACCCTAGACCTAGCTATGAGGCTACTTTCTTGGACCGTTTGCCTGAAGAAATGACTGTGAACGGAGGTGGTAAAACTCCCATAGAGGTGGCTAATTACGTTCAGAAGGTGATCGGTGGAGTCTTGGGGTTCGAGTGCACTGAACTTACAAGGAAGGATAAGTATCTTTTGCTTGGAGGCAACGACGGAAAGGTTGAGTCTATCAAAAAGACAAAGGAGTGATAAATCCAGCTAGCTACGGCTTTCTACTCTTTTACTTGGGAATGAAGTTAGGTCTTTCTTGTTTTCGCGATTACTTTTTAATGGATTGTCGGAGGAAAAACTTTAACTGAATATGCATTGCATAAAAAAATGAATTACATTTAAACCAATGTGTACGAACATGCAGTTTACTCTTTCCCCCTCATCTTTTATATAGTATAGATTAGTAATATACTGTAAAATATATTCCTCTTCTTTTACCAAATATATATTTTCCCTTTCAAATATGAAAGAAAAACAAACAAAGTCCAGTAAAGATTGTGGCTCAGTTGTTTCCCCTTGTAGTTTGTTTATGATATCAATTTTTTCTTGATCATGATAATATTTGGTTTAGGGCTAAACGCTAACACATGTTTGGTTTGCTGCTGAGATAGGTTTTAAGATCTAATATCTTTTATGGGTACAGCTACAAATGATATTTTCATTTTTGGTTTCGTTTATTTAATTGTTTCGGTTTGAGGGTTTGTTTTACAAAATCAAATGAATTTTTAAACTGAAGAAAAGCTGATATTTAAATAAATTATCCTGATCTAATTAAAATTTCTAGCTGAAATTTGTTTATTGAGTTGAAGATTTCATGATTAATCTATGTGTAAATTTATGTATATTTTAGTTGGTTTTAGTTTGTTTCAAAAACTTTTTAGGTCGATATACTACATGATTAAAATAAAATTTGTAAGTAAGCTAGGTGAGAAGTCACGTATGCATGGTTCAGAAGAGAGCTTTTACTTTTAACAAAATTCCTCGTTTTGGGTTATCTGTTTGAGGATTTGGTAAGCAGCTAACCTAGACTAGTATTTACTTTAGGCAAACACTTCTCTGAGTCAGTGGCGGATCTAGAAAATATTTCAAGTGGGGACAGAAAATTATTAATTACTATATTTTAATAAATAAATATTTTTATAAATATTTTTATATTTGATAGTGTTATATAAAATTTATATATTTCAAAATAAGAAAAGAAACTAATAAAATGATACAAAACAAAAATACATTGTTCAAATAAAGAAAGAAAAATGATGTATCAAGCTACTAAAACTATTTGGTAAAAAAATTACTGAATACAAAATTGATTTTGAATCGAAAAGAACCAAAGAACTAATGAATAAAAATTAGTCAAAAAAAAACTAATGAATAAAAAAACTAAAAGAATGCAACGTAAGAAAAAAATATATATATGATAGGTGGTCCAAAGAACCAGAAAAATAAATTAAAAACAGGAAAAAGAATCGATGAACAAAAAGAACTATAAGAAAGGAAGGTAAGGAAAAAGGGAATATAATAAGTAGCCAAAAAGGAAAATTTTAAAAAATAATAAAATCGGGTGAAACATTTTGATGGAGATTTGTTCGGTGGTTTAGTGGGGGCACAATAAGGTATGAGACCAACTTTGCTGCTGAAATTACACTATTTCATATGCAAATAAAAATATTTGTAGTTTTTTTCTGGTGGCAGCTGCCCCTACCTTGTTCAACGTAGATTCGCCCATACTCTGAGTTTCTCTCCTCATTAAGCCAACTGGAAACACTTCTTGTGTCACTATTAATTTTGACATTTTGGTTTCCCTTTTAATGCTTCTTTATCTTGGACTTTTACTGATGAAAATACTCAAATGTAAACCAAAGACTGAAAATATAGTGAGAAGTGGAAGCACATTAACTTATTGGTTAAATTTTAAAGGATCTTGCACCTGGATTTTTGATTGCTGACGAGAGCTGTGAGACATATACCTTGCTCTTCCGAGCGTGCTTTTACGAGCATGTTGAGCTGTACGTCACAGACCTTTGTCACAAAGCATTACAAGTCAATCCAAAATGTATCTGAAAATTTTGACAGGGCTCATCATGTTTAGAAAAAACGTGAACTTTTATGATACCAAAGTCTTCCTAATTTGGATTTGTCATTGTATATGTTTATGTCTTTGTTCAGTTTTAGGAATCTACTATTTACTAGGTAACTCATCTGTGCTCATGCATAATTATATATATATATATATATATATATATATATATTAAAATAAATAAATTATAATTTGTTAATGTATCGTTTTTACTTGTTGATATTTAAAAAAAATATATACCTATATATATATACGAAAATAATAAATGTTGTGTTAAATTATTTTAGGTTTTATCTTAATTAAATATGTGATTTGTGTATACCAATTCAGACTGATTCACTGTTTTTTCTTTGTTTATTGGGTTGTATATACCTTTTAACTACATCATAATTTATTTAGGTCAAAGATATTAAATTTAAATTATTTTAAATATTTGGTTTGATTCATCATTTATAACAATCTGTATAATTTAATATATTATTTATGAAGGAACATAAAAAATAAAAACTAAGTGTTAACTATAGGGTACCCACATATTATAAGAAAATATCAAAAATATGACTATAGTGGTTTAATGCATATTTGCATCCTGAACTAACATATGATGATGGTCAAAGAGGTTTGGAATCTTTGTTGTCTCCATATTTCAAAAGAATAGAGGTTTTCTAGTGGCTAGTCCACTAATTTAAACAGTATATAAATTTATTATTAATGTAATTGGTAAAAGTTAGAAATGATATCCATATACTATGAAATAATGTTTAGCATACACTAATATAAAAATAAGATGTGGTTAGAAATTTTTAAACAACACTAAAGAGAATAAATTTCATTATTTAGAATATTTACGAAAATTCAATGTTTTTGTAGGGTTAACCCACAAATTTTGAGAAAAAATAAAAAAAATATGACAATATTGGTTTAATGCATATTTGCAACCTGAACTGACATATAATGATGGTTAAAGAGGTTTGAAACCTTTGCTGTCTCTGTATATTTATAGAATAGAGATTTCATAGTTGTTAATCCATTAATTTAAGCAATATATGAAGTTTTATAAAAGTTATTGGTAAAAGTTAGAAATTGTTAAAATAAAGAAGAGAATAACCAAAGGAAAGGAGTTAGTGATCAAAGGAGAGTTCAACAAGAGAAGCCAATTTGGTTCTGTTTTGTACATACTTGCATTCTTTACTAACATACGATGATGGTTAAAGAGGTTTGGAACCTTTATTGTCTTTGTATCTTTAAACAATAGAGATTTTATAGTCGTTAGTACATTAATTAAAGCAGTATATGAAGTTTTATTAAAGTAATTGGTAAAAGTTAGAAATGATGCTCATATACCATGAAAGAATGTTTAGAATACACTAATATAAAATAGGATATGGTAAGAAATATTTAAACAACACTAAAGAGTATAAATTTCATTATTTAGAACCTTTACCGAAAAATTCAATGTTTTTGTAGGGGTTAACCCACAAATTTTAAGAAAAAAATAAAAAAAAATATGACAATATTTGTTTAATGAATATTTACATTCTTTACTAACATAACGATGATGGTTAAAGAGGTTTGGAACCTTTATTGTCTTTGTATCTTTAAACAATAGAGATTTTATAGTGGTTAGTCCATTAATTTAACCAATATATGAAATTTTATTAAAGTAATTGGTAAAAGTTAGAAATGATGCTCATATACCATGAAAGAAAGTTTAGAATACACTAATATAAAATAGGATATGGATAGAAATTTTAAACAACACTAAAGAGTATAAATTTCATTATTTAGAATATTTACGAAAATTCAATGTTTTTGTAGGGGTTAACCCACAAATTTTAAGAAAAAAATAAAAAAAAATATGACAATATTTGTTTAATGAATATTTACATTCTTTACTAACATACGATGATGGTTAAAGAGGTTTGGAACCTTTATTGTCTTTGTATCTTTAAACAATAGAGATTTTATAGTGGTTAGTCCATTAATTTAACCAATATATGAAATTTTATTAAAGTAATTGGTAAAAGTTAGAAATGATGCTCATATACCATGAAAGAAAGTTTAGAATACACTAATATAAAAATAGGATATGGATAGAAATTTTTAAACAACACTAAAGAGTATAAATTTCATTATTTAGAATATTTACCGAAAATTCAATGTTTTTGTAGGGGTTAACCCACAAATTTTGAGAAAAAATAAAAAATATGACAATATTTGTTTAATGAATATTTGCATTCTTTACTAACATACGATAATGGTTAAAGAGGTTTGGAACCTTTATTGTCTATGTATCTTTAAACAATAGAGATTTTATAGTGGTTAGTCCATTAATTAAATCAATATATGAAGTTTTATTAAAGTAATTGGTAAAAGTTAGAAATGATGCTCATATAACATGAAAGAATGTTTAGAATACACTAATATAAAATAGGATATGGTTAGAAATATCTAAACAACACTAAAGAGTATAAATTTCATTATTTAGAATATTTACAAAAAATTCAATGTTTTGTAGGGGTTAACCCACAAATTTTGAGATAAAAATTAAAAAATATGACAATATTTGTTTAATGAATATTTGCATTCTTTACTAACATACGATGATGGTTAAAGAGGTTTGGAACTTTTATTATCTCTGTATCTTTAAACAATAGAGATTTCATAGTGGTTAGTCTATTAATTTAAGCAATATATGAAGTTTTATTAAAGTAATTGGTAAAACTTTGAAATGATGCTCATATACCATGAAAGAAAGTTTAGAATACACTAATATAAAAATAGGATATGTTTAGAAATTTTAAAACAACACTAAAGAATATAAATTTCATTATTTAGAATATTTACCGAAAATTCAATGTTTTTGTAGGGGTTAACCCACAAATTTTGAGAAAAAATAAAAAATATGACAATATTTATTTAATGAATATTTGCATTCTTTACTAACATACGATGATGGTTAAAGAGGTTTGGAACCTTTATTGTCTTTGTATCTTTAAACAATAGAGATTTTATAGTTGTTATTCCATTAATTAAGCAATATATGAAATTTTATTAAAGTAATTGGTAAAAGTTAGAAATGATGCTCATATACCATGAAAGAAAGTTTAGAATACACTAATATAAAAATAGGATATGGATAGAAATTTTTAAACAACACTAAAGAGTATAAATTTTATTATTTAGAATATTTACCGAAAATTCAATGTTTTTGTAGGGGTTAACCCACAAATTTTGAGAAAAAATAAAAAATATGACATTATTTTTTAATGAATATTTGCATTCTTTACTAACATACGATAATGGTTAAAGAGGTTTGGAACCTTTATTGTCTATGTATCTTTAAACAATAGAGATTTTATAGTGGTTAGTCCATTAATTAAAGCAGTATATGAAGTTTTATTAAAGTAATTGGTAAAAGTTAGAAATGATACTCATATAACATGAAAGAATGTTTAGAATACACTAATATAAAATAAGATATGGTTAGAAATATTTAAACAACACTAAAGAGTATAAATTTCATTATTTAGAATATTTACAAAAAATTCAATGTTTTGTAGGGGTTAACACACAAATTTTGAGATAAAAAATAAAAAATATGACAATATTTGTTTAATGAATATTTGCATTCTTTACTAACATACGATGATGGTTAAAGAGGTTTGGAACTTTTATTATCTCTGTATCTTTAAACAATAGAGATTTCATAGTGGTTAGTCCATTAATTTAAGCAATATATGAAGTTTTATTAAAGTAATTGGTAAAACTTAGAAATGATGCTCATATACCATGAAAGAAAGTTTAGAATACACTAATATAAAAATAGGATATGTATAGAAATTTTTAAACAACATTAAAGAGTATAAATTTCATTATTTAGAATATTTACCGAAAATTCAATGTTTTTGTAGGAGTTAACCCACAAATTTTGAAAAAAAATAAAAAATATGACAATATTTGTTTAATGAATATTTGCATTCTTTACTAACATACGATGATGGTTAAAGAGGTTTGGAACCTTTATTGTCTATGTATCTTTAAACAATAGAGATTTTATAGTGGTTAGTCCATTAATTAAAGCAGTATATGAAGTTTTATTAAAGTAATTGGTAAAAGGTAGAAATGATGCTCATTTAACATGAAAGAATGTTTAGAATACACTAATATAAAATAGGATATGGTTAGAAATATTTAAACAACACTAAAGAGTATAAATTTCATTATTTAGAATATTTACAAAAAATTCAATGTTTTGTAGGGGTTAACCCACAAATTTTGAGATAAAAAATAAAAAATATGACAATATTTGTTTAATGAATATTTGCATTCTTTACTAACATACGATGATGGTTAAAGAGGTTTGGAATTTTTATTATCTCTGTATCTTTAAACAATAGAGATTTCATAGTGGTTAGTCCATTAATTTAAGCAATATATGAAGTTTTATTAAAGTAATTGGTAAAAGTTAGAAATGATGCTCATATACTATGAAAGAAAGTTTAGAATACACTAATATAAAAATAGGATATGGATAGAAATTTTTAAACAACACTAAAAAGTATAAATTTCATTATTTAGAATATTTACTGAAAATTCAATGTTTTTGTAGGAGTTAACCCACAAATTTTGAGAAAAAAAAATATGACAATATTTGTTTAATGAATATTTGCATTCTTTACTAATATACGATGATGTTTAAAGAGGTTTGAAACCTTTATTGTCTCTGTATCTTTAAACATTAGAGATTTTATAGTGGTTAGACCATTAATTAAAGCAGTATATGAAGTTTTATTAAAGTAATTGGTAAAAGTTAGAAATGATGCTCATTTAACATGAAAGAATGTTTAGAATACAATAATATAAAATAGGATATGGTTAGAAATATTTAAACAACACTAAAGAGTATAAATTTCATTATTTAGAATATTTACAAAAAAATTCAATGTTTTGTAGGGGTTAACCCACAAATTTTGAGATAAAAAAAACAAAATATGACAATATTTGTTTAATGAATATTTGCATTCTTTACTAACATACGATGATGGTTAAAGAGGTTTGGAACTTTTATTATCTCTGTATCTTTAAACAATTGAGATTTCATAGTGGTTAGTCCATTAATTTAAGCAATATATGAAGTTTTATTAAAGTAATTGGTAAAAGTTAGAAATGATGCTCATATACCATGAAAGAAAGTTTAGAATACACTAATATAAAAATAGGATATGTATAGAAAATTTTAAACAACACTAAAGAGTATAAATTTCATTATTTAGAATATTTACCGAAAATTCAATGTTTTTGTAGGAGTTAACCCACAAATTTTGAGAAAAAATAAAAAATATGACAATATTTGATTAATGAATATTTGCATTCTTTACTAACATACGATGATGGTTAAAGATGTTTGGAACCTTTATTGTCTATGTATCTTTTAACAATGGAGATTTTATAGTGGTTAGTCCATTAATTAAAGCAGTATATGAAGTTTTATTAAAGTAATTGGTAAAAGTTAGAAATGATGCTCATTTAACATGAAAGAATGTTTAGAATACACTAATATAAAATAGGATATGGTTAGAAATATTTAAACAACACTAAAGAGTATAAATTTCATTATTTAGAATATTTACAAAAAAATTCAATGTTTTGTAGGGGTTAACCCACAAATTTTGAGATAAAAAATAAAAAATATGACAATATTTGTTTAATGAATATTTGCATTCTTTACTAACATACGATGATGGTTAAAGAGGTTTGGAACTTTTATTATCTCTGTATCTACAATAGAGATTTTATAGTGGTTAGTCCATTAATTTAAGCAATATATGAAGTTCTATTAAAGTAATTGGTAAAAGTTAGAAATGATGCTCATATACCATGAAAGAAAGTTTAGAATACACTAATATAAAAATAGGATATGGATTGAAATTTTTAAACAACACTAAAGAGTATAAATTTCATTATTTAGAATATTTACCGAAAATTCAATGTTTTTGTTGGGGTTAACCCACAAATTTTGAGAAAAAATAAAAAATATGAAAATATTTGTTTAATGAAAATTTGCATTCTTTACTAACATCGATGATGGTTAAAGAGGTTTGGAACCTTAATTGTCTTTGTATCTTTAAACAATAGAGATTTTATAGTGGTTAGTCCATTAATTTAAGCAATATATGAAGTTTTATTAAAGTAATTGGTAAAAGTTAGAAATGATGCTCATATACCATGAAAGAAAGTTTAGAATACACTAATATAAAAATAGGATATGGATTGAAATTTTTAAACAACACTAAAGAGTATAAATTTCATTATTTAGAATATTTACCGAAAATTCAATGTTTTTGTTGGGTTAACCCACAAATTTTGAGAAAAAATAAAAAATATGAAAATATTTGTTTAATGAAAATTTGCATTCTTGACTAAAATACGATGATGGTTAAAGAGGTTTGGAACCTTTATTGTCTTTGTATCTTTAAACAATAGAGATTTTATAGTGGTTAGTCCATTAATTTAAGCAATATATGATGTTTTATTAAAGTAATTGGTAAAAGTTAGAAATGATGCTCATATACCATGAAAGAAAGTTTAGAATACACTAATATAAAATAGGATATGGTTATAAATATTTAAACAACACTAAAGAGTATAAATTTCATTATTTAGAACATTTACCGAAAAATTTAATGTTTTTGTAGGGGTTAACCCACAAATTTTGAGAAAAAATAAAAAATATGACAATATTTGTTTAATGAATATTTGCATTCTTTACTAACATACGATGATGGTTAAAGAGGTTTGGAACCTTTATTGTATTTGTATCTTTAAACAATAGAGATTTTATAGTGGTTAGTCAATTAATTAAAGCAGTATATGAAGTTTTATTAAAGTAATTGGTAAAAGTTAGAAATGATGCTCATATACCATGAAAGAATGTTTAGAATGCACTAATATAAAATAGAATATGGTTAGAAATATTTAAACAACACTAAAGAGTATAAATTTCATAATTTAGAATATTTACAAAAAAATTCAATGTTTTGTAGGGGTTAACCCACAAATTTTGAGAAAAAAATAAAAAATATGACAATATTTGTTTAATAAATATTTGCATTCTTTACTAACATACGATGATGGTTAAAGAGGTTTGGACCTTTTATTATCTCTGTATCTACAATAGAGATTTTATAGTGGTTAGTCCATTAATTTAAGCAATATATGAAGTTTTATTAAAGTAATTGGTAAAAGTTAGAAATGATGCTCATATACCATGAAAGAAAGTTTAGAATACACTAATATAAAAATAGGATATGGATTGAAATTTTTAAACAACACTAAAGAGTATAAATTTCATTATTTAGAATATTTACCGAAAATTCAATGTTTTTGTAGGGGTTAACCCACAAATTTTGAGAAAAAATAAAAAATATGACAATATTTGTTTAATGAAAATTTGCATTCTTGACTAACATACGATGATGGTTAAAGAGGTTTGGAACCTTTATTGTCTTTGTATCTTTAAACAATAGAGATTTTAGAGTGGTTAGTCCATTAATTTAAGCAATATATGATGTTTTATTAAAGTAATTGGTAAAAGTTAGAAATGATGCTCATATACCATGAAAGAAAGTTTAGAATACACTAATATAAAATAGGATATGGTTAGAAATATTTAAGCAACACTAAAGAGTATAAATTTCATTATTTAGAACATTTACCGAAAAATTCAATGTTTTTGTAGGGTTAACCCACAAATTTTGAGAAAAAAATAAAAAATATGACAATATTTGTTTAATGAATATTTGCATTCTTTACTAACATACGATGATGGTTAAAGAGGTTTGGAACCTTGTCTTTGTATCTTTAAACAATAGAGATTTTATAGTGGTTAGTCAATTAATTAAAGCAGTATATGAAGTTTTATTAAAGTAATTGGTAAAAGTTAGAAATGATGCTCATATACCATGAAAGAATGTTTAGAATACACAAATATAAAATAGGATATGGTTAGAAATATTTAAACAACACTAAAGAGTATAAATTTCATAATTTAGAATATTTACAAAAAAATTCAATATTTTTTAGGGGTTAACCCACCAATTTTGAGAAAAAAATAAAAAATATGACAATATTTGTTTAATGAATATTTGCATTCTTTACTAACATACGATGATGGTTAAAGAGGTTTGGAACCTTTATTGTCATTGTATCTTTAAACAATAGAGATTTTATAGTGGTTAGTCCATTAATTTAAGCAATATATGAAATTTTATTAAAGTATCTGGTAAAACTTAGAAATGATTCTCATATACCATGAAAGAAAGTTTAGAATACACTAATATAAAAATAGGATATGGATAGAAATTTTAAAACAACACTAAAGAATATAAATTTCATTATTTAGAATATTTACCTAAAATTCAATGTTTTGTGGGGTTAACCCACAAATTTTGAGAAAAAATAAAAAATATGACAATATTTGTTTAATGAAAATTTGCATTCTTTACTAACATAATGATGATGGTTAAAGAGGTTTGGAACCTTTATTGTCTTTGTATCTTTAAACAATAGAGATTTTATAGTGGTTAGTCCATTAATTTATGCAATATATGATGTTTTATTAAAGTAATTGGTAAAAGTTAGAAATGATGCTCATATACCATGAAAGAAAGTTTAGAATACACTAATATAAAATAGGATATGGTTATAAATATTTAAACAACACTAAAGAGTATAAATTTCATTATTTAGAATATTTACCTAAAATTCAATGTTTTGTAGGGTTAACCCACAAATTTTGAGAAAAAATAAAAAATATGACAATATTTGTTTAATGAATATTTGCATTCTTTACTAACATAATGATGATGGTTAAAGAGGTTTGGAACCTTTATTGTCTTGTATCTTTAAACAATAGAGATTTTATAGTGGTTAGTCCATTAATTAAAGCAAGATATGAAGTTTTATTAAAGTAATTGGTAAAAGTTAGAAATGATGCTCATATAACATGAAAGAATGTTTAGAATACACTAATATAAAATAAGATATGGTTAGAAATATTTAAACAACACTAAAGAGTATAAATTTCATTATTTAGAATATTTACAAAAATTCAATGTTTTGTAGGGTTAACCCACAAATTTTGAGAAAAAATAAAAAATATGACAATATTTGTTTAATGAATATTTGCATTCTTTACTAACATACGATGATGGTTAAAGAGGTTTGGAACCTTTATTGTCATTGTATCTTTAAACAATAGAGATTTTATAGTGGTTAGTCCATTAATTTAAGCAATATATGAAATTTTATTAAAGTATCTGGTAAAACTTAGAAATGATTCTCATATACCATGAAAGAAAGTTTAGAATACACTAATATAAAAATAGGATATGGATAGAAATTTTAAAACAACACTAAAGAATATAAATTTCATTATTTAGAATATTTACCGAAAATTCAATGTTTTTGTAGGGGTTAACCCACAAATTTTGAGAAAAAATAAAAAATATGACAATATTTGTTTAATGAAAATTTGCATTCTTGACTAACATACGATGATGGTTAAAGAGGTTTGAAACCTTTATTGTCTTTGTATCTTTAAACAATAGAGATTTTATAGTGGTTAGTCCATTAATTTATGCAATATATGATGTTTTATTAAAGTAATTGGTAAAAGTTAGAAATGATGCTCATATACCATGAAAGAAAGTTTAGAATACACTAATATAAAATAGGATATGGTTATAAATATTTAAACAACACTAAAGAGTATAAATTTCATTATTTAGAATATTTACCGAAAATTCAATGTTTTTGTAGGAGTTAACCCACAAATTTTGAGAAAAAATAAAAAATATGACAATATTTGTTTAATGAATATTTGCATTCTTTACTAACATACGATGATGGTTAAAGAGGTTTGGAACCTTTATTGTCTATGTATCTTTAAACAATAGAGATTTTATAGTGGTTAGTCCATTAATTAAAGCAGTATATGAAGTTTTATTAAAGTAATTGGTAAAAGTTAGAAATGATGCTCATATAACATGAAAGAATGTTTAGAATACACTAATATAAAATAAGATATGGTTAGAAATATTTAAACAACACTAAAGAGTATAAATTTCATTATTTAGAATATTTACCGAAAAATTCAATGTTTTTGTAGGGGTTAACCCACAAATTTTGAGAAAAAATAAAAAATATGACAATATTTGTTTAATGAATATTTGCATTCTTTACTAACATACGATGATGGTTAAAGAGGTTTGGAACTTTTATTATCTCTGTATCTTTAAACAATAGAGATTTCATAGTGGTTAGTCCATTAATTTAAGCAATATATGAAGTTTTATTAAAGTAATTGGTAAAACTTAGAAATGATGCTCATATACCATGAAAGAAAGTTTAGAATACACTAATATAAAAATAGGATATGTATAGAAATTTTTAAACAACATTAAAGAGTATAAATTTCATTATTTAGAATATTTACCTAAAATTCAATGTTTTGTAGGAGTTAACCCACAAATTTTGAGAAAAAAAAAAAATATGACAATATTTGTTTAATGAATATTTGCATTCTTTACTAACATACGATGATGGTTAAAGAGGTTTGGAACCTTTATTGTCTTTGTATCTTTAAACAATAGAGATTTTATAGTGGTTAGTCCATTAATTAAAGCAAGATATGAAGTTTTATTAAAGTAATTGGTAAAAGTTAGAAATGATGCTCATTTAACATGAAAGAATGTTTAGAATACACTAATATAAAATAGGATATGGTTAGAAATATTTAAACAACACTAAAGAGTATAAATTTCATTATTTAGAATATTTACAAAAAATTCAATGTTTTGTAGGGGTTAACCCACAAATTTTGAGAAAAAAAAAAAAAATATGACAATATTTGTTTAATGAATATTTGCATTCTTTACTAACATAATGATGATGGTTAAAGAGGTTTGGAATTTTTATTATCTCTGTATCTTTAAACAATAGAGATTTCATAGTGGTTAGTCCATTAATTTAAGCAATATATGAAGTTTTATTAAAGTAATTGGTAAAAGTTAGAAATGATGCTCATATACTATGAAAGAAAGTTTAGAATACACTAATATAAAAATAGGATATGGATAGAAATTTTTAAACAACACTAAAAAGTATAAATTTCATTATTTAGAATATTTACTGAAAATTCAATGTTTTTGTAGGAGTTAACCCACAAATTTTGAGAAAAAAAAATATGACAATATTTGTTTAATGAATATTTGCATTCTTTACTAACATACGATGATGGTTAAAGAGGTTTGAAACCTTTATTGTCTCTGTATCTTTAAACAATAGAGATTTTATAGTGGTTAGTCCATTAATTAAAGCAATATATGAAGTTTTATTAAAGTAATTGGTAAAAGTTAGAAATGATGCTCATTTAACATGAAAGAATGTTTAGAATACACTAATATAAAATAGGATATGGTTAGAAATATTTAAACAACACTAAAGAGTATAAATTTCATTATTTAGAATATTTACAAAAAAATTCAATGTTTTGTAGGGGTTAACCCACAAATTTTGAGATAAAAAAAACAAAATATGACAATATTTGTTTAATGAATATTTGCATTCTTTACTAACATACGATGATGGTTAAAGAGGTTTGGAACTTTTATTATCTCTGTATCTTTAAACAATAGAGATTTCATAGTGGTTAGTCCATTAATTTAAGCAATATATGAAGTTTTATTAAAGTAATTGGTAAAAGTTAGAAATGATGCTCATATACCATGAAAGAAAGTTTAGAATACACTAATATAAAAATAGGATATGTATAGAAAATTTTAAACAACACTAAAGAGTATAAATTTCATTATTTAGAATATTTACCGAAAATTCAATGTTTTTGTAGGAGTTAACCCACAAATTTTGAGAAAAAATAAAAAATATGACAATATTTGATTAATGAATATTTGCATTCTTTACTAACATACGATGATGGTTAAAGAGGTTTGGAACCTTTATTGTCTATGTATCTTTAAACAATAGAGATTTTATAGTGGTTAGTCCATTAATTAAAGCAATATATGAAGTTTTATTAAAGTAATTGGTAAAAGTTAGAAATGATGCTCATATAACATGAAAGAATGTTTAGAATACACTAATATAAAATAGGATATGGTTAGAAATATTTAAACAACACTAAAGAGTATAAATTTCATTATTTAGAATATTTACCGAAAAATTCAATGTTTTTGTAGGGGTTAACCCACAAATTTTGAGAAAAAAAAAAAATATGACAATATTTGTTTAATGAATATTTGCATTCTTTACTAACATACGATGATGGTTAAAGAGGTTTGGAACTTTTATTATCTCTGTATCTACAATAGAGATTTTATAGTGGTTAGTCCATTAATTTAAGCAATATATGAAGTTTTATTAAAGTAATTGGTAAAAGTTAGAAATGATGCTCATATACCATGAAAGAAAGTTTAGAATACACTAATATAAAAATAGGATATGGATAGAAATTTTTAAACAACACTAAAGAGTATAAATTTCATTATTTAGAATATTTACCGAAAATTCAATGTTTTTGTAGGGGTTAACCCACAAATTTTGAGAAAAAAAAAAAATATGACAATATTTGTTTAATGAAAATTTGCATTCTTTACTAACATACGATGATGGTTAAAGAGGTTTGGAACCTTTATTGTCTTTGTATCTTTAAACAATAGAGATTTTATAGTGGTTAGTCCATTAATTTAAGCAATATATGATGTTTTATTAAAGTAATTGGTAAAAGTTAGAAATGATGCTCATATACCATGAAAGAAAGTTTAGAATACACTAATATAAAATAGGATATGGTTATAAATATTTAAACAACACTAAAGAGTATAAATTTCATTATTTAGAATATTTACCGAAAATTCAATGTTTTTGTAGGGGTTAACCCACAAATTTTGAGAAAAAATAAAAAATATGACAATATTTGTTTAATGAATATTTGCATTCTTTACTAACATACGATGATGGTTAAAGAGGTTTGGAACCTTTATTGTATTTGTATCTTTAAACAATAGAGATTTTATATTGGTTAGTCAATTAATTAAAGCAATATATGAAGTTTTATTAAAGTAATTGGTAAAAGTTAGAAATGATGCTCATATACCATGAAAGAATGTTTAGAATACACTAATATAAAATAGGATATGGTTAGAAATATTTAAACAACACTAAAGAGTATAAATTTCATTATTTAGAATATTTACAAAAATTCAATGTTTTGTAGGGGTTAACCCACAAATTTTGAGAAAAAATAAAAAATATGACAATATTTGTTTAATGAATATTTGCATTCTTTACTAACATACGATGATGGTTAAAGAGGTTTGGACCTTTTATTATCTCTGTATCTACAATAGAGATTTTATAGTGGTTAGTCCATTAATTTAAGCAATATATGATGTTTTATTAAAGTAATTGGTAAAAGTTAGAAATGATGCTCATATACCATGAAAGAAAGTTTAGAATACACTAATATAAAATAGGATATGGTTAGAAATATTTAAACAACACTAAAGAGTATAAATTTCATTATTTAGAATATTTACCGAAAATTCAATGTTTTTGTAGGGTTAACCCACAAATTTTGAGAAAAAAATAAAAAATATGACAATATTTGTTTAATGAATATTTGCATTCTTTACTAACATCACGATGATGGTTAAAGAGGTTTGGAACCTTGTCTTTGTATCTTTAAACAATAGAGATTTCATAGTGGTTAGTCCATTAATTAAAGCAGTATATGAAGTTTTATTAAAAAGTAATTGGTAAAAGTTAGAAATGATGCTCATATACAATGAAAGAATGTTTAGAATACACAAATATAAAATAGGATATGGTTAGAAATATTTAAACAACACTAAAGAGTATAAATTTCATAATTTAGAATATTTACAAAAAAATTCAATGTTTTGTAGGGTTAACCCACAAATTTTGAGAAAAATAAAAAATATGACAATATTTGTTTAATGAATATTTGCATTCTTTACTAACATACGATGATGGTTAAAGAGGTTTGGAACCTTTATTGTCTTTGTATCTTTAAACAATAGAGATTTTATAGTGGTTAGTCCATTAATTTAAGCAATATATGAAATTTTATTAAAGTAATTGGTAAAAGTTAGAAATGATTCTCATATACCATGAAAGAAAGTTTAGAATACACTAATATAAAATAGGATATGGATAGAAATTTTAAACAACACTAAAGAATATAAATTTCATTATTTAGAATATTTACCTAAAATTCAATGTTTTGTAGGGTTAACCCACAAATTTTGAGAAAAAAAAAAAAATATGACAATATTTGTTTAATGAAAATTTGCATTCTTTACTAACATAATGATGATGGTTAAAGAGGTTTGAAACCTTTATTGTCTTTGTATCTTTAAACAATAGAGATTTTATAGTGGTTAGTCCATTAATTTAAGCAATATATGAAGTTTTATTAAAGTAATTGGTAAAAGTTAGAAATGATTCTCATATACCATGAAAGAAAGTTTAGAGTACACTTATATAAAATAGGGTATGGTTAGAAATATTTAAACAACACTAAAGAGTATAAATTTCATTATTTAGAATATTTACAGAAAAATTCAATGTTTTTGTAGGGGTTAACCCACAAATTTTGAGAAAAAAATAAAAAAATAAAAAAATTTGTTTAATGATTATTTGCATTCTTTACTAACATACGATGATGGTTAAAGAGGTTTGGAACCTTTATTGTCTATGTATCTTTAAACAATAGAGATTTTATAGTGGTTAGTCCATTAATTAAAGCAGTATATGATATTTTATTAAAGTAATTGGTAAAAGTTAGAAATGATGCTCATATAACATGAAAGAATGTTTAGAATACACTAATATAAAATAGGATATGGTTAGAAATATTTAAACAACACTAAAGAGTATAAATTTCATTATTTAGAATATTTACAAAAAAAATCAATGTTTTGTAGGGGTTAACCCACAAATTTTGAGAAAAAAAAAAAATATGACAATATTTGTTTAATGAATATTTGCATTCTTTACTAACATACGATGATGGTTAAAGAGGTTTGGAACCTTTATTGTCTTTGTATCTTTAAACAATAGAGATTTTATAGTGGTTAGTCCATTAATTAAAGCAGTATATGAAGTTTTATTAAAGTAATTGGTAAAAGTTAGAAATGATGCTCATATAACATGAAAGAATGTTTAGAATACACTAATATAAAATAGGATATGGTTAGAAATATTTAAACAACACTAAAGAGTATAAATTTCATTATTTAGAATATTTACAAAAATTCAATGTTTTGTGGGTTAACCCACAAATTTTGAGAAAAAATAAAAATATGACAATATTTGTTTAATGAATATTTGCATTCTTTACTAACATACATGATGGTTAAAGAGGTTTGGAACTTTTATTATCTCTGTATCTTTAAACAATAGAGATTTCATAGTGGTTAGTCCATTAATTTAAGCAATATATGAAGTTTTATTAAAGTAATTGGTAAAAGTTAGAAATGATGCTCATATACCATGAAAGAAAGTTTAGAATACACTAATATAAAATAGGATATGGTTAGAAATTTTAAACAACACTAAAGAATATAAATTTCATTATTTAGAATATTTACGAAAATTCAATGTTTTGTAGGGTTAACCCACAAATTTTGAGAAAAAATAAAAAATATGACAATATTTGTTTAATGAATATTTGCATTCTTTACTAACATAATGATGATGGTTAAAGAGGTTTGGAACTTTTATTATCTCTGTATCTTTAAACAATAGAGATTTCATAGTGGTTAGTCCATTAATTTAAGCAATATATGAAGTTTTATTAAAGTAATTGGTAAAAGTTAGAAATGATGCTCATATACCATGAAAGAAAGTTTAGAATACACTAATATAAAATAGGATATGGTTAGAAATTTTAAACAACACTAAAGAATATAAATTTCATTATTTAGAATATTTATTGAAAATTCAATGTTTTGTAGGGTTAACCCACAAATTTTGAGAAAAAATAAAAAATATGACAATATTTGTTTAATGAATATTTGCATTCTTTACTAACATAATGATGATGGTTAAAGAGGTTTGGAACCTTTATTGTCTCTGTATCTTTAAACAATAGAGATTTTATAGTGGTTAGTCCATTAATTAAGCAATATATGAAATTTTATTAAAGTAATTGGTAAAAGTTAGAAATGATGCTCATATACCATGAAAGAAAGTTTAGAATACACTAATATAAAAATAGGATATGGATAGAAATTTTTAAACAACACTAAAGAGTATAAATTTTATTATTTAGAATATTTACCGAAAATTCAATGTTTTTGTAGGGGTTAACCCACAAATTTTGAGAAAAAATAAAAAATATGACAATATTTGTTTAATGAATATTTGCATTCTTTACTAACATAATGATGATGGTTAAAGAGGTTTGGAACCTTTATTGTCTATGTATCTTTAAACAATAGAGATTTTATAGTGGTTAGTCCATTAATTAAAGCAGTATATGAAGTTTTATTAAAGTAATTGGTAAAAGTTAGAAATGATACTCATATAACATGAAAGAATGTTTAGAATACACTAATATA
The DNA here is from genome assembly GCA_016771965.1 of Brassica carinata. Taxonomy (NCBI): domain Eukaryota; kingdom Viridiplantae; phylum Streptophyta; class Magnoliopsida; order Brassicales; family Brassicaceae; genus Brassica; species Brassica carinata. Next base: position 53,419,210 of record CM028701.1, on the reverse strand, counting down.
AAATAAGATATGGTTAGAAATATTTAAACAACACTAAAGAGTATAAATTTCATTATTTAGAATATTTACAAAAAATTCAATATTTTGTAGGGTTAACCCACAAATTTTGAGAAAAAATAAAAAATATGACAATATTTGTTTAATGAATATTTGCATTCTTTACTAACATACGATGATGGTTAAAGAGGTTTGGAACTTTTATTATCTCTGTATCTTTAAACAATAGAGATTTCATAGTGGTTAGTCCATTAATTTAAGCAATATATGAAGTTTTATTAAAGTAATTGGTAAAAGTTAGAAATGATGCTCATATACCATGAAAGAAAGTTTAGAATACACTAATATAAAATAGGATATGGATAGAAATTTTAAACAACACTAAAGAGTATAAATTTCATTATTTAGAATATTTAGAAAATTCAATGTTTTGTAGGGTTAACCCACAAATTTTGAGAAAAAATAAAAAATATGACAATATTTGTTTAATGAATATTTGCATTCTTTACTAACATAATGATGATGGTTAAAGAGGTTTGGAACCTTTATTGTCTATGTATCTTTAAACAATAGAGATTTTATAGTGGTTAGTCCATTAATTTAAGCAAGATATGAAGTTTTATTAAAGTAATTGGTAAAAGTTAGAAATGATGCTCATATAACATGAAAGAATGTTTAGAATACACTAATATAAAATAGGATATGGTTAGAAATATTTAAACAACACTAAAGAGTATAAATTTCATTATTTAGAATATTTACAAAAAAATTCAATGTTTTGTAGGGGTTAACCCACAAATTTTGAGAAAAAAATAAAAAATATGACAATATTTGTTTAATGAATATTTGCATTCTTTACTAACATAAGATGATGGTTAAAGAGGTTTGGAACTTTTATTATCTCTGTATCTTTAAACAATAGAGATTTCATAGTGGTTAGTCCATTAATTTAAGCAATATATGAAGTTTTATTAAAGTAATTGGTAAAAGTTAGAAATGATGCTCATATACCATGAAAGAAAGTTTAGAATACACTAATATAAAATAGGATATGGATAGAAATTTTTAAACAACACTAAAAGTATAAATTTCATTATTTAGAATATTTACTGAAAATTCAATGTTTTGTAGGGTTAACCCACAAATTTTGAGAAAAAATAAAAAATATGACAATATTTGTTTAATGAATATTTGCATTCTTTACTAACATAATGATGATGGTTAAAGAGGTTTGGAACTTTTATTATCTCTGTATCTTTAAACAATAGAGATTTCATAGTGGTTAGTCCATTAATTTAAGCAATATATGAATTTTATTAAAGTAATTGGTAAAAGTTAGAAATGATGCTCATATACCATGAAAGAAAGTTTAGAATACACTAATATAAAATAGGATATGGTTAGAAATTTTAAACAACACTAAAGAATATAAATTTCATTATTTAGAATATTTACGAAAATTCAATGTTTTGTAGGGTTAACCCACAAATTTTGAGAAAAAATAAAAAATATGACAATATTTGTTTAATGAATATTTGCATTCTTTACTAACATCACGATGATGGTTAAAGAGGTTTGGAACCTTTATTGTCTTTGTATCTTTAAACAATAGAGATTTTATAGTGGTTAGTCCATTAATTAAGCAATATATGAAATTTTATTAAAGTAATTGGTAAAAGTTAGAAATGATGCTCATATACCATGAAAGAAAGTTTAGAATACACTAATATAAAATAGGATATGGATAGAAATTTTTAAACAACACTAAAGAGTATAAATTTCATTATTTAGAATATTTAGAAAATTCAATGTTTTGTAGGGTTAACCCACAAATTTTGAGAAAAAATAAAAAATATGACAATATTTGTTTAATGAATATTTGCATTCTTTACTAACATACGATGATGGTTAAAGAGGTTTGGAACCTTTATTGTCTATGTATCTTTAAACAATAGAGATTTTATAGTGGTTAGTCCATTAATTAAGCAATATATGAAATTTTATTAAAGTAATTGGTAAAAGTTAGAAATGATGCTCATATACCATGAAAGAATGTTTAGAATACACTAATATAAAAATAGGATATGGATAGAAATTTTTAAACAACAATAAAGAGTATAAATTTCATTATTTAAAATATTTATTGAAAATTCAATGTTTTTGTAGGGGTTAACCCACAAATTTTGAGAAAAAATAAAAAATATGACAATATTTGTTTAATGAATATTTGCATTCTTTACTAACATACGATGATGGTTAAAGAGGTTTGGAACCTTTATTGTCTATGTATCTTTAAACAATAGAGATTTTATAGTGGTTAGTCCATTAATTTAAGCAATATGAAGTTTTATTAAAGTAATTGGTAAAAGTTAGAAATGATGCTCATATACCATGAAAGAATGTTTAGAATACACTAATATAAAATAGGATATGGTTAGAAATATTTAAACAACACTAAAGAGTATAAATTTCATTATTTAGAATATTTACAAAAATTCAATGTTTTGTAGGGGTTAACCCACAAATTTTGAGAAAAAATAAAAAATATGACAATATTTGTTTAATGAATATTTGCATTCTTTACTAACATACGATGATGGTTAAAGAGGTTTGGAACTTTTATTATCTCTGTATCTTTAAACAATAGAGATTTCATAGTGGTTAGTCCATTAATTTAAGCAATATATGAAGTTTTATTAAAGTAATTGGTAAAAGTTAGAAATGATGCTCATATACCATGAAAGAAAGTTTAGAATACACTAATATAAAATAGGATATGGATAGAAATTTTAAACAACACTAAAGAGTATAAATTTCATTATTTAGAATATTTACCGAAAATTCAATGTTTTTGTAGGGGTTAACCCACAAATTTTGAGAAAAAATAAAAAATATGACAATATTTGTTTAATGAATATTTGCATTCTTTACTAACATACGATGATGGTTAAAGAGGTTTGGAACCTTTATTGTCTTTGTATCTTTAAACAATAGAGATTTTATAGTGGTTAGTCCATTATATTAATTAAAGCAGTATATGAAGTTTTATTAAAGTAATTGGTAAAAGTTAGAAATGATGCTCATATAACATGAAAGAATGTTTAGAATACACTAATATAAAATAGGATATGGTTAGAAATATTTAAACAACACTAAAAGTATAAATTTCATTATTTAGAATATTTACAAAAAATTCAATGTTTTGTAGGGTTAACCCACAAATTTTGAGAAAAAATAAAAAATATGACAATATTTGTTTAATGAATATTTGCATTCTTTACTAACATACGATGATGGTTAAAGAGGTTTGGAACCTTTATTGTCTTTGTATCTTTAAACAATAGAGATTTCATAGTGGTTAGTCCATTAATTTAAGCAATATATGAAGTTTTATTAAAGTAATTGGTAAAAGTTAGAAATGATGCTCATATACCATGAAAGAAAGTTTAGAATACACTAATATAAAATAGGATATGGATAGAAATTTTAAACAACACTAAAAGTATAAATTTCATTATTTAGAATATTTACTGAAAATTCAATGTTTTGTAGGGTTAACCCACAAATTTTGAGAAAAATAAAAAATATGACAATATTTGTTTAATGAATATTTGCATTCTTTACTAACATCACGATGATGGTTAAAGAGGTTTGAAACCTTTATTGTCTTTGTATCTTTAAACAATAGAGATTTTATAGTGGTTAGTCCATTAATTAAAGCAGTATATGAAGTTTTATTAAAGTAATTGGTAAAAGTTAGAAATGATGCTCATATAACATGAAAGAATGTTTAGAATACACTAATATAAAATAGGATATGGTTAGAAATATTTAAACAACACTAAAGAGTATAAATTTCATTATTTAGAATATTTACAAAAAATTCAATGTTTTGTAGGGGTTAACCCACAAATTTTGAGAAAAAATAAAAAATATGACAATATTTGTTTAATGAATATTTGCATTCTTTACTAACATACGATGATGGTTAAAGAGGTTTGGAACTTTTATTATCTCTGTATCTTTAAACAATAGAGATTTCATAGTGGTTAGTCCATTAATTAAAGCAGTATATGAAGTTTTATTAAAGTAATTGGTAAAAGTTAGAAATGATGCTCATATAACATGAAAGAATGTTTAGAATACACTAATATAAAATAGGATATGGTTAGAAATATTTAAACAACACTAAAGAGTATAAATTTCATTATTTAGAATATTTACAAAAATTCAATGTTTTGTAGGGGTTAACCCACAAATTTTGAGAAAAAAAAAAAAATATGACAATATTTGTTTAATGAATATTTGCATTCTTTACTAACATACGATGATGGTTAAAGAGGTTTGGAACTTTTATTATCTCTGTATCTTTAAACAATAGAGATTTCATAGTGGTTAGTCCATTAATTTAAGCAATATATGAAGTTTTATTAAAGTAATTGGTAAAAGTTAGAAATGATGCTCATATACCATGAAAGAAAGTTTAGAATACACTAATATAAAATAGGATATGGATAGAAATTTTAAACAACACTAAAAGTATAAATTTCATTATTTAGAATATTTACCAAAAATTCAATGTTTTGTAGGGTTAACCCACAAATTTTGAGAAAAATAAAAATATGACAATATTTGTTTAATGAATATTTGCATTCTTTACTAACATCGATGATGGTTAAAGAGGTTTGGAACCTTTATTGTCTTGTATCTTTAAACAATAGAGATTTTATAGTGGTTAGTCCATTAATTAATTAAAGCAGTATATGAAGTTTTATTAAAGTAATTGGTAAAAGTTAGAAATGATGCTCATATAACATGAAAGAATGTTTAGAATACACTAATATAAAATAGGATATGGTTAGAAATTTTAAACAACACTAAAGAGTATAAATTTCATTATTTAGAATATTTACAAAAATTCAATGTTTTGTAGGGTTAACCCACAAATTTTGAGAAAAAATAAAAATATGACAATATTTGTTTAATGAATATTTGCATTCTTTACTAACATCACGATGATGGTTAAAGAGGTTTGGAACCTTTATTATCTCTGTATCTTTAAACAATAGAGATTTTATAGTGGTTAGTCCATTAATTTAAGCAATATATGAAGTTTTATTAAAGTAATTGGTAAAAGTTAGAAATGATGCTCATATACCATGAAAGAAAGTTTAGAATACACTAATATAAAATAGGATATGGTTAGAAATATTTAAACAACACTAAAAGTATAAATTTCATTATTTAGAATATTTACCTAAAATTCAATGTTTTGTAGGGTTAACCCACAAATTTTGAGAAAAAATAAAAAATATGACAATATTTGTTTAATGAATATTTGCATTCTTTACTAACATACGATGATGGTTAAAGAGGTTTGGAACTTTTATTATCTCTGTATCTTTAAACAATAGAGATTTCATAGTGGTTAGTCCATTAATTTAAGCAATATATGAAGTTTTATTAAAGTAATTGGTAAAAGTTAGAAATGATGCTCATATAACATGAAAGAATGTTTAGAATACACTAATATAAAATAGGATATGGTTAGAAATATTTAAACAACACTAAAGAGTATAAATTTCATTATTTAGAATATTTACCGAAAATTCAATATTTTTGTAGGGGTTAACCCACAAATTTTGAGAAAAAATAAAAAATATGACAATATTTGTTTAATGAATATTTGCATTCTTTACTAACATACGATGATGGTTAAAGAGGTTTGGAACCTTTATTATCTTTGTATCTTTAAACAAAAAAGATTTTATAGTGGTTAGTCCATTAATTAAAGAAGTATATGAAGTTTTATTAAAGTAATTGGTAAAAGTTAGAAATGATGCTCATATAACATAAAAGAATGTTTAGAATACACTAATATAAAATAGGATATGAATAGAAATTTTTAAACAACACTAAAGAATATAAATTTCATTATTTAGAATATTTACCGAAAATTCAATGTTTTTGTAGGGGTTAACCCACAAATTTTGAGAAAAAATAAAAATATGACAATATTTGTTTAATGAATATTTGCATTCTTTACTAACATACGATGATGGTTAAAGAGGTTTGGAACCTTTATTGTCTATGTATCTTTAAACAATAGAGATTTTATAGTGGTTAGTCCATTATATTAATTAAAGCAGTATATGAAGTTTTATTAAAGTAATTGGTAAAAGTTAGAAATGATGCTCATATAACATGAAAGAATGTTTAGAATACACTAATATAAAATAGGATATGGTTAGAAATATTTAAACAACACTAAAGAGTATAAATTTCATTATTTAGAATATTTACCGAAAAATTCAATGTTTTTGTAGGGGTTAACCCACAAATTTTGAGAAAAAATAAAAAATATGACAATATTTGTTTAATGAATATTTGCATTCTTTACTAACATACGATGATGGTTAAAGAGGTTTGGAACCTTTATTGTCTATGTATCTTTAAACAATAGAGATTTTATAGTGGTTAGTCCATTATATTAATTAAAGCAGTATATGAAGTTTTATTAAAGTAATTGGTAAAAGTTAGAAATGATGCTCATATACCATGAAAGAATGTTTAGAATACACTAATATAAAATAGGATATGGTTAGAAATATTTAAACAACACTAAAAGTATAAATTTCATTATTTAGAATATTTAGAAAATTCAATGTTTTGTAGGGGTTAACCCACAAATTTTGAGAAAAAATAAAAAATATGACAATATTTGTTTAATGAATATTTGCATTCTTTACTAACATACGATGATGGTTAAAGAGGTTTGGAACCTTTATTGTCTATGTATCTTTAAACAATAGAGATTTTATAGTGGTTAGTCCATTAATTAAAGCAGTATATGAAATTTTATTAAAGTAATTGGTAAAAGTTAGAAATGATGCTCATATACCATGAAAGAAAGTTTAGAATACACTAATATAAAAATAGGATATGGATAGAAATTTTTAAACAACACTAAAGAATATAAATTTCATTATTTAGAATATTTACCGAAAATTCAATGTTTTTGTAGGGGTTAACCCACAAATTTTGAGAAAAAATAAAAAATATGACAATATTTGTTTAATGAATATTTGCATTCTTTACTAACATACGATGATGGTTAAAGAGGTTTGGAACCTTTATTGTCTATGTATCTTTAAACAATAGAGATTTCATAGTGGTTAGTCCAACAATTTAAGCAATATATGAAGTTTTATTAAAGTAATTGGTAAAAGTTAGAAATGATGCTCATATACCATTAAAGAAAGTTTAGAATACACTAATATAAAATAGGATATGGATAGAAATTTTTAAACAACACTAAAGAATATAAATTTCATTATTTAAAATATTTATTGAAAATTCAATGTTTTTGTAGGGGTTAACCCACAAATTTTGAGAAAAAATAAAAAATATGACAATATTTGTTTAATGAAAATTTGCATTCTTTACTAACATACGATGATGGTTAAAGAGGTTTGGAACCTTTATTGTCTTTGTATCTTTAAACAATAGAGATTTTATAGTGGTTAGTCCATTAATTTAAGCAATATATGAAGTTTTATTAAAGTAATTGGTAAAAGTTAGAAATGATGCTCATATACCATGAAAGAAAGTTTAGAATACACTAATATAAAATAGGATATGGTTAGAAATATTTAAACAACACTAAAGAGTATAAATTTCATTATTTAGAATATTTACGAAAATTCAATGTTTTTGTAGGGGTTAACCCACAAATTTTGAGAAAAAATAAAAAATATGACAATATTTTTTAATGAATATTTGCATTCTTTACTAACATACGATGATGGTTAAAGAGGTTTGGAACCTTTATTGTCTTTGTATCTTTAAACAATAGAGATTTTATAGTGGTTAGTCCATTAATTAAAGCAGTATATGAAATTTTATTAAAGTAATTGGTAAAAGTTAGAAATGATGCTCATATACCATGAAAGAAAGTTTAGAATACACTAATATAAAAATAGGATATGGATAGAAATTTTTAAACAACACTAAAGAATATAAATTTCATTATTTAGAATATTTACCGAAAATTCAATGTTTTTGTAGGGGTTAACCCACAAATTTTGAGAAAAAATAAAAAATATGACAATATTTGTTTAATGAATATTTGCATTCTTTACTAACATACGATGATGGTTAAAGAGGTTTGGAACCTTTATTATCTTTGTATCTTTAAACAAAAAAGATTTTATAGTGGTTAGTCCATTAATTAAAGAAGTATATGAAGTTTTATTAAAGTAATTGGTAAAAGTTAGAAATGATGCTCATATAACATAAAAGAATGTTTAGAATACACAAATATAAAATAGGATATGGATAGAAATTTTTAAACAACACTAAAGAATATAAATTTCATTATTTAGAATATTTAACGAAAATTCAATGTTTTTGTAGGGGTTAACCCACAAATTTTGAGAAAAAATAAAAAATATGACAATATTTGTTTAATGAATATTTGCATTCTTTACTAACATACGATGATGGTTAAAGAGGTTTGGAACCTTTATTGTCTATGTATCTTTAAACAATAGAGATTTTATATTGGTTAGTCCATTATATTAATTAAAGCAGTATATGAAGTTTTATTAAAGTAATTGGTAAAAGTTAGAAATGATGCTCATATAACATGAAAGAATGTTTAGAATACACTAATATAAAATAGGATATGGTTAGAAATATTTAAACAACACTAAAGAGTATAAATTTCATTATTTAGAATATTTACCGAAAATTCAATGTTTTTGTAGGGGTTAACCCACAAATTTTGAGAAAAAATAAAAAATATGACAATATTTGTTTAATGAATATTTGCATTCTTTACTAACATACGATGATGGTTAAAGAGGTTTGGAACCTTTATTGTCTCTGTATCTTTAAACAATAGAGATTTTATAGTGGTTAGTCCATTAATTTAAGCAATATATGAAGTTTTATTAAAGTAATTGGTAAAAGTTAGAAATGATGCACATATACCATGAAAGAAAGTTTAGAATACATTAATATAAAAATAGGATATGGATAGAAATTTTTAAACAACACTAAAGAGTATAAATTTTATTATTTAGAATATTTACCAAAAATTCAATGTTTTGTGGGGTTAACCCACAAATTTTGAGAAAAAATAAAAATATGACAATATTTGTTTAATGAATATTTGCATTCTTTACTAACATAATGATGATGGTTAAAGAGGTTTGGAACTTTTATTATCTCTGTATCTTTAAACAATAGAGATTTCATAGTGGTTAGTCCATTAATTTAAGCAATATATGAAGTTTTATTAAAGTAATTGGTAAAAGTTAGAAATGATGCTCATATACCATGAAAGAAAGTTTAGAATACACTAATATAAAATAGGATATGGTTAGAAATATTTAAACAACACTAAAGAGTATAAATTTCATTATTTAGAATATTTAGAAAATTCAATGTTTTGTAGGGTTAACCCACAAATTTTGAGAAAAAAATAAAAAATATGACAATATTTGTTTAATGAATATTTGCATTCTTTACTAACATACGATGATGGTTAAAGAGGTTTGGAACTTTTATTATCTTTGTATCTTTAAACAATAGAGATTTCATAGTAGTGAGTCCATTAATTTAAGCAATATATGAAGTTTTATTAAAGTGATTGGTAAAAGTTAGAAATGATGCTCATATACCATGAAAGAAAGTTTAGAATACACTAATATAAAAATAGGATATGGATAGAAATTTTTAAACAACACTAAAGAGTATAAATTTCATTATTTAGAATATTTACAAAAAATTCAATGTTTTGTAGGGTTAACCCACAAATTTTGAGAAAAAATAAAAAATATGACAATATTTGTTTAATGAATATTTGCATTCTTTACTAACATCGATGATGGTTAAAGAGGTTTGGAACCTTTATTGTCTTTGTATCTTTAAACAATAGAGATTTTATAGTGGTTAATCCATTAATTAAAGCAGTATATGAAATTTTATTAAAGTAATTGGTAAAAGTTAGAAATGATGCTCATATACCATGAAAGAAAGTTTAGAATACACTAATATAAAAATAGGATATGGATAGAAATTTTTAAACAACACTAAAGAATATAAATTTCATTATTTAGAATATTTACGAAAATTCAATGTTTTGTAGGGTTAACCCACAAATTTTGAGAAAAAATAAAAAATATGACAATATTTGTTTAATGAATATTTGCATTCTTTACTAACATCACGATGATGGTTAAAGAGGTTTGGAACCTTTATTATCTTTGTATCTTTAAACAATAGAGATTTTATAGTGGTTAGTCCATTAATTAATTAAAGCAAGATATGAAGTTTTATTAAAGTAATTGGTAAAAGTTAGAAATGATGCTCATATAACATGAAAGAATGTTTAGAATACACAAATATAAAATAGGATATGGATAGAAATTTTTAAACAACACTAAAGAATATAAATTTCATTATTTAGAATATTTAGAAAATTCAATGTTTTGTAGGGTTAACCCACAAATTTTGAGAAAAAATAAAAAATATGACAATATTTGTTT
>CM028701.1:53262725-53408560 GCA_016771965.1 Brassica carinata | reverse complement strand
GATTATCTTATGCTTTGTTGTTTGTCTTTTAAAACTTTGTTGTTGTTCTTTTCTTCCTATTTTCGAGTTGATGTTTTGCCAAAGTCATAGAGACTTTGTTGTTGTTCTTTTCTTCCTATTTTCGAGTTGATGTTTTGCCAAAGTCATAGAGACTTTGTTGTTGTTCTTTTCTTCCTATTTTCGAGTTGATGTTTTGCCAAAGTCATAGAGACTTTGTTGTTGTTCTTTTCTTCCTATTTTCGAGTTGATGTTTTGCCAAAGTCATAGAGACTTTGTTGTTGTTCTTTTCTTCCTATTTTCGAGTTGATGTTTTGCCAAAGTCATAGAGACTTTGTTGTTGTTCTTTTCTTCCTATTTTCGAGTTGATGTGTTTTGCCAAAGTCATAGAGACTTTGTTGTTGTTCTTTTCTTCCTATTTTCGAGTTGATGTTTTGCCAAAGTCATAGAGACTTTGTTGTTGTTTTTTTCTTGCTACTTTCGGTCCTTTTGGATGTTTTATCGGATTTGATGTGTTTGGATGTTTTTTCTTATGAAAAGTTGCTATTTTTCGATAATTGTGTTTAAGATGCTTTATAATTCAGTTTACTCATTATGTTTTTATGTTTAATTTTTTTAATTATGTATTGTACTTCAGTATAATCCGAACCGAACCGAAAAACCCGAAACCGAATGATATATGACTACTTTACGGGTTTTAAGATGCAATACAAATTATAACCGAAACCGAAGTGATATTATCCGAATCCGACCCGTATTTAAAAAAAAATTACTATGGGTCTTTGAAGCATAAACCAAAACCCGAAACCCGAAACCCGACCGAAGCCAACGGCACTGAACCAGGCCTAGTTGGTACTTTGAAAGCATAAAGCGACACTACCGATTGTTGTTTCTTTAATGGGCCATGGTAACATTAACGTGGCCCATATAATGCCCAATACTATAAGCAATTGTTTATTAATGGACCGACACTCTCATAAAGGTGGCCCATATAATGCCCAATACAACGGCGGGTTGCAGAAAAATCTGGAAGAAAAAGAAGGAAGGAAGAGGGAGGAAATCAACTCAAAGCTCCTCTAGTTTCCAAGCAAGCATCACAGCGTCAATGGTGAGACTTTGATTTTGTAATTTGCACATATATAATAATAATAAATAAGACTGTAGAGTTTCCTCATCGTCTTGGTTTGGTTCGCGCAGTCGGTAACATTGCACACGAATCTGGGGGATATAAAGTGCGAGATCTTCTGTGACGAGGTTCCCAAGAGTGCCGAGGTTACTTGTTTTTCCTTTTAGAAGTTATATGTCTTTGAAAATTGAAAGTGATATTCATTGTTTAATCTCTGCTGGGTGAAGATTGTCTGCTGATGCTCAATCTCTGAATTTTTATATTATAATTAGCAGTCACAAAAGTTAGGGTTGTTTGAATAATGTTCTATGTAGCAGCTGAATTTGTCTTGGTCCTTGGTTCTTTGCGTGCAGAACTTTCTGGCGCTATGTGCAAGTGGGTATTACGATGGGACAATCTTTCACAGGAATATCAAAGGCTTCATGATTCAAGGCGGAGACCCAACCGGAACTGGGAAAGGAGGAACTAGCATCTGGGGAAAGAAATTCAATGACGAGATTCGTGACTCCCTTAAGGTACTCTACTTATTTCTGCCAAGGGATGATCATGTCTTACCTAGTTTATAGGATTCTCTTAGCTCACAACAATGTGTTTTCGCCAACTTGTCACATACCTGCTGTGTCAGCCGCTTAGGACCTATTTGGTTTTGAATCGATTTGCCTCCTGATCCACATTCTTTATTGTTGTGACAGCACAATGCAAGAGGGATGCTGTCGATGGCAAACAGTGGCCCAAACACAAACGGAAGCCAGTTCTTCATTACCTATGCAAAACAACCTCATCTCAATGGACTATACACCATCTTTGGCAAAGTCATTCATGGCTTCGAAGTACTTGACATCATGGAAAAGGTAACCCCCCCCCCTCTCTAAATCTTATTTCCCCTCAATAAATCACCTCCCTCAAGTTCTTGTGTTTATTTCCTACTACTATGACAAGAGTGTTAAAAACATAAAAAAAAAAAAAAAAAAAAAAGGGAATGATTTTGAGTGATGTGATTGTGCAGACTCAAACAGGTGCGGGAGATAGGCCGCTTGCTGAGATAAGGCTAAACCGTGTGACAATCCACGCCAATCCACTTGCTGGTTAATTTGTCAGAATGCTGCTGCCGCAGACCCTGTTATTCGTTTTCACCTATTAAGAAGCTTGTACTGGATTTCTTTTTTTTTTTAATTATCACTCACTTAAAAATCCATGTCCTCACTCCTCAGAGAGAGTTTCAAAGTTTTATGGAAGCTTGTTGTTTCTACACAGTGGGCCATCAAAAATCATTGAGGCCTACAAAATAATGTAAATGGGCTCTGTGGTAAATGAAATCCAGTCTAGTCTTGTTGACAGAACACCGACCCATTCGGCGCAATTAAAGCTGACTGAACCAGTCTGGTTGAGGGGTAAAAGAGGTAAAAGGCAGTACATTTTATTGGACACAAGTAGGACCCAATTAAACTCAACGACTGTCTCTGTCTTCATTCAAAATTACGAACCGAGTGTGGGCCCCGCCATCCTCCTCCTCCACCACCATCACTACTGTTTTTTCTTTTAAAAATTAAAAAAAAAAAAGTAAATCCCCAAAATTGGAAAAAACCCTCCATTGATTGTGGTCTGGAAGGGGAGCATCTGCTTACCTCATTTTGAAGACGGAACTGATTAGTAAACCATAAGCAGCAAAGTGGCAAATGGCGTCATCATCATCGAGAAATGGTGGGACGAGAGGAGGATCCATGAGACCAATCTCTGGAGCTAATTCATCAAATCTGAGATCGTCTTCCTTCAAATCAAGGATTCCCTCCTCCGCTCCTGCTCCACGTCGCAGCTCTTCTGGAGGAGACAACGGAGGTGTCCCCCTATTATCTATCTATCACTGCTTACTTTTACTCTGATGCAATGTTTATTCAAACGTTTACTTGATTGATTAGTTGTTAAGTTTTCTCCATTAGATCTGCTCTCTCAAAAGTGTATATTTGCTCTCTTGTTGTTAAACAGTGCCAGGGAGAGTTCGAGTGGCAGTAAGATTACGACCTCGGAATGCAGATGAGTGCGTGGCTGATGCTGATTTTGCGGATTGCGTGGAGTTGCAACCTGAGCTTAAAAGGCTTAAACTTAGGAAAAACAATTGGGACACGGAGACTTACGAGTTTGATGAGGTCCTTACCGAATCTGCTTCCCAGAAGCGCGTCTACCAAGTGGTTGCCAAGCCTGTCGTTGAGAGTGTTCTTGAGGGTTACAATGGTACCGTCATGGCTTATGGTCAGACTGGTACTGGCAAGACCTTTACACTTGGTAGATTAGGTGACGAAGATACCGCTGCTCGTGGTATCATGGTCAGATCTATGGAAGATATCATTTCTGGCACCTCTCTTGACACTGATTCCATCTCTGTCTCCTATCTCCAGGTAATTTGCTTCCTTCCATCCTCTCTTTGTTTTTGTTTTTTTTTTTTTTTTATCTCACTTCTTTTTCTCCTGATCTCCAGCTTTACATGGAGACCATCCAAGATCTCCTTGACCCTAGCAACGACAATATTGCGATTGTGGAGGACCCTAAAACTGGAGATGTGTCCCTGCCAGGTGCCACCCATGTTGAGATCAGGAACCAGCAAAATTTCCTCGACCTCCTTCATCTTGGGGAAACACACAGAGTTGCTGCCAACACTAAATTGAATACTGAATCTTCTCGAAGTCATGCCATTCTCATGGTAATATTCCCATCCCCCTCTTCTCCCTAAGTCCGCTTGAGTCGATGATGCATTATCAATAATAGTTCAGGTTCATGTCAAGAGGTCGGTGGTGGAACACGAGGATTCCGTCTCTAATGAAACTGACAACTCATCTCACTTTGTCAGACCGTCTAAGCCACTTGTCAGAAGAAGCAAGCTTGTTCTTGTAGATCTTGCTGGCTCTGAACGTGTTCACAAGTCTGGTATAAACCCTTTCTAATAATCATTAGCTCTCTTCTTATGGGATTTTGCTCATGTTTCACCTCCTTACGCAATGCAGGCAGCGAAGGGCACATGCTGGAGGAAGCTAAATCCATTAATCTCTCTCTTAGTGCTTTAGGGAAATGCATTAATGCAATCGCTGAGAATAGCCCTCACGTTCCACTTCGTGATTCTAAACTTACTCGCTTGTTGAGAGATTCCTTTGGTGGTTAGTTATCTTATTCATTTCGTCAGTGTCTTTATTTCGGACTTCCTGCTATACTTTTGACTTTTCTGTATCATCATTCCCGTATATCTGTTGCTTGCATTTCAGGCACAGCAAGAACATCCCTTATTGTGACAATTGGTCCCTCTCCGCGTCATAGAGGAGAGACAACAAGTACTATATTATTTGGTCAAAGGGTGAGGTTTTCACTAACTTTACCCTTTCCGTAATGAGCAAGTCTACTGACACATTTTATTTTAAATCTTGGGCAGGCAATGAAGGTAGAGAATATGTTAAAGATTAAGGAAGAATTTGATTACAAGAGTTTGTCCAAGAAGCTTGAGGTCCAACTTGATAAGGTTATCGCTGAAAATGAGAGGCAGCTGAAAGCATTTGATGATGATGTGGAGAGAATAAATCAACAAGCACAAAATCGTATATCAGAAGTCGAAAAGAACTTTGCAGAGGCCTTGGAGGTTGTTTAATGCGAAATCCATTTAGCCAACCCGTGTTTTGTTTCTCTATACCTTCTGAAATCTCATATTATGTTTACAGAAGGAAAAACTAAAGTGTCAAATGGAATATATGGAGTCAGTTAAGAAGCTTGAAGAAAAATTGATCTCGAACCAGCGGGAGAATGGCAAACGAAATGGAGAGGTACTTGCCCTGTGACTATTATTATATGTTTTCCGGGTGATTTGGGTGCGCATCTTTAACTAGTACTTGTTACTTTGCATTGCAGGTTAATGGGGTTGTTACCACAACTGAACTCGCTAAGCTAAAAGAATCACTTGAGGAAGAAATAAAGTTAAGGAAGGCAGCTGAAGAGGAAGTTAGCAAACTAAAAAGCCAGTCAACACTGAAGACAAGATCAGGGGTACGCAGTCTTCAACTTCTCTTTCTCTGTTCATATCTCTCAACTATTCAACCAATCCCTCTGGCGTTTTAGGAAGGCGAAGATGCTGGAATATCAAGATTACAAAAGCTGCTGGAGGATGAGGCTCTTCAGAAAAAGAAACTTGAAGAAGAAGTCACCATTTTACGAAGTCAGCTTGTGCAGCTTACTTTTGAAGCTGACCAGGTACAAATTTTGTAATCTGAATGGGTCTCTCCTTTAATTGCTGTAAAGGAATTGTCTTTATACATCAGAACAAAGGATTTTTCTCCATCACTTGCCATCTTTGATCTAGCTGTTGCGAATATGAGACACATTTTCAGATATCACCTATGAACCTGCTTCTTGTGGCAATTCTTGAGATAGGGCTCATCAGACTTTTGTAACTAGATAACAACTGTATGTTGGTGATAATTTTAGTACACCCTTGAGCCTCATGAATTTGTCATCTAATAGTTGAGTATCATTCTTCCAGATGAGAAGATGCATGGACAGAGATGCACCGGGTAATTCATACTCTGGCACGGACTCATTACCATCACGTCATTCTCAAGCAAGAGAATCTGTGAACGGACAGAAGGCACCATTTGCTACACTATGTGAACAAGGTAAGAGAATTTCTTCTAAAAGATGTATGTACTAAGAGTATGTGCAAATGTCTATGCGGTCTTATAACTTTCCATGCTCTTTGAAACAGTGGGTCTACAAAAGATTCTGCAATTGCTCGAGTCAGATGATGCAAACATCAGAATTCATGCTGTGAAAGTCGTGGCCAACCTAGCAGCTGAAGGCAAGTTTTGCATCAATTTCTGAGGGTTCAGTATCTTTTATTTTTGCTCTAGGTCCTCAATAGTTAACCTACTTTATAAGCAGAGGCAAATCAGGAAAAGATCGTTGAAGCTGGAGGTCTGGCATCATTGCTGATGCTTCTCAGGAGTTACGAAGATGAAACTGTCCGAAGAGTTGCAGCTGGTGCAATTGCGAATCTTGCAATGAACGGTAAACTCATTAATAATCAGTGGTTAAGACAGAGCAGAAGCACGATAATTGTTTGTGTGGGATACAACGCTCATGAATTTTTTAAAATTTGTTTGTGGGGGTAAACAGAAGTGAGCCAACAACTGATTGTGGACCAAGGAGGAATCAGCCTGCTATCGTTAACAGCTGCAGATGCAGAGGATCCGCAGACCTTACGAATGGTTGCTGGAGCTATTGCCAATCTCTGTGGCAACGGTAAAAAAAATAACACCCCAACAAGGTTTTTCTTAAGAGGAATGGATAACTGAAACATAATGTTGGGTTTGGCAGACAAACTTCAAGCAAGACTATGGTCGGATGGTGGAATAAAGGCGTTGTTAGGAATGGTAAGATGCGGACATCCGGATGTTCTTGCTCAGGTGGCTCGCGGAATTGCCAACTTTGCTAAGTGTGAATCCAGAGCAACCACGCAAGGTATAGAGCTCTTCCAGTTTTCTTACTTTCAAAATGTTTATTGTTGGGGGAGGTTAATGTGAAGAAAGAGTGTATGAAGGTGTGAAGAGTGGGAGATCACTGCTAATTGAAGACGGAGCTCTTCCCTGGATTGTACAACACGCTAACGATGAGGCTGCACCAATCAGGCGCCACATAGAGCTTGCTTTATGCCATTTGGCCCAGCATGGTGAGTATCAACCATCCTTTTCTCTTTTGTTGGTCCCCTATGTGCAAATACAACATTCGTCTTAATTTTGATGTTTGGTGGGTGGGGCAGAGGTGAATGCGAAGGAGATGATAAGTGGAGGAGCGTTGTGGGAACTGGTGAGAATATCAAAGGAATGCTCAAGAGAAGACATTCGGAGTTTGGCTCATCGTACTCTCTCTTCTAGTCCCGTCTTCCGCTCTGAGATCCGCCGTTTAGGCATCCACTTTGATTTCTCGCAATAATGTATGTAATAATAATAATGTACTTTTATAAAACTATCCATCACCAACAACATTCTCTATTCATTCAATTTTTGTACTAACCTATTGCATCTCTCTATGTAGTTTAATATTCGCTTTTTATGTTGTAAGACCATATTTGTGTGATTCATTCAAACCTCAAAATAAAATAAAAATTTGGTTTTAGACTTATTTTGCGATGTGTCATAATCATAGGCTGTCTAATATTACAATTTACATAAACGAAAAACAACATATCCGACCACACAACTCGTGAACGCTAATCTCTGCCCATTGCTACCAAACATTGAAAGAAAAAAAGAAGCAGCAAATGTAATAGAAAAGGAATTAAGAAAAGAAGCAAATCGAAAATCGAAGGGGGATGGATGGTTATAGAAAATGAAAAAGAAGAGTATACAAACCTCGCAGAGATAATAATCAGGAGCAAGAGTGGAGGAGAAGAGGTCCCATTGATCTCTGAAGCATATCACTAAGAGCTACTTGTACCTCTCCACCTGACCCATGTTCACAGCTTATCAACGTCGCTATCAGAGGAAACAGCTCCGGCAAGTTCTTCTTGAACAGCGACTCTCCCATGTTTCCCAGCGTCTGAATCGCAGCCACCACTAGCGGAGCCCTCGCCGTTAGCTCCTTGCGTTTTCCTGACCCCGAGGGAACCGCCCATCTAGACGACTGCTCCTTCGAACATGAAATTTCCACGTAAAACTCCAACACCTCTCTGCACAGCCTTATGAGGTGGCTTTCTATCTCCGCCTCCTCGTAGCCCAAGGGCTGGTCTGTTATGAGGTTGTCTAAGAAGGTCATACATGTTTGGAAAGATTCGTTCTCCAGGCGAAGGAGAGGAGCTTCTTGGGATTCAGGGGACGACCCAAGCTCCTGAAGCTTGGCACGTAAGACTGTATCGGCGTTGATTTTGTGAGCGTTGGATGCGACGCCGTGCATAGCGTCATAGAGCATCAACATGTGTTTGGCTGCGAGAGATGTACGGTACATAATGTATATATCTGTTACCGCCTGCAAATAAAAGAACACATATACTCATAAGGTTGATTATATATGTGTGTATATCCATGCTTGATCACCAAAGAGGCTGAAAGATATCGACTGACCTGGATCACAAAAATCTGAATTGAAGCTTTGGATTTGGCATCTGCTACGGCAGCATGAAGCTGCCTGTTTCTTCTTCTCAGTGCGTCGTTGGTATTTTCACTAGTTTCATCCTCATTGCTTACAACGTCCTGCGTCAAATCTTCACTGGTAACGAATGAGAAGTCAGGGGATGTAGCATCTGCCGCTTCTTTAATACATGACACAACCTCGTCCCATTGTTCGTCTGAGAATTGATGACCCACGTCTCTCATCAGACGTACGAGCGAAGTAATGCCCGCACCAGCAAGACTTTGGTGAGGGCGTTTTATCAAGCTTACGAATAGCATCAGTACTTTCTTAAGGAGAGGGTTAACTGTCTTGTAGAAATTCACAAAGAGATCTACAACTAGCTGCAGAGCTAACGAGCATGTCTCGTAGAGCCAAGACTCTTGGTCGACTTCCCCATTATCAGCTGAATGCTCACCAGGCGGGTCAACGTCGTCGTGACGCACATAATCAAATATCCGAAATAAAACAGACTCGAAAACCCGTTCCCATAAGGACAGACTGAAATGGTCACCATGGTTCCGCAGAGTATCAAACAGTACTTTCAATGCAACCTTCCTTATTTCTGCTCTTGGGTCGAAGCTAAGTTCAGATAAACCTGCACGGCAAGGAAAACCGCTGTTGAGATTTTCAGAGAAGTGAAATGCAAAGATGAGTGCTGCAAAGTAACGGCTTACCAGCTAACAAGGGAAACCAAGAATATAAATCTTCATCGCTTTCTAGAAATTTCCCACTATCATGATTCCCGCCCTTTCCTCCCTGTGGAGAAGATGGAGGGTTCCTCCTCAATGATGAACCGACAGAGCCTTCAGCAAGTTTTCTCGCGCAATATTGCAGGAACGAAATGGCTTGGAGACTGATATCTTTCTCAAATTTACTATTGGTAAACGCAACAAGGCAATTCACACAGTCTGTGAAGGTGGTTGTCTCTGTCTCTGTGATGTGTGGGAAGTAGTCTCGGATTATCTTCTCAACCATTTCAAAAGACAGGAACACAATATTTTTATGTGCATCGTGCGCTGCTGTCGTGAAAATCTGCAAAGAGCAAACATATTTCAGTGAGTACATCTGTCATCAAAAAACAGAGAGAGGCATCATAGCAAGAGCAGGGAGTTTGATAGATCAAATACCATGAACATGCTCTTCCATCCAGACTTGACACTGTTAACACGTGATAAAACCATCTGTGAGACACATCGTATAATCAATTCCCTGATCTCAACAGCACCACTTTTGCGCATGACGACAACAAAAGGTTTCATAAATTCATTTTGGAAGTTATAATTAGCCAACTCTTCCCTCTCTAAGAACTTCATTGACAGCTGGCGCAAGGAATCCATAGCAAAAATTGCAATGGAGAGATTATCAGAGCAGCCAATAGCCACAAAGAAATCGGAGAGCACATGCCAGATGCTCGACCAGACAAGTCTTATGCGATTCATGTTATAGTGCCTGCCATTGTAACCAACATAATACATATAAGGGAGAGTTTGAGCAAGACACAACAGATACTGTTGGAGAGTCTATGGATTAATTGACAAGTCTTACGCTATTTCTACAATCTTTGTAAGGCTGAAGACTCGTGGATCAGATGGAGATCGTAATTCATCCATGGAAACTTTGCAGAGTGCTTTAACGAAGTCAATTATGGCTTCACTGTTCAACCGTTGACTACGCGTAAATATCCTACTCATGTCACCAACCTGTTCTAGCAAGTTCAGATTAGATATCAGGTTGTTCATCTGTTCAGATGTCACCGCATTAGAAGCCTTGCCAGCAACACCAGAACCATCGTAGGAACCCCTTATCACAGCAGAAGCAGCATACTGAAGTTTTCCAGGCGCTCTTTCTTTACCTGCAGGTACTGAATTTGGCTTAGCCAGCGGAGAGTTTCCTGACTCGGTTTGAGGAAATGCAAAGAAGGTAGCATCAGGAGGCGCTCCTTCCCCCAAGAGATGAAGATGTTCAAACCGAGAAACACATGTCAATATATGCTCCCAAGCATCTTGCAGATAGTTGCCTTCTTCCTCTGCCAATTTGACAATTGCCTGTCAGTGAACACACAAAATCAATTAATCCATAGAATCCGCTTCATATCATCCAAAGTATCCAACTCAATGAACAAACAAAACAGAAGGAAAAACTAAAGTGTCAAATGGAATATATGGAGTCAGTTAAGAAGCTTGAAGAAAAACTGATCTCGAACCAGCGGAGAATGGCAAACGAAATGGAGAGGTACTTGCCCACGTAACTGTCATTATATTGTCATTATATGCTTCTCAGGTGATTGGAGTGCGATCTTTAACTAGTACTTGTTACTTTGCATTGCAGGTCAATGGGGTTGTTACCACAACTGAACTCGCTAAGCTAAAAGAATCACTTGAGGAAGAAATAAAGTTAAGGAAGGCAGCTGAAGAAGAAGTTAACAAATTAAAAAGCCAGTCAACACTGAAGACAAGATCAGGGGTACCCAGTCTTTAACTTCTCTTTCTCTGTTCATATCTCTCAACTATTCAACCAATCCCTCTGGCGTTTTAGGAAGGCGAAGATGCTGGAATATCAAGATTACAAAAGCTGCTGGAGGATGAGGCTCTTCAGAAAAAGAAACTTGAAGAGGAGGTCACCATTTTCTGAAGTCAGCTTGTGCAGCTTACTTTTGAAGCTGACCAGGTACAAATTTTCGAATCTGAATGGGTCTGTCTCTCCTTTAATTGCTGTAAAGGAATTGTCTTTATACATCAGATAAAAGGATTAGTCAATTTGCCATCTTTGATCTAGCTGTTGCGAATATGAGACACATTTTCAGATATCACCTATGAACCTGCTTCTTGTGGCAATTCTTGAGATAGGGCTCATCAGACTTTTGTAACTAGATATCCTATCATATAATGCACGCAGATATTCCTCAGGCAAGTCTTTCCGTCATCTATCCCACGATTATTTCTAATAAAACCATCAGCCGTCATCTGCACGTTGTGATAAAAAAAAACGTTAGAAATGAGTTACCTTGTTAAGCAATTGTACCACAAGCTTCAAACAATATAATCTTCATAAAGAGGGAAATGTACCTTGCTCTTAACCATAGGGTTATGTGCATCTGTGTTGAGCAAAATGACAGAGTAAGCGAGTACATATGCCGTATCAGCTCTAGAGAAAGCCTTTGGGTTACATTTACAGTAACGCTCCGCAAACTTCTCCATGATACGATCAATTTTCTGTGCTTCTCCTGGCAGCCTAAAGCCCCGAAGAAAGGCTCGAATGGCCTCATCAAATTCCATGTCTTGAAAATCAAATGAGTCAACATATGCATGCATCACTTTAAGGGATAGGTCTTCTCTTTCCCCCAGATAATCCCCTACCAACGTCTTGTTCAACCCCGATGCATCTTTCAAAAAGCTGCTATTTCCTCTGGTGAATCTCCCACCTTGTTTGCCTTGATTAGAAACTCAATACCTTTCTTAGGTTTCTGGTTGAAAATAGAAATACCTTCCTGCCATCATTAAAATCATATCAGTTTTAGCTGAGACTGAGACGAAAGAAAATAAGTACCGAATTAAATTAATGTAAAGTTCTACCTGAAGTTCAAGTTTGTAAGCTCGACGTTGCTCTATTGCTAAGGCATCCGAAGTTCCACTGGACAATTCAGACTGAGACTCTGATCTTTCAAACCCTCCATGGCCCCCGTCCCCCTTACCGTTTTCCACCGGATGGCCCCTTCTTCAAGATTTCTATCATCAATTTCTAGCATTTTGCTGAATAAGGATCTGGAAGACGCAACTGTTTATTCACCCAGTCTCCCATGGACCTTAAAACAGCGACTAAGCACTTAAGGGCTTCAAGTTTCATGGCTGCTTCTTGTGGCAATTCTTGAGATAGGGCTCATCAGACTTTTGTAACTAGATAACAAATGTATGTTATGAATTTGTCATCTTGACCGTTGATTATTATTCTTACAGATGAGAAGATGCTTGGACAGAGGTGCACCGGGGAATTCATACTCTGACACGGACTCATTACCATCACGTCATTCCCAAGCAAGAGAATCTGTGAACGGACAGAAGGCACCATTTGCTACACTATGTGAACAAGGTAATGGGGATTTCATCTAAAACGTATGAACTATGTCTATGCGGTTCGTATAACTTTCCATACTCTTTTGAAACAGTGGGTCTACAAAAGATCTTGCAATTGCTCGAATCAGATGATGCAAACATCAGAATTCATGCTGTGAAAGTTGTGGCCAACCTAGCAGCTGAAGGTAAGTTTTGCATCATTTCTGAGGGTTCAGTATCTCTTACTTCTGCTCTAGGTCCTCAACAGTTGACCTACTTCGATAAGCAGAGGCAAATCAGGAAAAGATCGTAGAAGCTGGAGGGCTTGCATCATTGCTGATGCTTCTCAGGAGTTACGAAGATGAGACTGTCCGAAGAGTTGCAGCTGGTGCAATTGCGAATCTCGCAATGAACGGTAAACTCATTACTGATCAGTGGTAGTTGTTTGTGTAGGATACAACGCTGATGATTTTTTTAATATAATTTATTTTTGGGGGTAACAGAAGTGAGCCAACAACTGATTGTGGACCAAGGAGGAATCAGCTTGCTATCGTTAACAGCTGCAGATGCAGAGGATCCGCAGACCTTACGAATGGTTGCTGGAGCTATTGCCAATCTCTGTGGCAACGGTAAAAAAATAACACTCCAACAACCTTTTTCTTTTCTAACTGTCCAAAAATCTGAAACATAATGTTGGATGTGGCAGACAAACTTCAAGCAAGACTATGGTCGGATGGTGGAATAAAGGCGTTGTTGGGAATGGTTAGATGCGGACATCCGGATGTTCTTGCTCAGGTGGCTCGAGGAATTGCCAACTTTGCAAAGTGTGAATCCAGAGCAACCACGCAAGGTAAAGCTCTTACCAGTATTCTTTCAAAATGTTTATTACTGGGGGGAGGTTAATGTGAAGAAAGAAAGTGTATGAAGGTGTGAAGAGTGGGAGATCACTGCTAATAGAAGACGGAGCTCTTCCCTGGATAGTACAACATGCTAACGATGAAGCTGCACCAATCAGGCGCCACATAGAGCTCGCTTTATGCCATTTGGCCCAACATGGTTAGTGCGCCATCCTTATCTCTCTTTTGTTGGTCCTCTTGGACAGCTACCTATGTGCACTGACAACATTTGTCTTGATTTGATGTTTGGTGGGGGCAGAGGTGAATGCGAAAGAGATGATAAGCGGAGGAGCGTTGTGGGAACTGGTGAGAATATCAAAGGAATGCTCAAGAGAAGACATTCGAAGTTTGGCTCATCGTACTCTCTCGTCCAGCCCCGTCTTCCGCTCTGAGATCCGCCGCTTAGGCATCCACTTTTGATTTCCCAAAAATGTATGTATAATATACTTTTATAAAACTATCCATCACCAACAAACATTCTCCATTCATTCAATTTTTGTACTAACCTATTGCATCTCTCTTATTTAGTTTTAATGTTCGCTATTATTGTTGTAAGACCATGTTTGCGTGATTTATTCAAACCTCAATATAAAATAAAGAAAGATTCGTTTTAAGACTTATTATGCAATGTGTCATAATCATAGGCTTGTCTAATATTACAATTTACATAGACGAAAAACAACATATCCGACCACAACTCGTGAACGCTAATCTCTGCCCATTGCTACCAAACATTGAAAGAACAAAAGCAGCAGCAAATGTAGTAGAAAAAAAAATTAAGAGAAGCAAATCGAAAACCGAAGGGGGAGGGAGTGAAGGTAACAGAAAATGAAAAAAAAAGAAGAGTATACAAACCTTGCAGAGAGATAATTTAATCAGGAGCAAGAGTGGAGGAGAACAGGTCCCATTGATCTCTGAAGCATATCACTAAGAGCTACTTGTACCTCTCCACCTGACCCATGTTCACAGCTTATCAACGTCGCTATCAGAGGAAACAGCTCCGGCAAGTTCTTCTTGAACAGCGACTCTCCCATGTTTCCCAGCGTCTGAATCGCAGCCACCACTAGCGGAGCCCTCGCCGTTAGCTCCTTGCGTTTTCCTGACCCCGAGGGAACCGCCCATTTAGACGACTGCTCCTTGGAACATGAAATTTCCACGTAAAACTCCAACACCTTTCTGCACAGCCTTATCAGGTGGCTTTCTATCTCCCCCTCCTCGTATCCCGAAGGCTGGTCTGTTATGAGGTTGTCTAAGAAGGTCATACATGTTTGGAAAGATTCGTTCTCCAGTCGAAGGAGGGGAGCTTCTTGGGATTCGGGGGACGACCCAAGCTCCTGAAGCTTGGCACGTAAGACTGTATCGGCGTTGACTTTGTGAGCGTTGGATGCAATGCCGTGCATAGCGTCATAGAGCATCAAAATGTGCTTGGCTCCGAGAGATGTACGGTACATAATGTAGATATCAGTTACCGCCTGCAAATAAAAGAACACATATATTCATAAGGCTGATTATATATGCGTGTATATATCCATGCTTGATCACCAAAGAGGCTGAAAGATATCGACTGACCTGGATTACAAAAATCTGAATTGAAGCTTTGGATTTGGCATCTGCTACGGCAGCATGAAGCTGCATGTTTCTTCTTCTTCTCAGTGTGTCGTCACTTGTTTCATCCTCATGGCTTACAACGTCCTGCGTCAAATCTTCACTGGTAACGAACGAAAAGTCAGGGGATGTAGCATCTGCTGCTTCTTTAATACATGACATAACCTCGTCCCATTGTTCGTCTGAGAATTGATGACCGACGTCTCTAATCAGACGTACGAGCGAAGTAATGCCCGCACCAGCAAGACTTTGGTGAGGGCGCTTTATCAAGCTTACGAATAGCATCAGTACCTTCTTAAGGAGAGGGTTAACTGTCTTGTAGAAATTCACAAAGAGGTCTACAACTAGCTGCAGAGCTAACGAGCATGTCTCGTAGAGCCAAGACTCTTGGTCGACTTCCCCATTATCAGCTGAATCCTCACCAGGCGGGTCAAC
Organism: Brassica carinata; assembly: GCA_016771965.1. Lineage (NCBI taxonomy): Eukaryota > Viridiplantae > Streptophyta > Magnoliopsida > Brassicales > Brassicaceae > Brassica > Brassica carinata. The sequence continues at coordinate 53,393,315 of CM028701.1, read as the reverse complement.
GTCGTGACGCACATAATCAAATATCCGAAATAAAACAGACTCGAAAACCCGTTCCCATAAGGACAGACTGAAATGGTCACCATGGTTCCGCAGAGTATCAAACAGTACTTTCAATGCAACCTTCCTAATTTCTGCTCTTGGGTCGAAACTAAGTTCAGATAAACCTGCACGGCAAGGAAATAAGTAAATGCAAAATTCGGTTGTTGAGATTCATAGAAGTGAAATGCAAAGATGAGTGCTGCAAAGTAACACCGCTTACCAGCTAACAAGGGAAACCAAGAATATAAATCTTCATCGCTTTCTAGAAATTTTCCACTATCATGATTCCCGCCTTTTCCTCCCTGTGGAGAAGATGGAGGGTTCCTCCTCAAAGATGAACCAACATCGCCTTCAGCAAGTTTTCTCGCGCAATATTGAAGGAAAGAAATGGCTTGGAGACTGATATCTTTCTCAAATTTACTATTTGTAAACGCAACAAGACAATTCACACAGTCTGTGAAGGTGGTTGTCTCTGTCTCTGTGATGTGTGGGAAGTAGTCTCGGATAATCTTCTCAACCATTTCAAAAGACAGGAACACAATATTTTTATGTGCATCGTGCGCTGCTGTCGTGAAAATCTGCAAGAGCAAACATATTTCAGTAAGTACATCTGTCATCAAAAACAGAGAGAGAGGCATCATAGCAAGAGCAGGGGGTTTGATAGATCAAATACCATGAACATGCTCTTCCATCCAGACTTGACACTGTTAACACGTGATAAAACCATCTGTGAGACACATCGTATAATCAATTCCCTGATCTCAACAGCACCACTTTTGCGCATGACGACAACAAAAGGTTTCATAAATTCATTTTGGAAGTTATAATTAGCCAACTCTTCCCGCTCTAAGAATTTCATAGACAGCTGGCGCAAGGAATCCATAGCAAAAATTGCAATGGAGAGATTATCAGAACAGCCAATAGCCACAAAGAAATCGGAGAGCACATGCCAGATGCTCGACCAGACAAGTCTTATGCGATTCATGTTATAGTGCCTGCCATTGTAACCAACATAATACAAGTAAGAGAGAATTTGAGCAAGACACAAAAGATATTATTGACAAAAGATTGATCCTTACGCTATTTCTACAATCTTTGTAAGGCTGAAGACTCGTGGATCAGATGGAGATCGCAATTCATCCATGGAAACTTTGCAGAGTGCTTTAACGAAGTCAATTATGGCTTCACTGTTCAATCTTTGACTACGCGTAAATATCCTACTCATGTCACCAACCTGTTCTAGCAAGTTCAGATTGGATATCAGGTTGTTCATCTGCTCAGATGTCACCGTATTAGAGGCCTTGCCAGCAACACCAGAACCATCGTAGGAACCCCTTATCACAGCAGAAGCAGCATACTGAAGTTTTCCAGGTGTTCTTTCTTTAACTGCAGGTACTGAATTTGACTTAGCCATTGGAGAGTTTCCTGACTCGGTTTGAGGAAATGCAAAGAAGGTAGCATCAGGAGGCGCTCCTTCCCCCAAGAGATGAAGATGTTCAAACCGAGAAACACAAGTCAATATATGCTCCCAAGCATCTTGCAGATAGTTACCTTCTTCCTCTGCCAATTTGACTATTGCCTGTCAGTGAATAAACCAAAACAATTAATCCATAGAATCCGCTTCTTATCATCCAAAGTATCCAACTCAATGAACAAACAAAACAGAAGGAAAAACTAAAGTGTCAAATGGAATATATGGAGTCAGTTAAGAAGCTTGAAGAAAAACTGATCTCGAACCAGCGGAGAATGTTAAGCGCAATGGAGAGGTACTTGCCCTGTGACTATTATTATATGTTTTCCGGGTGATTTGGGTGCGCATCTTTAACTAGTACTTGTTACTTTGCATTGCAGGTCAATGGGGTTGTTACCGCTAGTGAACTCGCTAAGCTAAAAGAATCACTTGAGGAAGAAATAAAGTTAAGGAAGGCAGCTGAAGAGGAAGTTAGCAAACTAAAAAGCCAGTCAACACTGAAGACAAGATCAGGGGTACGCAGTCTTCAACTTCTCTTTCTCTGTTCATATCTCTCAACTATTCAACCAATCCTCTGGCGTTTTAGGAAGGCGAAGATGCTGGAATATCAAGATTACAAAAGCTGCTGGAGGATGAGGCTCTTCAGAAAAAGAAACTTGAAGAAGAAGTCACCATTTTCTGAAGTCAGCTTGTGCAGCTTACTTTTGAAGCTGACCAGGTACAAATTTTCGAATCTGAATGGGTCTGTCTCTCCGTAGGAATTGTCTTTATACATCAGAACAAAGGATTTTTCTCCATCACTTGCCATCTTTGATCTAGCTGTTGCGAATATGAGACACATTTTCAGATATCACCTATGAACCTGCTTCTTGTGGTGGCAACAAGGTAGTAACCATACCAGGAGGCACTCCTTGAGCAGTTTTAAGCAGACCATTGACCATCCTAAAACAAGGTACAGAAAACAAACACGGAAATGGATGTCACTTCAAATAGTTATTGCTCAGCTTTTATGCCACAAATAAAGAACATATCCCGGGCTAAGACATCATTGTCACTACAAATGAGGTTTTCTAATCTAGTGACATAGAATAAGGCAATATCAATTCATACCTCTCAAATATATTGGATGAATTGACATCGCAATCGTAGTTGATGAAGATATCTACTAAAATCTGTGAGTCAACGCAGAGCTTTTCCAGGAACCGAAGCACAATCATTTTCTGTTGAAAATCAGGTTGAGCAACATTCTCTAACACTCTGAGAACAATCATAGGGAAGAAAACCCCAATCTCAGCCTTAAGCCCAGCACGAAATCTGGAAACCAAACTAAGTAAAATCGAGCAGGAAAGCTGGAAAATGATCATAAGATTTGAGGCACTGTTTTTCAGCAAGGAGAGACACAGATACTGCTTGATGGCGCCTAAGAACCTGTTTCATCACGAAATGAAAGCCAATTTTCAGAAGAATCATAACAAACTAGACAACCTAATGTGAGGAAGAGGATAAGGAAAACAAGTTGAGAGAAAGGATACCAACCTTTATGGCCTCAATGTTTTTCTGCTTGATATCAGCAGGAGAGTGGAGAGAAGTAAATTTTGCTAGTGATGTCACAAAGGCATCTCTGTGCGTCTTTAAGGACATTACAGAAGTAACATGGATAGCATGGTGGAAACCCTCTAGACATAATGTCGTAATGACTGCATCATCACTCTGGTCAAGTGGAACACTGAAAGCAGCCAGCATAGGAGCCCAACACACCTCAACCATAAATCTGAGAATAACTACATCCGAGGCTGCATAATAAACTGACCTACAGTGGAGAACAATAATCATAAACCCGAGATACACTTTTCGGGTAATTCCAATTATATATATCATAGCTAAACTGAAAACAGACATAAAAATAAGAGCAGAGTTGACCTGACCAACTCCCAAAGAGTTACTATCAAAAGATAAGATGAATGATGCCCAAAAGAGAAAAGATGGACGAAGAATCAACTTGCATGAAACAGACCACTTAACAACAGCGGGCAAATTAAAAAGCACGTTAAAGTAAGCTTCTTACTCAGATTTGCGAGCTTTTTCTTTAAACCTCTCTTGCATATGCCTGATAAGATCATCACTGGTCTCCATGTACATATCGTCACCACGCCTAGGAACAACAATATTTAAGATAGTATCCAAGCCAAGTAATCGACTTGAGTTCGCCGGCTGCTTCTGTTGCGGACCCAACCCATCGTCCTTCATCTTTATCTCATTTCTAGATATCCTATCATATAATGCACGCAGATATTCCTCAGGCAAGTCTTTCCCATCATCTATCCCACGATTATTTCTAATAAAACCATCAGCTGTCATCTGCACGTTGTGATAAAAAAAAACGTTAGAAATGAGTTACCTTGTTAAGCAATTGTACCACAAGCTTCAAACAATATAATCTTCATAAAGAGGGAAATGTACCTTGCTCTTCACCATAGGGTTATGTGCATCTGTGTTGAGCAAAATGACAGAGTAAGCGAGGACATATGCCGTATCAGCGCTGGAAAAAGCCTTTGGGTTACATTTACAGTAACGCTCCGCAAACTTCTCCATGATACGATCAATTTTCTGTGCTTCTCCTGGCAGCCTAAAGCCCCGAAGAAAGGCTCGAATGGCCTCATCAAATTCCATGCCTTGGAAGTCGAACGAATCCACATATGCATGCATCACTTTAAGGGATAGGTCTTCTCTTTCCCCCAGATAATCCCCTACCAAAGTCTTGTTCAACCCCGATGCATCTTTCAAAAAGGCTGCTATTTCCTCTGGTGAGTCTCCCACCTTGTTTGCCTTGATTAGAAAAGCAATACCTTTCTTAGGTTTCTGGTTGAAAATAGAGATACCTTCCTGCCATCAATAAAACCAAATCAGATTTTAGATGAAAGACTTGAGGCAAAAAGAAATTAAGTACCGAATAAAATTTAATGTAATGTTTTACCTGAAGCTCAAGCTTGTAAGCTCGACGTTGCTCTATTGCTAAGGCATCAGAAGTTCCACTGGCCAATTCAGACTGAGACTCTGATCTTTCAAACCCTCCATGGCCCCCGTCCCCCTTACCGTTTTCCATCGGATGGCTCCCTTCTTCAAGATTTCTATCATCAATTTCTAGCACTTTTGCTGAATATGGATCTGGAAGACGCAACTGTTTATTCACCCAGTCTCCCATGGACCTTAAAACAGAAACTAAGCACTTCAGGGCTTCAAGTTTCATGGCTGCTTCTTGTGGTGGCAACAAGGTAGTAACCATACCAGGAGGCACTCCTTGAGCAGTTTTAAGCAGACCATTGACCATCCTAAAACAAGGTACAGAAAACAAACACGGAAATGGATGTCACTTCAAATAGTTATTGCTCAGCTTTTATGCCACAAATAAAGAACATATCCCGGGCTAAGACATCATTGTCACTACAAATGAGGTTTTCTAATCTAGTGACATAGAATAAGGCAATATCAATTCATACCTCTCAAATATATTGGATGAATTGACATCGCAATCGTAGTTGATGAAGATATCTACTAAAATCTGTGAGTCAACGCAGAGCTTTTCCAGGAACCGAAGCACAATCATTTTCTGTTGAAAATCAGGTTGAGCGACATTCTCTAACACTCTTATAACAATCATAGGAAGAAGACCCCAATCTCTGCCTTCAGCCCAGCACGAAATCTGGAAACCAAACTAAGTAAAATCGAGCAGGAAAGCTGGAAAATGATCATAAGATTTGAGGCACTGTTTTTCAGCAAGGAGAACACAGATACTGCTTGATGGCGCCTAAGAACCTGTTTCATCACGAAATGAAGCCAATTTTCAGAAGAATCATAACAAACTAGACAACCTAATGTGAGGAAGAGGATAAGGAAAACAAGTTGAGAGAAAGGATACCAACCTTTATGGCCTCAATGTTTTTCTGCTTGATATCAGCAGGAGAGTGGAGAGAAGTAAATTTTGCTAGTGATGTCACAAAGGCATCTCTGTGCGTCTTTAAAGACATTACAGAAGTAACATGGATAGCATGGTGAAAACCCTCCAGACATAATGTCGTAATGACTGCATCATCACTCTGGTCAAGTGGAACACTGAAAGCAGCCAACATAGGAGCCCAACACACCTCAACCATAAATCTGAGAATAACTACATCCGAGGCTGCATAATAAACTGACCTACAGTGGAAAAAAAAAATCATAAACCCGAGATACACTTTCGGGTAACTCCAATTATAAATATCATAGCTAAACTGAAAACAGACATAACAATAAGAGCAGAGTTGACCTGGCCAACCAATGAGCTACTATCAAAAGATAAGATTAATGATGCCCAAAAGAGAAAAGATGGACGAAGAATCAACTTCCATGAAATAGATTACTGAACAACAGCGTGCAAATTAAAAAAAAACAAGTTAAAGTAAGCTTCTTACTCAGATTTGCGAGCTTTTTCTTTAAACCTCTCTTGCATATGCCTGATAAGATCATCACTGGTCTCCATGTACAGATCGTCACCACGCCTAGGAACAACAATATTTAAGATAGTATCCAAGCCAAGTAATCGACTTGAGTTTGCCGGCTGCTTCTGTTGCGGACCCAAACCATCATCCTTCATCTTTATTTCATTTCTAGATATCCTTTCATATAATGCACGCAGATATTCCTCAGGCAAGTCTTTCCCGTCATCTATCCCACGATTATTTCTAATAAAACCATCAGCCGTCATCTGCACGTTGTGATTGAAAACTTTAGAAATGAATTACCTTGTCAAGCAATTGTATCACAAGCTTCAAACTTGATTATACTAGGATCTTCCTAAAGAAGGAATTCAGTAAGGTATTAAGCGAATCAGCTCAATATGTACCTTGCTCTTAACCATAGGGTTATGTGCATCTGTGTTGAGCAAAATGACAGAGTAAGCGAGTACATATGCCGTATCAGCGCTAGAGAAAGCCTTTGGGTTACATTTACAGTAACGCTCCGCAAACTTCTCCATGATACGATCAATTTTCTGTGCTTCTCCTGGCAGCCTAAAGCCCCTTAGAAAGGCTCGAATGGCCTCATCAAATTCCATGCCTTGGAAGTCGAACGAATCCACATATGCATGCATCACTTTAAGGGATAGGTCTTCTCTTTCCCCCAGATAATCCCCTACCAACGTCTTGTTCAACCCCGATGCATCTTTCAAAAAAGCTGCTATTTCCTCTGGTGAATCTCCCACCTTGTTTGCCTTGATTAGAAACTCAATACCTTTCTTAGGTTTCTGGTTGAAAATAGAAATACCTTCCTGCCATCATTAAAATCATATCAGTTTTTAGCTGAGACTGAGACGAAAGAAAATAAGTACCGAATTAAATTAATGTAAAGTTCTACCTGAAGTTCAAGTTTGTAAGCTCGACGTTGCTCTATTGCTAAGGCATCCGAAGTTCCACTGGACAATTCAGACTGAGACTCTGATCTTTCAAACCCTCCATGGCCCCCGTCCCCCTTACCGTTTTCCACCGGATGGCCCCCTTCTTCAAGATTTCTATCATCAATTTCTAGCATTTTTGCTGAATAAGGATCTGGAAGACGCAACTGTTTATTCACCCAGTCTCCCATGGACCTTAAAACAGCGACTAAGCACTTAAGGGCTTCAAGTTTCATGGCTGCTTCTTGTGGTGGCAACAAGGTAGTAACCATGCCAGGAGGCACCCCTTGAGCAGTTTTAAGCAGACCATTGACCATCCTAAAAACAAGGTACAGAAAACAAACACGGAGATGAATGTCACTTCAAATAGTTATTGATCTCAGCTTTTATACCACAAATAAAAAACATATACAGGGCTAAGACATCACTGTCACTACAAATGAGGTTTTCTAATCTAGTGACATAGAATAAGGCAACAACAGCATACCTCTCAAATATATTGGATGAATTGACATCGCAATCGTAGTTGATGAAGATATCTACTAAAATCTGTGAATCAACGCAGAGCTTTTCCAGGAACCGAAGCACTATCATCTTCTGTTGAAAATCAGGTTGAGCGACATTCTCTAACACTCTTATAACAATCATAGGGAAGAAGACCCCAATCTCTGCCTTCAGCCCAGCACGAAATCTGGAAACCAGACTAAGTAAAATCGAGCAGGAAAGCTGGAAAATGATCATAAGATTTGAGGCACTGTTTTTCAGCAAGGAGAGACACAGATACTGCTTGATGGCGCCTAAGAACCTGTTTCATCACGAAATGAAGCCAATTTTCAGAAGAAACACGGATAACTATACTACAGTACTTAATAATGAAAGAAGATAAGTAAAACAAACCTGTCGCTAGTTCTAAAGACAGCACCAGCATTCTCGAGCAGAATCTTCAACAGCTCGAGAGCCACAATCTTTCCCCTCATCAACTCTGGATCTTCCTTGGGAGGCGTCTTCATGGAGAGCTTGCAAAGAGCCCTGAAAACCAAGAAGGCGTCTCTTCTCAGCTTATTCCCAATCTGGACCTCAGAATCATCGTCTTTCTCCACTTCTCCATCGGCCAGCTCCCCTTTCCTTCCTTCGAGGGCGGACTTGTACATACTAATCTCCCAGTACTTGGCATCCAACATATCCTTATCGGTGGAGTCCAACAAATCAGTAGGATTGGCAGTCCCAGGCAATGAAGTCTCGAAGGCCCCATCGTGGCCGCCAAAAGTGCCCTTGGAGTTAGCTGAGGAGTTGAAGACTCCATCAATATCCTGCATGATTTTGGTAATGAAGCCTTGAACGGACTGCGTGGTGGATGGATCAGATTCAGATGATCTGCCGGTGGGCTCCATGAGCTCGGCGACGACGATGGGCTGAATGGGGACAGTGGAAGAATCAGCCTCCATTCTCCTGAAGACGATGACAGACATCTGGACGAGGGAGGCTTTAGCGGTGGCCTGATTAACGGCGTTTCTGCTTCCTAAGTAGATACCGTAACAAGTCCTGACGATCTGAAGCAGAGAATCTCCATGGATCCTGAGGGAAATAGAAGTGACGGCAGTTAAGAGCGTCTTGAGGAGGAGGAGCTCGAGCGCTTCGTCATCCAGCTCGTGACATTTGCAGACGGTCTCAATGAGCTTGGAAAGGAGAAGGGCCTCGGGAGCGCCGGTGGGATCGGCCTCGCCGCGAAGATAGCCGTGGGCAATGAGCTTCTGGATGCAGTCAAGGGCGGGATCGACGATCTTGAGAACGCCGGTGGAGGAGGCGTTGATGAGAGGGCTGAGGATGAGCTCGGACTCGGCGAGAGAGTACTCAGCGGAAGCACCGTCGTGAAGGGGACCAGGAAGGGAGGATCCAGAATCAGAGTCAGCGAGAGGGGAAGAATCGTCGGGGGATCTGAGGCGAAGGATGAGGGATTTGCACTCGTGAGCGAGCTTGGAGTGTTTGCGCCAGGAGGCGTTCTTAATGATCTTGTCGAGAGAAGGGATCACGACTCGGGCTAAGCGGGAATCGGCTTCCGTAGAAGCCATTCCAGATTCGAGCGAGCGAGGGAGGGAGAGTGCGAGATCCAACCAAAAACAATCTTAGCAGAGGAGGGGCGGGGGGGCTAAGATTCAGTGAATTACATGTACGAAGATCGGAAAAAGAGAAAAAGTGAGCTCCCTTCTTCTTCTTCTTCAGTGAAGCGAGAACCAGATTTGGATTTGGATCGCCTCCTAATTTTTCTAAAATGATTTCAGTACCCCTTGGTGCGTTTCCATTAGTATACTACTAATTTGCTGCTAGTTCGAGGGGCTAATTCTGTAAAATGTATAAAATTGTTTTGTCTGTTGTTGATTTTAAACGGGCCATAATCCCAACGGGAGCCCATATTACTAGCCCTGGCCCCAGAGATAAGCAGCAGCCCATTTGTGGAGTTGGGGATGTCAGTCAATCCGCCACAATTAGAGAGCAAAAGCAATCTCTTCTTCACCAAGTTCTTAAGTCTGTCTATGAACTTTGCGATTCAGAGATTCCAGTTCATATGAAAGTAACGCATTGTTGAGCTTCAGCTTCTTTAAAATGTCCCTGAGTTATTGGTTATACCCCCATTGTTGTACACAAGGAACTAGATTCAATTGGGGGTTGATGATGTCATCTTACACAGTCTAATCGTGGGCTCATGAAGCAGATAAATTTGCTTCTCCTCCAGCGAAAAGGGTAGCTTTTTGCGATGTGTTAGCTGCCTGCTGCTGCTGCTTGGGTTAGGTGGAGGATGAAACCCATTCGAGCTGAGCTGAGTGGCTTTCCCTTCTTAAAGAGCTCAACAATCTTCACTCTCCCTTTTATATCAAGGTCTGAATGGAATTGATTTCAATTTTATTCATTAGTATTTTACTCCTCCTCCTCCTCCTCCTTTAGGTGGCTGAATTTGCGCTGCTCGAGGATTCCTTTGAAGCCAATCATCCATTACTATGGGAAGCTTAACCAATATTCAAGACGCTGAGAACACTCTTTTTTGCTATTAGAAGCTTTCTCATTGATCAACTCACCCTAACTGCGATGGCAGCAAGGCAGGCTTTCACCGCTTGGCTGAAGAAACTTTCAACAATATCAAATTGCTTGGGCAACCTCTTGACTATCGATCCTATGGTTCCATGATTATGCCCTACATTAGAGCTGCCACTCCCGACAAAGGAGAGGCTTCTTTACTCGGAGAAACGAACTATCTGTGCGGGGAGAGAGAGGTTTACAATGCCTTGTTACGGAGAGCCAAGCGATGCAATTCAAGTTTCGGGGATTACTCACTCCTTATGTGGACTGCTCATAATTAAACGCATACAGTGTCTCCTCGAGTCACAGCCAGAATTTACGTTTGGCTTTTGAGAATCAGAGGACAGCTAATGACAAAGTGTGTGGCTCTTGTGCTGTCTGCATATATATGAAAAGGAAGATTTGATTGGTGCTGTGTTGTCGAACAAGTTGAGTTACTTACTTGTCAGGGAATTTTCATCCCACCAAGACCTTCTCTGACAGGCTTATTAGAAGATCTCGCTACACATCCCCATAATAATAAGCAACAAGAAGAAGAGATGAGTACTACTGCTACCTACCCATTCATGCTGCTACCTTGACCCACACGAAACACCAATCAGAATAGTAATATTTTATTACCCCCCAAAAAAAAAAGTGAATGATTTATTTTATTTTGTTTTTTGGTGTCTTAATGGGGGGCAGTCAATGCTTGTTAATTTAAGAGGTAAAGAGAAGAAGAGAGGCTCAAGGGGTAATGATACTATTAATAGGAATCTCTATTTGTAAGCTGAGCCATACATACATGCAATTCCTCTACTCTATCTATGATGATGCTGATGAAATCACTCGTCTCTCTTCTTCATCCACATCTCATCTTTCTTTACCGTCTTCCACCAATATGTCCTTCTCCGATTCAGAATCCTCCTCTCATCCCCGCGACGGCGGAGATTATAAGTTCTTTCGCCAGATCAGCCGCGATCGTAATCTCTCATTCTCCTTTTTTTGAACTGCATTGTGTCGTTGTTGCTGTTGTTGTTGTGAGGTGGGGGGCTAAGTTTGGATAGCCTAATGACGTTTTCAGGGTTGCTACACGAGATGCTTGGATCTACCAAAACAGGGGATTCAAAAGCTTGGAAGGTCTTTTCTTCTTCTTCTTCTTCTTTTTCCATCACACTTGTTCAAATGTTTGAGACTTGCTAATCTTAATGGATATATATATATGTGTGTGGGGTTGCAAAATGGCAGATACTTATCATGGACAGAGTTACGGTTAAAGTTATGTCAAAGTCCTGCAAAATGGCTGATATCACCGACCAAGGCATTTCCTGTAAGAATAATGAACGATTTATTGAAAGGGTTTCTTTCTTTCTTTCGCATAACTTGTGTTGAACATTTGGATCCTGACTGCTCTCAGTGGTAGAAGAACTTTTCAAGAGAAGGGAACCAATGCCTGGCATGGACGCTATCTACTTTATCCAACCTTCCAAAGAAAAGTGCGTACCCCTTCTTCTTTTTGTCTCTCTTTCCTCCTCGATTGTGTCCTTTTGTTTGTTTATTATGTTTCTCTTTCTGTCTGTCGCAGCATTGTTATGTTTCTATCTGACATGTCTGGGAGGGAACCCTTGTACAGAAAGTAATTACTTCTATTTTTCTAACCATTAATTCTTGTGTTTCTCAGTTCATTGTGATTGACTACTTCTTTACCTTTTTGTTCTCGCTCAGGGCATATATTTTTTTCAGTTCAACGATCCCCAAAGAACTGGTGAATCACATCAAAAGTGACTCAAGCGTCTTACCACGCATTGGTGCCTTAAGAGAGGTAAAACCAATGTTGAATAACAACTTTCCTTGCTGTTTTTTCTTTAATATGAGTTTTCCTTTTACACTCTTACCTTTTTCCTGCAGATGAACATGGAATACTTCCCCATAGACAATCAGGTAAGCTACCTACTCTTTTGTGCACCGCATAAGCATGTAGTTGAACTATCTTCATTCTGTATTTTGAGAGCCATCGCAAGTCATAGTTATGGGTTTTTCTTATGTAATTCTTTTTTGTTTCTCCACTGATGATCGATCACTCAGGGATTTCTAACTGATCACGATCAAGCATTGCAAACGCTCTATGCTGAAAATGCTGAGAATTCTCGCCATTTTAATATTTGTTTGAATATGATGGCTACTAGAATCGCTACCGTGTTTGCTTCCCTCAAGGTAAAACAATACGACCTACTTGCCTTATTTTGATGCTATCGTTCCTTCTTTGTATGGACCAAATTATTGATCAAGGGGCCTCTTTGTAGGCAACTCAAGCTTTTCCCTCTTTCTTTATTGTCTTATTTTTGTCTTGTTAGGAATTACCCTTTGTTCGGTATCGAGCTGCCAAGTCCACGGCCCCACGTGACTTGGTTCCGTCAAAGCTTGCTGCTGCTATTTGGGACTGTATCTCTAAATTCAAAGCCATTCCCAACTTCCCCCAGACCGAAACATGTGAGCTGCTCATTGTGGATAGATCAGTGGATCAGGTTTTTTAACCCTCATCTGATACACATATACTTCATACTAGTAATTTATATTTGTCTCAACAGAGACTGACATGCATGTAACTGTAGATTGCTCCTATCATACATGAATGGACCTATGATGCTATGTGCCATGATTTGCTTGATATGGAGGGGAATAAACATGTTATTGAGGTAACTCCTTTTTCTTTCATTCTAGGGTCCTTTGTGGGCTCTTTTTTACCTTTTTTTCTCTATTTATCTGGTCATAAAGTGTATATATGACATATATGGTAGGTTCCCAGTAAAACTGGTGGGCCTCCGGAGAAAAAGGAGATAGTACTTGAAGATCATGATCCAGTGTGGCTTGAGCTTCGACACACACATATTGCAGATGTATTAACACCGTTACTTACAAACTATCTTTCCCGCAGAATAAGCTCACCATTTTTTTTTTTTTATATAATTAAGGCTAGCGAGCGTTTGCATGAGAAAATGGCCAACTTTGCCTCAAAGAACAAAGCCGCACAAATGAGATCAAAGTCAGTGCTAAGTATTTTATCTTATCTTCCCAAATTCATATATTTTCTCCGGTTGCTCCACAGAGCGATTTTCTTGATATGTAATAGCTAACATTGAGCTAACATTACGCAGAGAGGGTAGCGAGTTGTCTACACGTGATCTGCAGAAAATAGTACAGGCATTGCCACAATATGGAGAGCAAGTTGACAAACTATCCACTCATGTAGAGGTTTGTTTTTTTTCAACCACAAAAAAAAATATGATCTCAAACAAAACAGGGGTTAGATGTAAAGGAGTTTTGTCTGTTGGTATGTTTTGAAATCAAAATGCAGATAGCTGGAAAAATTAACAGAATAATAAGAGACACCGGACTTAGGGATCTAGGGCAGCTGGAACAAGATCTTGTTTTCGGAGACGCAGCTGCCAAGGACGTTATCAATTTCCTCAGGACAAATCAGGTTTGAAACAAAAGCAAATTAAGATAAAAAGAAACCGCAATGTTTTATAATATTTTTTAAAAATGCAGGACACAAACCCGGAGAACAAATTGCGACTATTGATGATTTATGCAACGGTGTACCCGGAGAAGTTCGAAGGTGACAAGGGCGTGAAGCTAATGCAGGTAAGGTAGCTTTTGGTGTGATAGGGAGCCGTCCTCTTGTAATGCATATACATATATATTGGAGAGTAGCTTTCATACTAATAAGTTATATATGATCATCAGCTTGCTAAGTTATCACCAGTGGATATGAAGGTTATAAGCAACATGCAATTGATAGCTGGCTCTCCAGAAAACAAGACTAAATCCGGTAGTTTCTCCCTCAAATTTGACACCGGAAAGGTACTTTTTAGAAAAGAATGAAACATATTTTTCTAATTTTGTGTACGTTAAATCCCCTGTTTGAATACTCTTTTTTTTTCTTTTTTTTTTGGTGAATAGACAAAACAAGCAAACAGGAAAGATAGGTCTGGTGAAGAAGAAACGTGGCAACTGTTCCGGTTTTATCCCATGCTCGAGGTTGATGAACACACTATACACTAGTACCCCATATATATATTAATTATTCACTGTTGGCTGAGATGGTGAGATTTTAATTAACAGGAGCTACTTGAGAAACTTGTGAAAGGGGATCTGTCCAAAAGCGACTATTTATGCATGAACCAATCGAGTCATAAGGAGGAGGAGAGTGAATCCCGAACAGGATCAGTGAGGAAGAGCTCTGCTCCTACGGCGGTTCCAGAGCGGAAAGCCACCCCTCATTCTATGAGATCAAGACGGACTGCAACTTGGGCACGTCCTCATTCTTCTGACGATGGCTATTCCAGGCAAAGCAAAAAAACTCTCTAAGCATATTCTTTCCTTTTTTTTCTTGAGTAGTAAGTAGCTTGGTGTTCCAATAATTAAGAAGCATACCTTTCTTTCTTCGCACAAACAGTGACTCAGTGCTGAAAAGTGCTTCACTGGACTTGAAGAAGCTAGGGCAACGCATCTTTGTGTTCATTATTGGTGGGGCAACTCGATCCGAGGTATATATATATATATATATATATATATAAACAAACAAATCCGAGCTAACTGAATGTTTGTTGTTGTTACTTTCTTTTTATTAAAATCTCTTCTTTTTTTTTTGTTGGTTTGACTGACAGCTCCGAGTTTGCCACAAGTTGACAAGCAGTTTGAGGAGAGAAGTGGTACTAGGCTCCACTAGTTTCGACGATCCCCCACAATACATCACGGTAATTCCAAACAATAACTCTCATTTATAAGAGGATTCATCCAACTGTTTTAAAATGTCTTTTGGCAGAAGCTGAAACTGCTGTCGGAGAAAGACATAGCAGGGGCTCCTGCTCAGCCCTTTGTTTTCTTTTCAACCACAAATAAATAAATAAATGATCTCAAACAAGGGTAGTAGATTTGGGTTGTAAAGGAGTTGGTTTTGTTTGTTTTGAAATCAAAAATCAGATAGCTGGAAAAATTAACAGAATAATAAGAGACACGGGACTTAGGGATCTAGGGCAGCTGGAACAAGATCTTGTTTTCGGAGACGCAGCTGCCAAGGACGTTATCAATTTCCTCAGGACAAATCAGGTGATGACATGGTTTGAGGCGAAAGCAAAGATAAAAATAAACTCCAATATGATATAATAGCTTAAAATGCTGCAGGACACAAACCCGGAGAACAAATTACGACTATTGATGATTTATGCAACGGTGTACCCGGAGAAGTTCGAAGGTGACAAAGGCGTAAAGCTAATGCAGGTAAGGTAGCTTTTTGGTGTGATAGAGTAATGCATATGCATATATATATATTGGAGTTGGAGAGTAGCTTTCATACTAATAACTATATATGATCAGCTTGCTAAATTATCACCCGTGGATATGAAGGTTATCAGCAACATGCAATTGTTAGCTGGATCTCCAGAAAACAAAACTAAATCCGGTAGTTTCTCCCTCAAATTTGACACCGGAAAGGTACTTCAAAAAAAAATGCATGAATGAATGAATGGAACAGAAAAATCTGTCTACAGTAAAATCCCTGTTTGAATACTCTTTCTTGGGTGAATTAGACAAAACAAGCAAACAGGAAAGATAGGTCTGGTGAAGAAGAAACGTGGCAACTCTTCCGGTTTTATCCCATGCTCGAGGTAAGATGAATGAACACTATACGTACACTACCTCATATATATTATTCACTGTTGTAATTCATGGTGGTAGCTGAGATGATGAGATTTTAATAACAGGAGCTACTTGAGAAACTTGTGAAAGGCGATCTGCCCAAAAGCGACTATTTATGCATGAACCAATCGAGTCGTAAGGAGGAGGAGAGTGAACCCCCAAAAACAGGATCAGTGAGGAAGAGCTCTGCTCCTACAGCGGTTCCAGAGCGTAAAGCCACCCCTCATTCTATGAGATCAAGACGGACTGCAACTTGGGCACGTCCTCATTCTTCTGACGATGGATATTCCAGGCAAATCAACTCTCTCTCTCTCTCTAAGCATATTTTTCTATTTTACATACGAGTAGCTTGGTGTTCTTATAAGAAGCAAACCTTTCTTTCTTCACACACACAGTGACTCGGTGCTGAAAAGTGCTTCAATGGACTTGAAGAAGCTGGGGCAACGCATCTTTGTGTTCATTATTGGTGGGGCAACTCGATCCGAGGTATATATAAACAAACAAATCCTAGCTAAGTGAATGTTTGTTGTTGTTGTTACTTTTTATTAAAATCTTCTTATTTTTGGTTTGACAGCTCCGAGTTTGCCACAAGTTGACAAGCAGCTTGAGGAGAGAAGTGGTACTAGGCTCCACTAGTTTCGACGATCCCCCACAATACATCACGGTAAAACTCTCAAAGACTTGAATGATTTATTTAGAGGATTCTTCCAACTGTTTTGAAATGTTCTTTTGGCAGAAGCTGAAACTGCTGTCGGAGAAAGACATAGCAGGGGCTCCTGCTCAGCCCTTCAAACCACAATACTGGTGACTTGACGCAGCAGCTAAAACCTTTTAGGACAAAGGTAAAAAATGAAGTTACGTTTTGTTGGTTGGTTATTTTGTTCTTGCTTCTCCAACTCTTTACCTTTTGCTTCTTTTCTTTATTTTTACTTTTTCCTTTCATTTGATGGACCTTATTCTACGTGTCACAATTAGCTCTAGTCTCTTTGTCGACTTAATAAATTTTCTTTAAAAAGTCTTAAACCTTTTCTCATAAAACAGATGAAAAACTAGGTAATATTGGTAAATTCTGTAATCAAATCTGCTGACAAGAAAAGGAAGAAAAAAGAACTGATATGGAATATCTATTAAACATCTATAACCATGCATGCTTGCAGAAAGTACACCTCATTCTGTAATATATGTAAGAGACTAATAATTACTACTCACTATAACCATGCATGTATGCACTAATGTACTATTAATTTTCAGTACGCTAATTAATCAGGTTCCCTTTTGCTAAAAAATGTTATTATATATCCCATTAAACAACAATGGTGCATGTGAAAATACAGACAACAATATATGAGCAGTTCCCAACTAACTCACTATACTACTAATACTAACCATATTTTATTTGTATTAAAAAAAGCAACCTTATATATATGAGTGTGTCAACCAGCTGATTAGAAAAACATACATGCATGTCTTTAGGTTAACTTGTTTTTTTATTGGTCCAAACAATCATATACACTTTAATTGAGAAACTTTATTTCAAAGAGAGACGTGGAATCAGTTGACTGACGTCAATCTTATTTCCACCGACGACCACATCAGAGTTTACAACTAACGATCGATGGTTGGGCTCTTTGATCCTTCCTAAAGTCAAAAGTTTAAAACTTGTAATGGCAACCACTTTTCCAACATAAACTATCTATGTATAGGTAATACATATAGAATCGAATTGAGAAAGGTATGACCCTTTCCTCGCAACGGTGCTTAAATTATGACCCACCAAATTTATCAATTTCGTTGACTATTATTCATGCGTTTCTGGTGCTGTAGTAACTAAGAGCGTTTTTGGTTATAACTACTTTATACTAGGCCTGAGACGGATCGGGTATCCGGGCAATTTTAAGATATCCGGATCCGGATCCTTATCCGGCGGATCCATAATTTTACTATCCTTATCTGGATCCGGTTCATGGATATCCGGTGTCGGATATCCTTCTAAAATTATAATATCCATGGATATCCGGATCCGATTTGGATCCTTAAAATAAATAAAAATAATATTAATATATATAAAATATTAACAATAATTTAAAAATAAAAATATATATAATGTTTTTAATTATTTCTATGTATAATATTACAAAATTTACATAAAATTTATATATACTATTATAAAAATAAAAATATATTAAATAAAATTAGTTTTTATATATAGATATTACTATTTTTGAAATAGTTTTTTTTTTTTTTGAAATAGGGCATATTTTTGAAATAGTTATTAATAAAATTTACGGATCCGGATATCCGGACTAAAAAATCAAGATATCCGGATCCGATTCGCTTTGACGGATCCAACATTTTACTATCGGATCCGCCTCTCGGATATTCGGATTTTCGGATCGGATCGGATCGGATCACGGATCGAATCCGGATCTCGGATAATGCTGCTACTTTTTTCTTCTTTACTGACCAAAGGGGCCTTTGTAGGCAACTCAAGCTTTTCCCAAGATGCCTCTTTTTCTTTATTGTCTTATTTTGTCTTGTTAGGAATTACCCTTTGTTCGGTATCGAGCTGCCAAGTCCACGGCCCCACGTGACTTGGTTCCATCAAAGCTTGCTGCTGCTATTTGGGACTGCATCTCGAAATTTAAAGCCATTCCCAACTTCCCCCAGACCGAAACATGTGAGCTGCTCATTGTGGATAGATCAGTGGATCAGGTTTCTTAACCCTCATCTGATACAAATACTTTTCACACTGGTAATATTTACTATATATCTCAACAGAGTCTGACATATGTAACTGTAGATTGCTCCTATCATACATGAATGGACCTATGATGCTATGTGCCATGATTTGCTTGATATGGAGGGGAATAAACATGTTATTGAGGTAACTCCAATTTTTTTTTTCATTCTAGGTCCCTTGTGGGCTCACTTTTACTTTTTCTCTATTCACCCAAGTGTATGACATATGCTAGGTTCCCAGCAAAACTGGTGGGCCTCCGGAGAAAAAGGAGATCGTGCTTGAAGATCATGATCCAGTGTGGCTTGAGCTTCGACACACACATATAGCAGATGTATATATAACACAGTTTACTTACAAACTATCTTTCCCTCAGAATATATATAGCTAACCATTTTTTTCATGCTTTTGTAAATAGGCTAGCGAGCGTTTGCATGAGAAAATGACCAACTTTGCCTCAAAGAACAAAGCCGCACAAATGAGATCAAAGTCAGTGCTAAGAAGTTTATCTTATCTTCCCAAATTCATAGATTTTTTCCTGGTTGCATGATGTGTATTACTCCACAGAGCGACTTTCTTGATATGTATAGCTAACATTTGGGCTAACATGACGCAGAGAGGGTAGCGAGTTGTCTACACGTGATCTGCAGAAAATAGTACAGGCTTTGCCACAATATGGAGAGCAAGTTGACAAACTATCCACTCATGTAGAGGTTTGTTTTTCTTTTCAACCACAAATAAATAAATAAATGATCTCAAACAAGGGTAGTAGATTTGGGTTGTAAAGGAGTTGGTTTTTGTTTGTTTTGAAATCAAAAAATCAGATAGCTGGAAAAATTAACAGAATAATAAGAGACACGGGACTTAGGGATCTAGGGCAGCTGGAACAAGATCTTGTTTTCGGAGACGCAGCTGCCAAGGACGTTATCAATTTCCTCAGGACAAATCAGGTGATGACATGGTTTGAGACGAAAGCAAAGATAAAAATAAACTCCAATATGATATAATAGCTTAAAATGCTGCAGGACACAAACCCGGAGAACAAATTACGACTATTGATGATTTATGCAACGGTGTACCCGGAGAAGTTCGAAGGTGACAAAGGCGTAAAGCTAATGCAGGTAAGGTAGCTTTTTGGTGTGATAGAGTAATGCATATGCATATATATATATTGGAGTTGGAGAGTAGCTTTCATACTAATAACTATATATGATCAGCTTGCTAAATTATCACCCGTGGATATGAAGGTTATCAGCAACATGCAATTGTTAGCTGGATCTCCAGAAAACAAAACTAAATCCGGTAGTTTCTCCCTCAAATTTGACACCGGAAAGGTACTTCAAAAAAAAATGCATGAATGAATGAATGGAACAGAAAAATCTGTCTACAGTAAAATCCCTGTTTGAATACTCTTTCTTGGGTGAATTAGACAAAACAAGCAAACAGGAAAGATAGGTCTGGTGAAGAAGAAACGTGGCAACTCTTCCGGTTTTATCCCATGCTCGAGGTAAGATGAATGAACACTATACGTACACTACCTCATATATATTATTCACTGTTGTAATTCATGGTGGTAGCTGAGATGATGAGATTTTAATAACAGGAGCTACTTGAGAAACTTGTGAAAGGCGATCTGCCCAAAAGCGACTATTTATGCATGAACCAATCGAGTCGTAAGGAGGAGGAGAGTGAACCCCAAAAACAGGATCAGTGAGGAAGAGCTCTGCTCCTACAGCGGTTCCAGAGCGTAAAGCCACCCTCATTCTATGAGATCAAGACGGACTGCAACTTGGGCACGTCCTCATTCTTCTGACGATGGATATTCCAGGCAAATCAACTCTCTCTCTCTCTCTAAGCATATTTTTCTATTTTACATACGAGTAGCTTGGTGTTCTTATAAGAAGCAAACCTTTCTTTCTTCACACACACAGTGACTCGGTGCTGAAAAGTGCTTCAATGGACTTGAAGAAGCTGGGGCAACGCATCTTTGTGTTCATTATTGGTGGGGCAACTCGATCCGAGGTATATATAAACAAACAAATCCTAGCTAAGTGAATGTTTGTTGTTGTTGTTACTTTTTATTAAAATCTTCTTATTTTTGGTTTGACAGCTCCGAGTTTGCCACAAGTTGACAAGCAGCTTGAGGAGAGAAGTGGTACTAGGCTCCACTAGTTTCGACGATCCCCCACAATACATCACGGTAAAACTCTCAAAGACTTGAATGATTTATTTAGAGGATTCTTCCAACTGTTTTGAAATGTTCTTTTGGCAGAAGCTGAAACTGCTGTCGGAGAAAGACATAGCAGGGGCTCCTGCTCAGCCCTTCAAACCACAATACTGGTGACTTGACGCAGCAGCTAAAACCTTTTAGGACAAAGGTAAAAAAATGAAGTTACGTTTTGTTGGTTGGTTATTTTGTTCTTGCTTCTCCAACTCTTTTACCTTTTGCTTCTTTTCTTTGTTTATTTTTTTTCCTTTTCATTTAATGGACGTTATTCTACGTGTTAAAATTAACTCTATATATTAGTCTCTTTGTCGACTTAATAAATAAAAAAGTCTTGAACCTTTTCTCATAAAAACAGATGAAAAAACTAGGTAATATTGGTAAATTCTGTAATCAAATCTGCTGACAAGAAAAGGAAGAAAAAAAGAACTGATATGGAATATCTATTAAACATCTATAACCATGCATGCTTGCAGAAAGTACACCTCATTCTGTAATATATGTAAGAGACTAATAATTACTACTCACTATAATCATGCATGAATGCATTAATGTACTACAAACTTTCAGTACGCTAATCAGGTTCCCTTTTGCCAAGAAATGTTATTATACATCCATAAACGGCAATGGTGCATCTCTGATGTGAAAATACATACAACAATGTATGAACAGTTCCCAACTAACTTACTGTACCACTAACAAAATTTTATTTGTATTAATAAAGCATATATGCATGTGTCAACCAGCTGATCAGAAAAACATACATGCATGTCTTTAGGTTAACTGTTTTTTTTTAAATTGTCCAAACAATCATATACACTTTACTTGAGAAATTTTATTTCCAAGAGAGATGTGGAATCAGTTGACGTTAATCTTATTTTCACCGACCGCCGATAATCCGAGTTTTCAACTGACGATCGATGGTTGGGCTCTTGGTCACCTTCCTAAAGTCAAAGAGTTTAAAGATTGTAATGGCAACCACTTTTCCAACATAAATTATATATGTATAGGTGGTAATACATATAAATCGAATTGAGAAAGCTCTTTGGTTGACTTTTTTTGGTTGACTTATTATTATTCATGCGTTTTTGGTTCTGTAGTAATTAAGAGCGTTTTTTGGGTGTAACTTATAACTAACTAATACTGCAAGTTTTTTTGGTTGCTTAATGCTTAAGAGTTATTTGATTCATTTTTTATTATTTTCTTTCTTTCTGGCGGATCTTTATTTTTTATTCGTTAATTAGTCAATGTGTTAGTGAAATTAATACTATCAACACAGATTCATACAATGTTTTTCGTTCTTGATTGGTAAACAAGTTATCAAAGAGTTATCGACACAACCATATGTAGTTCTCTCTTGTATCAGCTAGTATATACTGTATATTTTAAGTTGCATTGCTTGCATCTGCAAATGGCGTGAAGAATATAGAATTAATATAATAAATTCATACAAGATAAATTAATTAATGCACTTTAATTGTATGTGAAGTATAATATCTATAAACGAATGGACGGATATATAACCAGCAACTTAATCAGTTAGTCAGTCATCAAGACCAATCACCACTAGCGAGTTTTAACCATGAATTAGATGAAGTAGCGTTGTGATTGTTGCCACCACCGTCTCTCCCCACGCTCATGACCGTTGGATCAACTGAATACTCTTGGCAAGCTAAGTTGAGATCTAGAGATGGTTGATCTAGCGCCTGAGATCTTACGGCAGAAGAATCATGTAGTGGCGTCATACGAAGATAAGTGGAAGGTGTTAACCAATGACATCTCTTATGACCTCCCAAGGCTTGTCCCGACGAGAATACACGATGGCAGACGGTGCATACGTGAGCATTGTTGGATCTCTTTCTGGCAATGATGTGAGCCGCAGCCGTTGGCTTGTCTTCTTCCTCCTCCTCTTCATCATCGTCCTCTTCTTCCTCATCGTCGTCTTCTTTGTATTCCTCCTCTTCTTCCTCTTCCTCTTTATCTTGAGAGGCAAAACAACCCTTCACTTTCTTGTGGCTTGCCCTGTGTCCACCCAATGCCTGATGCGATGCAAATACCTTCTTGCAAGCTTTGCATTGGAAAACATGTGCAGTTTTTTTTTTCATGGTTTTGCTCTTGCCGTGTCCATGCTTGTTGTTGTAAGCATTCCCTGAATTGGACAGCAACACAAGACAGTTGGCAAGCTCTTCGTCTTCGTTTGGATACAAGTTAAGATGATGATTCGATCTCTCCCTCTTCCATGGGGACGTGACATATTGCCCTCATCGTGTTGTCCGCGACTGCTGAACATGAGCAAATCAATGCAGGATGAGTTTTGCATGGCTTTTTGAGGTGTGTCTAAGTAAGTGTTTGGTGAGTGGGTTAAAAAAGGAGGAAGCCCTTGTTTTCAGTGGAAGTAATGGGTTTGGTGTCTTCTTTGTTTGTGTGGTTCCAAGTAAATGAGTCCTTGAGCTTATGACACGTGCTCCTGCTTTTGACTTTTTCCAAACATTCCTCCCTACTCACATGCTATATTATTATTATATAGATAGAGAGATGAGTTTTTTTTTTTTAACAATGCTCATTTCATGCTGCTTGTTAATCAAAATTAAAGAAACTGTGAATTGATATATGGGCTTGTAATAGGGGTTTTTTACACAATGTCATATAACAAAAAGGCCCAGAAAGGGATAGACTCACACAGAGTTTTGCACTTTCTACATATGGATTGCGCATATAATGTCAAAATATAAACATCGTCAAACGATCGCTTAATCCCTTTTACAAAATGAATTCATATGTATGGGTTACTGCATGTGTATTACATATCTTATAAAAATAAAAAAGGTATACATGTCACACAAACACATGTATAACAGGTAAAACAGGAGCTATATTTTGTATTCTTTTAGGGTAACTTCGGGGCCACATCACAGTGGGAAGAGAGCAAAGTGGGGAGGAGTCATGAGTGAGAGGGAGAGTAAGTGCAATAAGTGGTTTCTCAATTAAGAGATGTTGACAAGGCAACATGTCTGGTGTAACATTAGCCTCCTCCTTTTCTTCTTATTTTTTTCTATTCTTATGCACCATTTCTTAATTTCAATTATTTTTTAAAAATTATTTGGTAAAAAAATGTATTTCAAGTTTTACTCTAATATAGCTCTTGTTTTACCTACTATACATAGTAATCGGTTTATAAAATCATGTATTTTTGCCTTAACATTTTGCATCAAGCTAAACTTGAGTGAATTCGCAATTTAGCATATACTCACACGCACGCCACAAATCTTTTTTAAAAGAAAGCAATTGGTTTGTACCATACTGGTAAACTGTTAGATTTATTAACTAGACTAAAGCTTCGTACTTAGTTCTAATTATGTGAACAATATGAAACTTAAATTCAGTCCTTTCGAAACAAGCAAATATTAGAGGGATATCAGTTGTCTTCTCGTCTAAATTAAGAGCATGCAGTCAATACTATATATATAGTAAACTTCAGTATTCAATATTTCAATAACATTGGTAACAATAATAGATTCCAAAACAAAAACTGAAAGTTCTCATTTTATATTTGAATTTCATTTTTTGAATAAAAGCAGAAGAGGAGAGAGAGAAGGATAATAGACAGTCCGTACGACTGGGTCAACGTCGATGGCAGCCTTTTGGCACCTAAATGGGCCTACTTTCCTCAATTTTTGGACTCATTACCATTTCACTCTCGCGCATCCTTCTACTCTCTCCCCTATACCGTTACGTGTCAAGGTTGAATCTAAACCGTCGGTAGTATACAGTAGTACCGTGAGCGCGTGAGGAGAGAGAGAGGCGAATGCAGATACGATCGCTCACTCTTTTGTCCTCCCTTAGACGATCCACCTTCGTTTTCCCTGTTAATTACGCGATTGCCATCCTGTCTTTCTAAACCCCAACAGCATTTCACAGTACCTTCTTGGCGTCTACCTCCCTGTTTCATTTTTTTTGTTCTCTTCTAAAATTTTATTTTTAGATATTTATTTACCTGCTCATAAAAACATATGTATAATTATTAGTTTTATTTATCTGCTCGTAAATACATGTGTTGCTTTCAAGAGGAGTGTATACCTTCAGTGAAAATAAATGGATAAGACCAAACGCGTTCACACACACCCAAATCATCCTTAACCACACAATAGCAAAACTCCTTTTTCTTTTATCTACTTTTTTTATAGCTACGTTTTTCTTTTTACTTCAAAATTCAGTAACTAGTCTTTTGTCAAAAGCAATATCAATGAGAGGTTATCCTTAAAAAATACGAGCACTAGTAGAGATGCATTTGGAATGATTCAGATTACGGTACAATTATAAATTACTAGTAATGGTGCATATGACTGATTGATGTTTGGTACATTAAGATTATTCAAACACTCCCACTGGACATGAGAGCTTCACTACCCGTGTGACAAGTTCCTTTCTTCTCCATCCATCTTCACTTTATTTTACTTAAGTAGGGCACACGATACGATACTTTTAAAGATCAATCCACCTCATTTTAACTAGATACAAAACTAAAATCATAAAAATAAACAGAAAGTAAACAATCATTTTAGAGATGTACGCAGTGAAAAGAAAAAAAGAGCTATGTAGCGGGAGAAAAACTCTAGAGAAACCTTCCCCAAATAGAAAGTTAGGGTTTTCGAATTTCATTTGCAGAGTCACACATTTACACTCATCAAAGAGAGAGGCCGGGGAGAGGTATTTGGCAGAGGGGAAAGACTCTAATTCTAATAGAGGTATAGTACGTCGCTTTGCTTTCAGACGATTAAAACCACTCCATAACCTATTACGCACCGACATGTCTCCTCTCTCCCCTTCCTTTATTAAGCCTCTCATCCTTCTCTCTTTCCCTTTGTTCTTTTATTTAAATCACCAAAAAGAAAAAAAAACATCTTCCTCGGGATCTCCTCAAGAAAAATGTTGGACTACGAATGGGACAACCCCTCCGCCATAATGGTATCCGGAGAAGATCGACACGACCTTGACCCAACCCGAGCCTTGTCCATTTTCGACCCGACCCAAACCAATCATCATCAGTCCTCCTCTTACAACAACTTTTCTCCACCGCTGTTTTCTTCCTTGTCCAACCAACAACATTTGACCGTCGTTTATGGTCATCAGCAGACAGCTCATCATCATATCCCAACCAACCAGTTTCATCACTCCTTCTACGACGCTAACAACCCTTACGCCTCCTCATCCGACTCCATCTACCATGCTCATCACCCTTCTGCTTCAGCCTTGTTCTCTTTCGACCAAACTGGACCAGGATCCGGATCTTCCTACAACTTCCTCGTACCCAAGACGGAAGTGGACGTCGTCTCTCACAGCACGTCCAACAGGATCGGTCTGAATCTGGGAGGACGCACATACTTCTCGGCCGGAGACGACGACGATTTCGTGAGCAGGCTGTACAGGAGGTCTCGACACGGTGAGATGCTGGGAATGGGGAACTCGCTGAGCACTCCACGGTGCCAAGCGGAGAGATGCAACGCGGATCTGACCCACGCCAAACACTATCACCGCCGCCACAAAGTTTGCGAATTCCACTCTAAAGCTTCCACGGTTGTCGCTGCTGGCCTCAGCCAGCGCTTTTGCCAGCAATGCAGCAGGTTCTATTTTTATATTTTATTTTTATTTTCTGTCTCCTAAAGATCCTACCTTTGACACATATCATCAGGCCTCTCTCTTGCACGTCCGTACATGTTTACCTTTGTAAAATCCATGGTCCATGATGGGTGCGGGGACTGTGTCATGTGTGGGGGCATGCTTTGTCCGTACACATACATACTTAATTCTATTAATGTTCCTCTCATATACGGAGTAGTTTCTAGTTAGAATAGAGATACGGAATCTTTTTTTTTAAGAAAAGTTTTAATTAGCGTTGTTAAGTAACGGAAATGACGTTCCATTAATTTAATAGTTCTCTCTTTCTCTCTCCCTTCGCAATCAATCATTGAGACTTTAGATAAAGATTGTGTGTGTGTGTGTGTACGTACTCTCTGTGGCTGTGGGTGATCCCGATGGCAATGTTTTCTCTCCTCCTTTTCAATTTTCCACCACCCAGTGAAATCATTTAACCCTTTCCTCGTAATTAATTTACTCCAGCAGCCGTCTTATCTGTCTCATTTTTTTTTAATCATAATTTCTTACAGGTTCCATTTGCTGTCGGAATTCGACAACGGGAAACGGAGCTGCCGTAAGCGACTTGCTGACCATAACCGCCGCCGCCGTAAATGTCATCAGTCAGCCTCCGCCAACGGCAAACACACTCCGAATATTATCACCGCTCCAAGTACTTTGATTTTTACCTACTTCTCATCATATCCACTTAATTAACTACAGATATAATTTCACTTACTAATCTATCTGTCTCTCTCATTAAATTTGGTTGGTGGTGCATGGTACTACCATCAGACTCAGCGAACGATTCGAGTGTAAAGTCCTCGTCAGCGTCTCCATCAAACGCGCCGACCCCAATTTCATTGGAATGTTTCCGGCAAACTACAGCATCGTCTTCCACGTCCGCACTATGGGGTAGCTTAGCTCCTACGTATAATATCTAAAGGTCGTCGTTGTTGAAGGAGACCGATCAAAATTGATTGTTATTTGGTCATGTTACATTTCCTACTTTCAATTGTTTTAAATGTGTGTTTGACTTAATTATTTTAATTAACCGCTCAATCGATTGGTCGATTAAACTCTTTCCTTTTTAAAGAAAAATGAAATTATTATCAGTGAATGTGATCATGCATGCATCTTGGTTGATTGAATACGAGTAATGTATGATAGAATTAAATGCTGTAAAAGCAAAGGCAGGGGAAAGTACTGGTGCATGGGGTGGTTCGTTCATCGTTTAATCATTTAGGGCAACTGAATTATTGACTGATTGACTCTCTGTTCGATTTGTCTGATGGTGCTGCTGCAATTTTCCTACACAATTACACCAAACCAAATTTTAGAAAAGCGACTGATCGATGAAGCCCACGTGGTTCCATTTCTCAGGAAAATAAAAATAGTGGTTGAGAGTGGCGGGGATTCCTTTGATGTCCCCCTGTTCTGAAGCTAATCAATCATACAATAATTTTTTTTTTATCTGTGAAACTATATTTCGATGGAGATGTTCTAAATGTTCCAGATTGCTTCTCCTCATGGTTTCCTTCCCTTTACTCCAAATTTCTACTTAACATTCTAGGATTATTCTCATGGTGGAAAGCTAATTCCAAATTTTCCATCGACCCTTGGTATGTATTTTAGACATGGTCATGTGCGTACGTTAGATATGGTGGAATCAACCTACCAAAGGGCTAAATTGGAAAGGGCTATCAAACAGTACATTTCAATTGATGTAAGTGAGTGCTATTGTGCTTTTGTGAGCATTGTACAATTTATGGCTAGTATCAGATTTTACAAGCCCAAGAAGGATCATTAGCCCATTATAACCCTACTGTATTAGTTTTTTTTTGGGGTAAAACCTACTATATATTAGTATTATCATTTATATACTTTATAATTTTAAATATATACTAATGGCCTAAAGAATTGTTTTTACATATTCATAAATCTTAATCAGTGCATGTTTGTTTATATCGTTATATATAAATTACTGTTCCCATAATAGGATAAAGTATGAGATTTTTTTCATGTTTATATATGATGCTCTTTAATTAGAGATTATTGCTTTAATTGTAGATGAAAATATGAGGATTTTTTTTTTCATATGCAACATGGTTGAATATAATATTTTTGAATGTAGGAGTTCTTTTTTTAATATCCAGAATCATAATTTGTAAAATCTGAGTTTAAGATGGTTTGAACCAAAAGACAAAAGAATCAACAACTTGTATTACCTGTAATCTATCATACGTTTGATTTAGTAGTTGAATATAACATTCACATAGAGATGTAGACAAAACTGAAAATTGGTAAAATATGCCAGAAGAATCTATAGAGCAGTGATAAAGAGAGGAGCAGAGTTGCTCAAAAGAAAAAAGAAAAAAAAAAGAGAGAGAGAGAGAGGAGCAGGAGAGGATATGTATATAATAGTATATATCTGCTAGGCGTTGTTCTTTATAGTATGAGGACTCGTATTTAACTGTAGTATCACCATGAAGCTTATCTTTCAAGCTGCTGTTTATGATCTTCGGAAAGAGCGTAATGCAAGACTGCACACCTCCACTTCTACACCTGCCTCAGCAATTATATCACCCATCTCCCTCACGCTTAAAGCTAAGCTGGACACCTTATCAAGAGCTCAGCGGAACCTTCCTTCCACTGTTACTTACCTCTCTACTTGGCTGCATCTTTTTGAGTAGTTTGTTAGCCATTCTTTTGTTTTTAGATTAATGCCTGATCATGTCGATCAGATGGTGGCAGCACTATAATCCTGCGGGATAGATTTGTATCTCAAACTTTTTCATATATATAAATCGGTTTTAAGTTATAAAAAAAAAAAAAAAACTGTAGTATCACAACCCCGTATCCATTCTGTTTTTTCCCCACCATTCGTGTTTATATGTAAATCGTTCCATCTCTCGACACATTTATTCCCGCACCAAAGTGTCGATCTTGTACCGACTGCACACACGCACGCGCATACGTGTGTATACACCCAAAAATTGTTGACAATAAGGGTTTTGAGATTTTACTACTAATGATTCACAATGGTGACTTTTCTTTTTCTTTTTATTTTTTTCGTGATCAAAATGGTGACTTTTCTTACTGGCATTAAATGGTGTGAAGGAAACTTTGAAAAAGCTTTACCAGTAGTAAGTACGTGGATGTGACCTTTATTTAAATAAATAAAAACTTTTACGAGAGGTTTCAGAGGAAAAACGAAGCTTATACTATTATTAATTAATATATTTGCTGGCTAATAACTTAAATGGAAGCTCACGCTCACGCCAAACATACATTCATTATTTTTTAACAGTAGTGCCAAAAGAAAAGGAGATATACATTCATCATATCTATGAAAAAAAGATTTAAAAAAAAAACGATTTTTGTTGTTGTTGTTGTCTTGGGTGGAGGCTAATTATATAACTACACAATCTCAAAGGAGCATTATCATTATTATTATTTTGGCATATTATATTATCAGCTCTCTTTGAGAAATTGATCTAGCACATGACATCCTTGAGAAGCTTGTACCTTCGCGTGGCCGTCCTCGGAGGCGGCACACCGCCTCCTGCAGGTCCGGCAACGCTTTTGGCCACTTGATCGCGACGGTTATTATCATGCTTAATCCGGTCACTGGAAGAATACTCCGATCGGTTTGTGACCCCGCTCTCGTAATTTACGGAATCCTTTTTCTTCTTTGATGAGCCATGTTTACCAACGCTGATCAGCTTTTTGTCGTCACTCTGGCACCAGTCGCAAATCTCGGTCGGCTCCGCAAACTCACTGTAGTAGTTACTACAATAACTATATATATATATTCAAATTAAGAAATATATATATATGATCACTATATATATAGCTAGGACAAGGTACTTACGAATGTTGGAAGCGGTTGCGGCAGTGCCCACAGCGGAAGAGCTTGTCGGAAAAGCCAACGTCTCCGCACATGCAGCACACTTTCTCCATGTTCTTCCCTTAAATAGCTGTATTGATTGTTTTGTTTCTGCCCTGGAAAAATGGAGGTTTGAAGGTTTTTAGTGTATGAAATTGGTGCTGTTAGACTATTTATTCCCCACTAGCTGAGCATCTATGTTATGAATTTATTATATACACATACATTAGACTTTGCGTGTGTGAATGTACAGGTAGACAAGAGGTTTGCTTGCAGTCGTTTTCAGTTTAGAGAGAGCCAACCTTAAATTGGGGCTTTGTTTGTGAATTGACAGTTTTGTCATTCATTTGTTTGTTATGTAACTGTTGCCGTGACCAAACGCTCACTTTGCTGGTGTGTGTGTGAGTGAGTAAATAAGAAACTAATACTTTTTTCGTTTCATTTAATTAATTAATTGTTGTTATTGAGTAAATTTTTTGTTTTATTGTTTTAGAATTTTAATGCAATTTTATATGCTATATGATTTTTTATATTCTCCCATCATATTTTATTGATTTAATCCAATTTTATACGCTATATGTTATGATGTTTTTATTTATAAAATATACAAATTAAATATTTTTTAATAATTTATGTACGCAAATCTAAAATGAAAATGAAAATAAAATGGAATGAATAGCTATTAACACACGGAAATAGATAATATTCAAATTTAAAAGACAATAATAAATATCTCAAATATTTTAAATAGCTTTGAGATAATAATATATCAGTTAAATATTATATTTTATATTTAAATATTATCGATGAAAATATTTTTAGTACTGTTTTATCATTTACGAGTAAAGAGGAAACGTTATGTATTAATTATATCGTATTCTATCATGTGTTTGTAGTTTTCATGATTAATATGTTTAACGTGATAAAATTTCTCCATCCATGAATTATTTTTGTTACAAATTTCTAGAGATTACAAAACTGCTATTAAAAAGTATGTATTTGTGTTTGTCTTACTATTCTATTGTGTTTTTTCTTTTGTCAACAATCTACTTTATCAAATCAAATTTTGGTCTATGGTAACGATATTCATGATAACACCTCCATCTAACCTTTTTTGATTTATGTAGGACAAAGAGAACGCCTTGTTGTCTGGCTTTTTAGCTGAAGAATTTGCTCGGTCGTTGCGGATCCTATGAATGTAAACAAGAGTGCACACTTAAAACCACAATGTAGTTGAGAAGGATGCAAGCTCCGTCGTGAAAACCGATTCATCGATTTTTTTTTTGTTCATATCCACTAAGTCATAACATCCAGTCCCGATTTATTTAACCGAAGCATACATCTCAAATGTGAATATAAAATACATTTTAGTTTAGTTGCATGTATCTTTGCATTAAATTATATCTGCTGGCTAGTCAATAGAAACTATAAAGAAAAAACCGTGGATACTTTTATGCTATGCTTCTTCTCCAACACTTACATATTTCATATGGATTACTCAGATCATATTCATGGATAAGAGTTAACTTTTTTTTTGGTCAAACGGATAAGAGTTAACTAAGACAATAGATTATACACTATTTAGTAGTAAAACTTAAAGATATAAAATAAAACGATGATATGGTACTTGAAGGAGCGAGAAAGATTTTGATAATCATACCCTCGATCCAGCAACAAACTTCTAGTGCAATGGCTGGTTCCCTTATTACGTCCATTGGATGAATTGTGATATAGTCTTTTAAATAAATTTGTGTTGTTTCTAGCTTTACGATCTAAGTCTTTAGCTTTCGGAGGGATTAGGACCAATGCACACAAATACACAGTGATGAGGTTCCACTTGTTTTTAATATAAAAACCTACCTATTAAGGAAGTTACAAATTTTACGCTACTTCTTTTTCGTTGTCGATCTTGGTTTTGCATGGTAAATATTTACTTAGCTGAACATGAGATTCTGTCAATGGATTGAGATGAATTTAATGTGTAAGGTTAGGCTTAATGCAGTTGGGTAAATATTTATTGTTCGCTGTTACGACATTTATTGATGTTTTAGGTTTTTATCTAACCGGTTACTGTCCCCTCTCTCTCAAAAATCGGTCAGTTCCTATCCATCTCTATAAGGGAATTAAACAATGGAGGCAACTTGGATGTGTCCACAGATTTTTGGTCGTGCGTTGATTACACGCACCGATCATGTGACTGAAGAAGCGGAGAGGAGACAAGATCAACGTCGATCTGAAGTTACGAGTGGCTTCATTAGCTTTGAATCTAAACGTGGTACACGTGGAAGTTTCCAAGCGATAGTTTAGGAGTTTGGTTGGCCATGTTAAACACATGCCCCCGTCCCTATCCATCCTCTCTTTCTCGATTTACTTATTTTCATTATATTTTGACCCATCTATTGCCATGGTTAACTTCCAACCGGCTTAACACTACCGGAGACCCTTGGGCGAAAAGAAATTCTTGGGCCCTATAACTAGTTAATTTTGTTAACGTTACGTTTTCTTTTGAGTTTTTAACTCACGCATCAGACAAATATTTCTATTTGATTTTTTGGTTACTATGTAATATTATGTGTTTAATACTGTCTAAGTATATGCTAATGAAAAGAATCAAGGCCCTTATGGGAAATAACATTTCCTTTTTTTGTTTGTTTGCTATATATATTTTACAAGGAACATTTACTATGCATAAAAGAGATAGGCAGACATCACATATGCATGGTATATATTGGCAGCTTGTTAGGAAATTTGGCGTAGTTAAGTGCAGACAAAAGAAGGACCAGAGGCGTGCATCTCGCGTTTCTGTGGGAAGCTCATAGGCCAGCATTTTGTAATCAATCCTCTCCCGGCCTGCGGACGGGCCAATGAATTGTAAGCTATTCGAATTCCTGGTTATACGTAGCTCTCTAACCTTTTATTGTAAATAATTATATAAACAAATAATTGGTGCTTAGCGAGAAAAAAGTAGCAACAACAAAATTATGGGCCCACGTGATCCTTGCTTGTAGTTCCCTCAAGATTTCCCTTTTTTTTGTTCATCATTTTGTTTTGTACACTAATAAAGTTCTGTCTATATACTTTCCCGTTTACAAATTATATGTCATAAATTTGTAAGTTGGACCAAGAGCTAGACCAACTGACTTTAATGACAGAGCTACAACACACAAGAGTGGTTTAAAACTGATACCAATGGCTTTTGTATATTGACATGTATATATTTTACATTATTCAGAAAGACAATTAATAATAAGCAGTGAGAAAAATAATAAAAATCAGTTTGAAAGAAGAGAGACGTAACATGTGGTATATATAGATTTGGATGGCCAGATAAATAATTAACCTAATCATTGGAGACAAGAGTGGACAACCCTACCTCTCGATGGCTTTCTATGTACTGGTTAAAAAGATTCAGAATCAAAATGATGATGATCATATATATGTTTGAAAAGAAGCCAATAATGAAGATGAAGAAAAATCAGTAGAAGATACATTTTTTG
Source organism: Brassica carinata (assembly GCA_016771965.1). Lineage (NCBI taxonomy): Eukaryota > Viridiplantae > Streptophyta > Magnoliopsida > Brassicales > Brassicaceae > Brassica > Brassica carinata. Next base: position 53,359,651 of record CM028701.1, on the reverse strand, counting down.
TTGAGTGAAAATGATGAGTAGGGCACGAACACAAATAAAGCAAAAATAAATAAATAAAAAGAATAAAGCATTTCACTTATCCTCATCGATGTATCCTCCTCTAATGGAGATTATATATTAACCTTTAATTCAAGTTTAATGCAATCTTCTTTGACCAAATTAAAAAAAAAAGATAGTACCATTTGCACAATATTAGTCAGCTTCCCATTAGAATGTCCTTTGGTGTTTATTGGAAAAGGAAAGCTTTCGACAATATTCTCAAATTAAAACTAGATGTAACCTACCTCCTACCTAGGATAAAGACTGAATAATTAAGAATTGAGACAGAAAGATGATGATACAGTTTATGAGTGGGTCTATTAAAGTGAATAAAATATTTACGAGTGGGTCTATATAAAAGTGGAGTGTAAAGGCCCATTTATAACATAGTAAGAATGGGCTTAGCAAATGCGTGGCAATATCATCACCAAACCAAACCCAAACGCAAAAAACTCGCAAACTTGGGAACGATCAGAGAATCAGCGGATCTTGTTCGAGAGAGAGAGGTTACTCTTGGATCTTCTTCCCGAAAACCCTAGCAAGCATTTTGGATATCGATGATGATGATTCCGTCAAAGGTCGCCGGCCATACCCGGTTCTTGCTCGAGAGTTTTAATGGTTCCGATGTCGACTCAATCGCCCAAGAGATCTGTCAGGTAAACCTCTCTCTCTCTCTCTCTTTGAATTATAAGTTTCAGTTGGTCTCTCGATTTTATAATATGTATTCTGATAATGCAGTTGGTTGATTATGGTGTTGAGACAAGCATTCCAGTTCTCAAGACATGCCTAGATTGCTTCACCGTCCGGGCAAGCCACCCTAATACGTTGCAGCTTGAGAAACTTTTATCCTTAGTCTTCAAACGTGTTTTGAAAACCTCTAATCTCCAAACCCTCATTTCTCACGCACTCCAAGATGTTGAGGTCACTAACGATTTTGTGGATGATTTGACCAATGCGTTGAGCTTTTCAATCTCTGAGAAAATTAGCTTTGCTCTGGTCCTGGCCGCTTTTGATAGATCCGATGCAAAGACCAGTGGTACTAACGCTTTCATTCTTCTTTGCTTCTCCTAGCTTGCTTTATCCCACCTTTTTGTTTATTTTATGGTCTTTTCTTCTGTAGGACGAAACTTATTATTGGCCGAGATTGAGCAACTGTGTGCTACTTCTGGCCAGATGGATTCAACTGAGCAAATTCAGAATGTTCTTTTGTTTCTCCAGCAATCCGAGGACCTCTCCAGCCATTTGGATTCCTTTCTACATATTCTCTCTTCTGCTCAACCTAAAGATGACTTCTCTTTCGCTCTCACGCCTTTCCTTTCTCCACAAGATCATGAATCTTATGTTTTCAGGTATGAGTTACTTTCATCTCTTATTCTTTCTCGGCCCATATTGTGACCCTCAACGCTTTTCTCTTCCGCTCTAGGAGCATGGATTTTCACAGTGGTTCCTCTGACAACGAGATTGATGCTATCTTAGCTGAAATCGATAAGGAACTTGCTCTTGGAGATCTCATGGGAGAATTAGGTTGTGGTTTCACTGCTGACGCCCAACAATGCAAAGACTTCTTGTCTACTTTCGCACCATTAACAGAGGCTACTATCGCAAGAATTCTTTGTAATGTTGCTCGTACATGTGCTGATCGTGAAGATAATCACACCACCTTTCCAACATTCAGTCTGGCCCTTGGATGCTGCATCCCAACTGAACTTCCCACGCCAAGGTCGTGGAATGCTGACATCTTAATTGAAACAATCAACCAGCTTGTAAGACATCTTCATTTAACTTCTCTAATCAACATCACTGATACCTACATAACTTCATTCCAGTCTTTGTACTACTCTTTTTCCTTTGTGCGTAATCAAACTTTCTTAATCATTGGATTTAATGAATCATCTATAGCTTATTTCCTAATTGTTTTTTTTTGGTTCATTGTCTTATGTTTTTCTGCTAAACAAGGCTCCTGGCACAAGCTGGATGAAAGTAATCGAGAATCTCGACCATAACGGATTTGACATCCCTAATATGGAGTCTTTCTCGTTTTTCATGCGGCTATATAAAACTGCTTGCAAGGTGTGTTCTCATACTGTTTAATTTGACTGTTCACAATATGTTGTTTCCTCTTCCACTGTTGTTTGAGGGTGTTAAACTGCTTCGTGCAGGACCCATTTCCTCTTGATGCTGTATGCGCTTCTGTCTGGAAAAATACGGAAGCTCAATTATCCTTTCTTAAGCATGCAATAGCCGCTCCACCAGAAGTGTTCACCTTTACGCATTCTTCAAGGAAGCTGGTGAGATACCACACGTCTTTCTTTAGATCTGTTCTTTCCTGGTTTCTGTCGCTATTCTTTTGACCATCTGTTTTCCAGGTATACGTTGATAATAACATGCACAGCCATGAGCAACAATTAGGACTTTCCAATCAAGCATGGCTATCTCTCGATCTCGTAGATGTGCTGTGCCAGCTGGCCGAGAGAGGTCATACTGTTTTAGTTAGTTCGCTGCTCCATTATCCACTCACACATTGTCCTAAAACCCTGCTTCTTGGAATGGCACGCATCAAAGTAATTCGCCATGAGTGCTCTTTGATAATGTATTCTCTTAACCTTGATTTTTTTTGTTTGGCTAAGTATGTTTATCCTGTTGTTGCAGACTGCCTATAATCTCATCCAGCGAAAGGTGCTCTCTGTTATTCTTCCACTGATAATAACGAATTCCCAGGATAGTGGTTTCATCCTTCATCTCTGGCATCAAAATGCTGAGCTCGTTCTGTGGGGGATTATAAATGCCCAAAATCTTAAAGCAGACAGCATACTCAGAATAGTTGAAATCTGCCATGAGCTCAAGGTGAATATGTTGTAACGGTGACTTAATATTTATCTCCTTACTATGGATTTGTTTCATACACCAGCTTCTCTGCGTCTATGAACTAATCAATTTTTTTTTTTTAATTTGATTTATTTCAGATTCTCTCAGTAGTTTTAGAATCAGTTCCAGTCTCATTTAGCATCAGATTGGCAGTCCTTGCCTCACTGAGAGGATTTTTGGACATCGAGAACTGGCTGCCAAACTGTCTATATGTGTATAAGGACACCTTTGCTGTGGTAACAAATTCTTTCACAGTCGAAGTTTTATTATTGTAATTTCTATAGAGATGAGAAGGTCGTGTCTAACATGTAAAATCTACCTTTTTTTCATGTTTCAGGAGTGTCTCAAATTTGCCAAGAATGTGCATTTTAGCGAATCAGAGGATTTTACTTCCAAACATTTCCATCCGTCTGATCCTTTATCAGATCTTCATTTAGATGCAACAGCTTTGCTTTTGAAAGTTAGTTATGATCCTTTATTTGGCTACTCTATTGCTTCTTATCTATTGGGTTTAATTTTTTTGACATGTATTGCAGGTTTTGAAAACTCATGATAATGTGATTACTTCATCTCAACTGGTAGAAGAGATAGAAAAAGTTAATGCAGCAATCTTGGATTGTAATTTGAAACTGCAGAATGGTGTGGCTAAAGATTCATCAGCTTCCAGTGCATATGGAGAAGATGTTGAGGCAGAAGCAAACGCTTATTTCCATCAAATGTTTTCTGGTCAGCTGAGTGTTGATGCTATGGTTCAAATGCTTTCCCTATACAAGGACTCTTCGGTTCGGAGGTTTGATAATGGCAAACTATGCCTATTTGAGAAATTATCTTATCAAGTTGGCCAGGCTCCTCATGCATAAACAAAATCACGAGGTTGTTTTTCTTACAGGGAAAAATCAATTTTTGAATGCATGATTGCTAATCTGTTTGAGGAATATCGTTTTTTCCCCAAGTATCCCGAGAGGCAGCTGAAAATAGCTTCCATTCTCTTTGGTGAGTGGGTCTTCTAATAGATGTTTTACTTACCATGAATTCATTTTGCCGTTCATACTGTTGTGTCTAATTCTCAACATTTATTACTATAGCTGGGCAACTTCCTGGCAAGTTTGTCATGCAAGTTGGTTGTGTTGAGGAAATTTCCCGAATTTGAATCAGTGACATGTTGTCTGAGTATCTTTTCTTGTATTTTGTATTGTTGTCGTTACATTCTCTTTGCGACTTGTTCAAATCTCAGGTTCTGTTATCAAGCATCAGCTTATAAGCTCAATCACATTGGGTATGGCACTGCGTCATGTCTTGGATTCTTTGCGTAAACCTGCAGATTCAAAAGTATGGATTCTTTTTGTGATTTATTTGTGTCTCCCGACTTTTTACTGTAAGAGATCTGTCATTTTCTTAACTTCCTGATTCATGCAGATGTTTCTGTTTGGAAGCAAAGCTCTGGAACAATTTGTGAATCGTCTGGTTGAATTGCCTCAGTACTGCAACCATATTTTGCAAATATCTCATCTGCGTAGCACTCATCCCGAGTTAGTCACTGTTATTGAACAAGCACTTTCAAGGATATCATCTGGTAATTTAGAATCAGATGCCTCTGTTTCGCACCCTGGTCTTTCACAGTCTTTCCCTGGAAATGGCGAGGTATAATGTTGATTAAAAGTTTCTTTTGACTGTCTTCGATTCTTACGGTCTATTTTATATTTCCTTATCAATACTGTCTTGCCGGTGTTTAGCTATTTTATATCTTTGTATACGTCAATTCTGTGTCCGCCTCAATTATGAGATCAGCTTCGCTAGAGTTATCTATTGAAAAGGGGAAAGAAGAATGCTTTATCCTTTCTATTTCTAGTCTCATGCCTTTCATTAGCAGCTCTTTAGCGGTGATGTTTACATTTGTAAACTTCTCGTGGTATGGGTTGGGCTATATTTTTCTTGGCCCTAAACTAACTTTCCCGAAAATTTAACACGAGAAGTAAATTAACACATCGTTTCTGTTTTTGTTTTTGTCAGTTTAATGGTTCTGGAATTAGCCAATCTGCATTGCAACTTCCTTCTCCTGTTCTGCCTCAACAGACAAATGAAGTGCATATTGATGACCGCAGCAGAGTACCAAGTGTTTCATCTAACGAAGCAAGGCCGCTTCTGCCGTCATCATCTAACACTTCCGCTGATGTTTCTGTCATTCCTAAGGTGATTACTTTCTCTTCTCTTTTATTTTATGGCTCTGGTTGGGTGGAGTGTTCATTTAATCTCGCTAGTTATCCTTTCAGAATCCTGGCATTTCGACTTCTTCATCAACCTCAGCTGGTTTTGTTCGTCCAGCTCGTGGAGCCAATTCGACGAGTAATCTCCTTGTCGTCTTAACTTTATAACTATTTTTCTATAATATGATAGGAAATATAGTTCTTTTCCTATGAAAAGAAGAAATGTTACTAATAGTCGATTATCACAGGGTTTGGCTCTGCTTTGAACATAGAAACTCTGGTTGCAGCAGCAGAGAGAAGGGAAAACGCAATAGAGGTATCCGCTATGCTCTGCATTTACATTTGGAATTATTTGCTTTTGGTTACATTGCATAGTGAATTGTCAAAATGCTAATTGTCTAATATTTAGTATGAGTGACAAGAATATGTTTTTTTTTTCCAGGCTCCACCGTCAGATGTTCAGGACAAAATTTCTTTCATAATCAATAATATATCTTTAACCAACATTGAATCTAAAGGGAAAGAGTTTGCGGAGATTTTGCCTCAACAGTACTATCCTTGGTTCGCACAGTATATGGTTATGAAAAGGTACGAATAATTGTGTTTTTTTATGTTTGCAATTTATGTGCTGTTTTCCGTCTGCTCTCCTGATTGTTTTCCTGGTGTTAAATACCTGTCAGAGCAAGCATCGAGCCCAATTTTCATGATTTGTACTTAAAGTTCCTGGACAAAGTTGATTCCAAGCTGTTATTTAAGGAGATACTTCAAAATACTTACGAAAATTGCAAGGTAAATATTTCTTCAAGTGATTTGTTGTGATGGGTGTTCCTTCTGTTGAGCAATTTTTCACTTCCATAATTCCTTTTGTTTTGCAGGTTCTCTTGGGTTCAGAGCTCATTAAGTCGAGCTCGGAAGAGCGATCCCTGCTTAAAAATTTAGGCAGCTGGCTTGGAAAGTTGACCATTGGAAGGAATTATGTTTTAAGGGCGCGAGAAATAGATCCAAAATCCTTGATTGTGGAGGTATTTTCTGCTATTTCCCTCAAAGTTTATTCTTTTTTTTTTGGTAATAATTGTGTCAATTTGTTATTCGTATCCATCTGCAGGCATATGAAAAAGGGTTGATGATAGCAGTCATTCCATTCACTTCAAAGGTTAGTGATGTCTGATTAGCTTACTAGCTGTTCTAGGGTTGATGTTTTGAGTCCTAATTTGCGGCTACTGCAGGTTCTTGAGCCATGCCAAAACAGTATTGCGTATCAGCCTCCCAATCCTTGGACGATGGCTATACTCGGGTTGCTCGCCGAGATATATTCAATGCCAAACCTAAAAATGAATCTGAAGTTTGATATAGAGGTAACTGCTTTTAATTATGACTTTAGAAAGATGACTGTTCGTCTTGAGGATCAACGAGCTATTTTACATCTTTTCTCTTCGAGTATTAATGTTTTGTCCTCATCTTGTCTTGTTCTCTTCAGGTTTTATTCAAGAACCTTGGTGTTGATTTGAAGGAAGTAACGCCAACTTCCCTTCTAAAGGATCGGAAGAGAGAAATAGATGGGAATCCTGATTTTAGTAACAAAGATCTGGGCGTAACACATATATCTCAACCCCGATGATCCAGGAGCCTAAAACAATTTCTCCTCTTAAGCAAATAGACCTACCTACTGATGTTGCCAATTCACCTAATACAGACACTCCCTCAAAGTTACTATCACAGGTTATATTTTGTGTACTTTTTGTTATTGACATATAGTTTCAGCTTTTAGCTATCTACAGTATTTTAGCCCCTTGCTTTTTCGTCAGTATGTCGCCCCTCAACGTGCGTATAATAATACTTTGATGGAAGACGAAAAAGTGGCAACTTTAGGTTTGCCTGATCAGCTCCCATCACCTCAAGGACTGTTCCAGTCAACTCCATCCCCATTGTTTTCTATTAGCCAGGTACGATTATCATTATATGAATGTCGATCAAAGTTAATATATATATGTCTTGTTCATACCGTTTCACTGTTATGATGATGGTTAGCAGCTGTCAGCAGCGCTTCCCAACATTGGAAATCATGTAGTTATCAATCAGAAATTAAGCGCATTTGGTATGCACTTTCCATTTCAGAGGTTTGTAACCAATGGTCTCCCACTGGTGAAATCTTTATGTTTGTGGCGCACTTAAGGTATTTTCTTTGACATTTAAACTTTTATTCATTGTCAGAGTGGTACCACTTGCCATGGATAGAGCTATCAAAGAGATTGTGTCTGGTATTGTTCAGAGAAGTGTTTGCATTGCTTGCCAAACAACAAAAGAGCTTGTGCTGAAGGTTGGCCAATCTGAACTTGTCTGCCTTTTTTTTGTTTCATATGCCAAATGATTTCCTTATCTCACATTCGTTTTCTATCGCTTTCATTTCACAAGTAAAATTATTCCCATTTATCACAAGCGTCAGTTTCTAGCTTCTAGCTCCGTTTTGAAGTAGTCAATGTATACTTTGTTGCATCTCTTTTTTTCTTTGAGCAGAGAATCTACAGAGTTTTGATCTTGTATGTCAATCGTACATACATGTTTCGTCTTTGGCTGCAGGATTATACCTTGGAACCAGATGAGACACGTATATATAGTGCAGCTCACTTGATGGTAGCGAGTTTAGCTGGGAGTTTGGCTCATGTGACGTGCAAGGTTTTTCCTGCTCAAAGGCTTGGCTTCTTAATATTTTTGTTTACATTCTTGCTATTATATTCTGCCTGGTTACACACTAAATAAATCAGCTCTATTTTTCCTTTCCTGCTTTTTATGCATTCTCTGGTATATGCAGGAACCTTTGCGCACTTCAATATCAGGTCATCTGCGGAATTCGCTCCAGGGTCTGAATATTAAAAATGAAGCTCTTGAACAAATTGTGCAACTTGTGACCAATGACAACCTTGATCTGGGTTGTGCTGCCATTGAGCAGGCGGCTACAGAGAAGGTTTGTATTAAATTTTATATCATTTATGTTCCAGCTTTTATGTTAATAAATTTTGAAAAAACCAGAACAGATTTAGAGTGGATTGCAAGCACTTTGTTTGACTAGGGATCCTTGTTGCCCTTTTGTATGATTGAGCCTCACCTATAATGTTCAGTGATTTAAATATATCCCTGTCCCTACAGGCAGTACAAACTATCGATGCGGACATTGCCCAGCAATTGTTGTTACGGAGAAAGCCCAGAGATGGTGCTGGATCCTCCCTTTTTGATCCAAACAAGCTATCGCAGAATTCTGTCAGTTTTATACCAGAGTCCCTCCGCCCAAAGCCGGGACAGCTGTCCCTGTCTCAACAGCGAGTTTATGAGGTGCTGTTTTTTAACACGTAACCGCCGTTGGTATTTTTTCTGTTCGTATAACTAAGCGATACGTGTGCACTTTCAGGACTTTGTTCAACTTCCTTGGCAAAAGCAATCAACCCACACTTCACACGGTTTATCTGCTGCTTCAAGCTCATCTGGTGAGGTTGGGCCTGGTAGTGGTTATGGTCCAGAATCAGGAAAAAATGCTTCTGACTCTCTGTCTGGTTCTGAAAACGCTCGGATGGATATGGTCTCTCGGGCATCAGATCTTTCTGTGGAGGCTTTGGAATCTCCAGTTTCACTTTTAAGGTGCTTTGCTGTCCCATATTGATAAAACTGCTTACATTTCTTCTTTCGTGTTTCCCAGCTAATATGTTGACATTTCATCTTGCCTCTGTTCAAAGCTCACAAGTTGATCCAGCTGGTGAAACAGGCGGTCTTCAGTTCTCTAATTCCATTTCGACTTCTGAGTTGAGCCTGGTTGAATCCTCCGACGCCGCTATGAAAGTGAGATTACTGTGTGTTTTCAAATTTTGACTCGCTTAGTTTTTATATTAAATCACTGAGCTGTGCTTCTTATTTTTTATACACAAGGAAACTGGAACATCAATGCAGACATTGACTTCAGCTGCTACCATGGAGCGTCTTGGTGGAAGTAATATCACCCAGCCTTCTCTGTCCACGAGAGATGCACTGGATAAGTATCATATTGTTACGCAGAAGGTTAGTAAAGTGCTATTTATGCTTTTTTTTTTACAATTACTTCATTAGTTTTGGCTTCTCTATATCACATGTGGTTGACTTCGTGAAACTGTTTCAGATGGAGGACTTAGTGGCTAATAATGCAGGAGATGGTGAAATTCAGGTACTTGAGTTCCTAGTGCATAACTGATTATAGTGAAGTTAACTCCTAGAATTAATGGAATTTTGAGTTAATTTTTTAAATGTTTAGTAATTTCGGGAAATGGTTTGGTGGTTTTTGGCAATTATCCGTTTTGACATTGATTCAATCACTGATGATCTCATTAATTTTTCAGGTTGTAGTTTCTGAAGTTCCTGAAATCATCCTTAGATGTATCAGCAGAGATGAAGCAGCTTTAGCTGTCGCTCAAAAAGCTTTCAAGGCTCTTTATGAGAATGCATCAAGTAGTCTTCACGTCAGTGCTAACCTAGCAATTCTTGTGGCTATTCGTGATGTTTGCAAGCGTGTTGTTAAAGAGCTCACTAGTTGGGTATGTTAACGACCTTTTCAAGATATAAGTATTCTATTGTTACTGTACTTCACACTCTCGTGCGTGCTTTAGTTCAGTTGCTTCTAATATTTCTCTTGAAATAAGCCTCTATTTCGTGACATGACACATCAATAAGTATTAGATTGACTCGTGACAAAAAGGACTAGATTGAGCCTATTTCCCATGGAGTTCCTGATAAAATGTGACAAGAACCATCCTCAAGTAGTTATGGATACGAGATTTGTTTTTTTCTTTCTCTCTGGGATTTCTAGTTAATACTTATGTAACTTTCTTGGAACTCCATGCATAGGTGATTTATTCAGAGGAGGAGCGGAAGCTCAACAAAGATATAACTATTGGTCTTATCCAACGCGAGTTACTTAACCTAGCGGAGTACAATGCCCACATGGCGAAGCATCTTGATGGAGGGAGAAACAGTATGCTGAACAGCATATAATTGTTTATTTTCCTTTATTGTAAATAAACATGGCTAAGTACTTGTTTGCTTTGCAGAGAGCGCCACTGACTTCTCTATTTCTCTACTCCAATCCTTGGTCACTGAGCACTCGAGTGTCATTTCAGAGCTACACAGTCTTGTTGATGCACTGGCAAAGGTAGCGATTTTAACTTTTTCGGCCTTTTGCTATTGCAATCTCGCCTTACCTTGTTCTATAATACTAATATCTCTTCTGATATATAACAGTTATTAGGTGCGGAAAACAGACAACTAGGGATTAGGTTTAGATATTGTTTTTTTCCTCTGCCTCGTAATACTTCTTTGTAGAACGCCAACTGAAAGATATCTTGGTTAGGTTCAGATATTGTTTTAGGCTGTTATCATAAATTTGACATTATCATTTGATAACGTTAATTTTTTCTTTGTTTGCTTGTAGCTTTCCTCAAAATCTGGATCTCCTGAGTCATTGCAACAACTAATTGACATCATACGAAATCCAGTTACTAATACAAGTGCTCTCTCTGATAGTGCATCCAGAAACGAGAACAATGATAGACAATCAAAGGATGAAAAGGTTTCAGATGTTTTCATTATCGAATGTTGCTTGTAATCAGGCTGATAATTCTTTGACATGTTAGCTCTGTTCTCAGGTTGTGCGCAATACAATCGCTAACACAGAAGAGAGTGCCAGCTGGGAATATGTGGAAGCGGATCCTACGGGTTTCCGGAATCGGGTAATTTTTCTACTTGTTACTAGGTTTCATTACTCCAATATGGATGAAGCGTTTTTGCCTTTTTTATTTGTTTAATTGGGTTGCAAGCTACAAATAACGATTTCAATAGAAACGTTTCTGCGTAGCTGTTAACATAAAATATTCACGTTTCTGTTCATAACCTTTTTGTTATCGATGTTCTCCATTATATGTATGTGTTTACATAGTCTGTTACCTCTTCAATTCTATGTTGTTACATCTCTCGTACGTGTTGTTTATCTTTCTTTTTTGGATGGTCCGTATGCTTCCGCAGGTGTCCACGCTTTTTGAAAATTGGTATCAGATTTGTGAAGTTTCCGGGGCAAATGAAACCGCTTGCTCACAATATGTCTTGCATTTACATCAGACCGGACTACTTAAGGGAGATGATACAACAGAGAGTTTTTTCAGAATTCTTCTGGTGATTTTGACGTTTTAAGTTTTCATAGCATCCGCACTTACAAAATCTTGAGAGGCCTTATGATTGAACTTGGGTGTCATATTTAGGAACTCTCTGTTGCTCATTGTATATCTTCTGAAGAAATCACTCCTGGAGCTGTGCAATCTCCTCAGCAAGCTCAGAGTCTATCATTCCTTATCATCGATATTTATGCAAAGCTTGTTTTTTCAATATTGAAGGTAAATGCTCATGACTTTTTATGGCTACGAGCGCGGATAATTAAGCCCAAAATACATTGCCTGCTAAGCCTTATTTTTGTTTTTGTTATCTTTTCAGTATTTCCCTGAACAGGAGTCTAGCAGCAAGTTATTTCTTCTTTCGGAGGTTAGGGGACAAACCATTTTACTTTATTGGAAATAATTCAAAACGTTTACTGTAATTGGTGGAAAAAGGTGAGTTGGTCTGATAATGGTTACTGGCTGTAGATCATGGCTGTAACTGTGAGATCTATTCAGAAGGACGCAGAAGATAAAAAGACGTCACTCAATCCAAGACCATATTTTAGATTGTTCATCAACTGGCTGCTGGACTTATGTTCCCTGGATCCTGGGACTGATGGAGCAAACTTTCAGGTGCATGTGTATTCCTTGAAGTAGCTGCTATTTATCGCTATCACTAACATCCAGTTTGTTTCAGGTTCTAACAGCTTTTGCCAATGCATTCCACGCGTTGCAGCCTCTTAAGATTCCCGCTTTCAGGTCAGGACAGAAAGCTAATTCTCGCAATGCTTTTAATCAAAGTAGAAACTATGGGAGAGGGCAAACCTATGTCCTCGAATGATTCATCATGTGGTTGACATATGTATCTTCTTTTCTTTGATTGAAGAATTGCGTTTTTATGCACTGTAAAATTTCCAGCTTTGCATGGCTAGAGCTGGTCAGCCACCGAAGCTTCATGCCTAAGCTGCTTACAGTAAATGGCCAGAAGGGTTGGCCATATGTTCAACGCCTGCTGGTAGACTTGCTCCAGTTTCTTGAGCCATTTTTGAGAAATGCTGAACTCGGAGGACCAGTTTGTACCTTCTTCCCTCGTGTAATTTTTTCACTGAACACTAGGGATATAGTTGATGGTAACTGTAAGGGGTCTCTCTCTCTTGTTTGTTTATCAATTATGCAGGTTCATTTCCTATACAAAGGGACATTGAGAGTGTTGCTGGTTCTGCTTCATGACTTCCCGGAGTTCCTTTGTGATTATCATTTTACTTTCTGTGATGTGATTCCTTCAAGTTGCATACAAATGCGAAATATTATTCTCAGTTCTTTTCCACGGAACATGCGGCTTCCAGATCCCTCTACCCCAAATTTAAAGGTTCGAGATGATTGTGTGGATACTGCATCCTGTTCAAATTCTAAAGAAAAGATATATTCCTGGTAAGCTGATTAATCTTGTGAAACTGCAGATTGATTTACTGCCTGAGATAGTAGAAGCTCCCCGTATCCTTTCCGAGGTTGATGCTGTGCTAAAAGCGAAGCAAATGAAGAATGACGTGGACGAGTATCTCACTGTAATAGATTATCTGATTCTTCCCACTCCTTTTGAATTTTCTTTAAATTATATCAGGAAATACTCACACATATATATATATATATATATATATATATTCCTTTTTTTTTCTTGCAGTTGAGGCAACAGAATCCAACTTTCCTAAGTGAGTTGAAGCAAAGCTGCTTCTCTCGCCCAGCGAGGCCAGCTCAGCTGGAACTCGTTACAGTGTACCATTGATCAACTCGCTTGTGCTATATACTGGAATGCAGGTATGAATTAGTGTCAGAGTACGGGGGGCTAATATTATTTAAGAGCCTTAGTTTACTAAATGGATCGATCAGCTAAAAAGGTATAAATGTATATCTTACCTGACACATTGCGATGACAGGCTATTCAGCAGCTACAAGCGGGTGAGACGCAGGCTCAAAATGTGGTGGCTTTGCATATGTTCAAGTATTTAAGTATGGAACTAGATACAGAAGGGCGGTACTTGTTCCTTAACGCGATCGCCAATCAGCTTCGATATCCTAACAACCACACTCATTACTTCTCCTTCATCATGCTCTATCTCTTCTTCGAGTCTAACCAGGTGAGTATCGCTATACCGCACCTCTCTCAGGAGTCTGTTGCGTAGTAGATACGAGAATCTAATTCTTTTGTGTGTGAATGGAAACAGGAGATCATCATACAGGAGCAGATAACAAGAGTGTTGTTGGAAAGGCTAATTGTGAACCGGCCCCATCCTTGGGGACTCCTAATAACGTTCATCGAGCTCATCAAGAATCCAAGATATGGCTTCTGGAAACATGCCTTCATCAGGTGTGCTCCTGAGATTGAGAAGCTCTTTGAATCGGTCGCCAGATCCTGTGGTGGTCTCAAGTCTGTTGACGAGGGAATGGTCTCCGGTTGGGTCGCCGACAACTCTCATTAGCTTCCGTCTTTTTTTTTTCTTCCAATTTGTAATATCTACCTGATATTCCCTCCTCCTCCCAGATTTGGCACTGATTAACATACGACAGAGTAGGTATTTCAGTATTTAAAGTCTACATTTTTCAAAAGAAATTGTTAATTTATTTCATAGATTCATCATAGTATTAGTGCGGCTAGTTAGATTGAAATGGGATCAGCTACATGTTTATTTCTTGTTATAAGTTAAACCAATAACGAAACGTGTTCAATATGGGAAACTAGTTTGGTCCCTAAGCGTTAGACAAAAAATAAACATCCTGCATACATCCAATCTCCTTGCCCAACTTTCATCTTCTTTTGATACATTAAAACAAAATGAAAAAATTGATTATTGGAAACACATGAGTCGGGGATAGGTCCCAAAGCCCGAACTAGAATAACAAACAGAGTGATCAGTAGGAGAAATGATTATAGGTTCTGGTGCTATTCCATCCTCCAACTGTAAACACATTGTTCAGAATGGGTGAAATGACACTATCTTTACCAAAATTATTTTCTTGATCACCATAGTGAGTCAGTGACTGCAACCCTGCAACAAAGCCTTAAATGTATAATGATATCAGGGTTGGAGACGCTGTGGTGCTCAAGAAAATAATTTTGGTATTGGTAATGTCATTTTACCAATTCTAAACAATGTGTTTACAGTTAATTATTTTTTACCATTTCTCTGTTGGAGTACATCACTTCTTATATTTATTTCTCCTACTGATCACACTATTTTTTCTCTAGTCTGGGTTTTGGGAGCCATCCCAAAAGCTAATTTCTTCTCCCATAAATCTCTTAGCATAGAATTTTATACCAATAAGTAGTAAAATACTTAAGAGAGGAGAATTTAGCTTATTCCAACTTCCCATTAGATAAATGTAAAAGGACAAGAATCTGCATATTAAAATCATGAGATATGCTTGTCAAGTTTATTTGTTTTGAATTAATAAAATAAGCAAAGAGGTGAGTGGAAAACGTGACTAAAATAAGGCGTTTCCAAGCAAGTGCAAATATAATTTAGTAAACCTCTCTCTCCATATATATATGCATAGAGATAATCTCAAAGTCTCATAAAAAGCAGAGCTATCTCTATCTGTCAATCAAAGACTCACAAGTGAAGAAGAATGCAGCAAGATCTCACATCTTACGACTGCTCCTCGGTACTGGATTCGATCCGCCGACATCTGCTGGAGGATGACTCAGAGAGTCTCTCTTCTTTCTCCAGCAGTAGTTCGCCAGATCTGGAATCCACCACTAGAAGAGGAGGCAACTTCAAAGGAGTGAGGAGAAGGCCTTGGGGCAAATACGCCGCAGAGATCAGAGACCCCAACAAGCATGGAGCTAGGATATGGCTCGGCACTTACGAGACGGCCGAGGAAGCAGCTGCTGCCTACGACCGAGCCGCTTTCAAGTTGCGAGGGGCCAAGGCTAAGCTCAACTTCCCTCACCTCATCGGCATTGATGGTCCTGAACCATCACGGATCACCAAGCGCCGCCTGAGTTCACCAGTGGCTAGAAGACGCAACACTGACATTATAAACTTAACGGCTAGAGTTCCTTGCCTTGCATTCCATTATTTCTACAATATTGACTCTACCACCTAGTTTTGATTACTGAGTACTCGGTTACAACATCGGTTCAATGAATTGCATAAACTTATATAGACCCCATCAATCAATCAATCCAACCAACTTTTGCTTGTCTTTTCATATCACTTTAAGTCAAATAACAGCTGAATTTGTTCTTGCCTTGAGAAAGAGACAAAGAGACGAGGTACTTCCTTATACAAGTTGGAATAATATGCTAACAATTAAAAAACCGCCACCAAAAGTAAATGATACGAGTCCATCAACACCATTACAAATCCCTTTTACTCTCTCTCCTCTCTCTACCTTGTTACCGGATGCCTTCTCCTGCGATCGAAAGGTGAGTGTGTGTCATCTTTTATTCTAGTTTCGTACTAGATCATCTAATACTTGTATCATATGCCAGGGAAAAAATTACCTCTTTGGTCGGATTCTATCTTCTTCATAGTCCATCACTCCACTTGGTTCCCCAAACATCTCTTTATGCCCTCTGCTGTCAATATCCCCCTGCCCACAATGTAAGTAAGACTACATCGACCACCACCCTTCCTAATCACATTTCATAATAGTCTAAACGTTTTCTTTCTACAATCACCACTCCAATATTTCGTTATTCATATCAAAGCACATAAGAAAAACTTCATAGATTTCACAAAAAAGCATATACAACTAATCGATTCAGTCATAAGAAGAATAATTGCACCGAGTCCAAACACTTCACTTCCCAATTTGTAACACAACGTTGTTTTCTGTTGTTATAAAACTTTCATAATAAATAACACGTAAGAAGATGTGGCTGAATCGCTCGGGTATTAAGAAAAATGGATAGCTTTTTCAATCTATGATAGTACTGGAATTACAAAGTTGATCAGCCCCATTTCAGTTATCGGAAAAAATCAGACAGAAAAGCTAACGAGGCTCTAACTAAACCATAATTAGTTACATAATAAATTTAGAAGGGAATAGTGAAGCCCTTAGGCCTCCACCAAGCCTATCACTGACCTTCATGGACAGAGACTTCTTCACATCCTCCACTCTTTCTTCTGCTTCCTTGCGATGTTTTTTGTCTAACTCACTCATATTGTCCGCCCATTTGATCTTGTCTTGAATTGAAGAGAGAAGATTTTCTGATGTGTTCAACCTACATATAAACAGTCCCAAAAATAAGGCAAGGCACAAACTGTTTCATGGGAAAAGGACACTTCACATAGAAGTCAATAGCCGGTCGTGGAGGTAAATCATTAGTCATATATTTCTAACACCATGTGCGGGTCCTTTTCAAATAGCAATAGAGGCGCAAAAAAAAAAAAAGAAGACTGGAAACCAAGGTAAAAGGAACTACCAGTTTGACAAAGTGTGTAACATATTCCCAAGTTGACCTGGCCTTAGATCCCTACCAGCTGCAAATGGAACCTGCATATTTCCAAGAAAAATGAGGCCAAAAAAGGACACAGTGATTATGTAGGAGAAGGAGACAAAAAACACACCTCGAAGCATCTTTTCAACTGATCCAATTTCCCCCTAACAATACCCTGGAAGATTGTAAGTATGTAGCAAAGTCAGTATCGTGCTTGTGTACAAAAGCAGAGAGAGAGAGAGATGTAGTGGGAGCAGCACTCACCGCGTACATACATTCATTGATAAGAAAGTCCTCGAGTTCACGGACATTGGTGACATCTAACTCGGCCATGAGGGTATCATAAGGCAAGACCTAAGAATAACAAGCAAGCAAAGTGAGATAAAAGGAGAGAAGAGAATGAGAAAGAGAAATCTCAAACCTTGTTAGACTCGGCAAGGGTAAGCACAGTGAGCTGTTTTAGCTTCAGAATTTGGTCAGGAGACAACTGAGGGATACGGCTAGCATTACCTATTAAACCAAATTCAACAAAAAAGAAAGAGAGAGAGAGTAAGAAAGTGTAATTGAAACAATTAAAAAAAAGGATTCGTACATTTGTAGTCACCCCAGGTGCCATGGGCAAACAAGCGCAGAACATCCAGGTAGACAGAATATGTGCTTCCTTCAAGCTGCAATTGGAATATAAATGAAATTACTACTTGCTAACTCAACGAATAGATCACATGATTAGCAATCGAGAATGAAGGAAGACCTGGGCAACGTTGGGTAGAGCCAAAATCTCGGAAAAGGCGAAAAGAGAAGGATGCGATGTAGCTTCGATGATGATAGGCAAAAGGGCCTCGCCGTTGCAAGTAGAAGCTCGGCGAACGAGCTGATCAATTATCTCCGCCTGCTTCTGCTCCATATCCATTCCCCTCCCCTCCACTCCACTTTTTAGGGTTTCTTTTTCCACACCACCAGATCCGATACCCTCTCCCTCTTTTATATAATGGCCTCCAACCCCAAATATATGGGGATGACGTGTCTACTACTTAATAACTAACATGTTAGACTCTCCTTTTCTCATTGCGCAATTACTGGGCCTAGGCCCATTCCCAATACCATATACGTACCGCGTTCTTTTAGCCCAAAACCAGAGTCCTCCTTCCAGATCAGAGGGGCTCGTCGTAACAATCAATCGGTCATTTTTTTGGTTTGCTAGGGATAGATCGAAAGGAAGGAAGGAAGATATGGCAGAATCTCGCAGCAACCGAGCGGCGGTGCAGGCTACAAACGATGATGCATCCGCCAGTAAACTGTATGCTTTCTTCTGTTTTCGTGAATTAGAAGCGTAGATCATAGGATATATGTTGCTGATTTGTTTTGTGCTATATGAATTTTGAAGGTCTTGTGTCAAAAAGGGTTACATGAAAGACGATTATGTTCATCTCTTTGTGAAAAGACCCCTTCGCAGATCTCCCATTATTAATCGAGGTAGGTAACAAACTAACAACACACACTCTTCTTCTTATTACCTCTGTTTGGAGCTGACTGACTACTGGATTCCCTCCCCTCCCTAGGTTACTTTTCCCGTTGGGCTGCCTTCCGAAAGCTTTTGTCTCAGTTTCTGGATTGTGGGAATGAAACTTCTCATGCCAAGAAACAGATTCTCTCCCTCGGAGCTGGCTTCGATACTACCTACTTTCAGCTACTCGTGCGTCTTCTTCTTTCTTAATTCTCCATTTTGGGGGTGCTTCTCTTCTCATTTTCCCTTTTTTTTTTTGATAGGATGAGGGGAAAGGGCCCTATTTGTACGTGGAACTGGACTTTAAGGAGGTACCCATTCTTGTAATTCATTCCATTTTACTGAACAAAAATGTATTCATCATGTACACTGACTCTGTTGCTATGCTTCTTACGTTAGGTAACAAGTAAGAAGGCTTCTGTTATAGAAAACTCCAGCCAGCTGAGGGACAAACTAGGGGCAAATTCATCTATTTCAGTTGGTGAGAATTGTCGATTGATTCTTTTTTTATCATGGATCTCAACTAGTTCAGTCCAGCTATTGCTGATATTTTTCTTCATCCTTCCCTCTGCCATCTCTCCAAGCTAAAAATGCAATTCCCTTTTTCTTTTTACATTTAGCTTGTAGTTTAGCTATTTTACTCTTAATTTATTATGTTGCTTTGCTGTTTAACTCTGCAGAGGAAGGCCAAGTTCTCAGTGATCATTACAAGTTACTTCCAGTTGACCTGCGTGATATACCAAAATTAAGAGATGTTATCTCATTTGCTGATATGGATCCTAGGTATGCTTGAATACTTTCCCTTTAATGTTACACACTGTTATGACATTTTTTTTTTAACCCTCTTCTACCGGGGTTACAGAGATGCTGACTGATGATAAACTTACTTGATCCCTAATATCATTACCAGTCTGCCGACATTTATTATTGCAGAATGTGTTTTGATATATCTGGACCCAGATTCAAGCCGTGCCATCGTCAATTGGGCGTCAAAAACATTTTCAACTGCAGTGTTTTTCTTATATGAGCAGGTTTTTCTGGCATTTTGTATCTACGTAGTTCTCAACTGTGTTTTTTTTCTTGTCTGCATAATATTTTAGATATAATCTTACTGCTGATGTGCCTAACTCGTGTTCGGTTTCTGTTTGCAGATCCATCCAGATGATGCATTTGGACATCAGATGATTCTAAATTTGGAGGTAAGAATGTCTGCTTTAATTGCAGCAACACCTGCATGAGCAAAGCTTAATCTTTTGAGATGTTTGCAAAACCATGGGGAATTTAGTAAAACATTTAAATGTCATCATTTTGTGTAGATAAATATATCTTCACTGAAGCTCCTTCTAATTTATTTTACCCGTGTGTTTCTGTGCTTCAGAGTCGAGGTTGTGCACTCTTAAGCATTAATGCATCACCGACTTTACCTGCAAAGGAGAGATTGTTTCTTGACAATGGATGGCAGGTGCGCTTTGCAGTTAGATATCAATGTGATTAAATGCAGTCTGTTATATGAATTAATGCCTCCAACTCTTGCATCGAGTTGCCAAACAATTTGACATACGACTTTAAATTTTAAATGCAAATGTGCAAGGGTTTGAGTGCAAATTCAGCTAACGAAAATATGCTTGTCAAAATTGTATGCTATGTTATTGTCAATTCCTATATAACTCCGTTGTGTTAATGGGCTAACAAGATGTCATTATATTGAATATTGGATTTCTCATCAAAGTTCAAACCATATATGTTCGAAGGACCAAAATGCACTTTCCAGTCTTCCGTTCTGTTGGTGATGGCTGGTTTTAACTAGATAATTTGCATTGTCTGATGGACGTAGAGCTAACGTTCAGTTAAAATCTATAATCTATGGCCTTCTCATTTCTTACTCTATTCTTTGTTCTGTCGTATTAGAGAGCTGTTGCCTGGGATATGCTAAAAGTGTATGGAAGTTTTGTTGATACTCAAGAAAAACGCAGGTCAGTTATGCAACTTTTTATATCGATTATCTGGCCTGAGCTCTTTCAGAAATGTTCTCTTTTACAAGAAATGCCTATTAAAAATATTGTTGAGTTCGGAGCTTTCCTTTGTTTTTAAGATCTTGTTGTATCCTGTGGTTTTATTTTTGTATTCTCTTTTGCCTCTCGTATATCTCTAATCCATGACGTTTCTTCAGAAACCCTTGCTTTTGTCCTACATTAAAATAAGGTAGTTGTGTGTTTTCAGGATCGAGCGATTGGAGCTGTTTGACGAATTTGAAGAGTGGCACATGATGCAGGCAAGTCCATCTCCACCCTTATTAAGTTAGCTTTCCACTCATTTTATGTATGGGAAAGTTAAAAGAAGATTGAAAGATGAGTGGTATTGAATAGCAAGGGTCTCTCCAGTATATATGTTAGTTTTGGATGATGCGCCACTGTTGATATAAATGTGGGTAAATATTTGATTATGGTTTTGTTTATCAACAGGAACATTACTGCGTCACATATGCTGTCAATGACGCAATGGTACGTAGATGAGACATGCGCTCTAGTAGTTATAACTCATAATGTGATTTTAGTTCTCGTTTTGAGGAAAGTGTTAGTAAAGAGCGTTGTGCTTTGGCAGGGGATATTTGGAGATTTCGGCTTCACAAGAGGAAGCGGTGAAAGCATGAACATCTCATCTGCAATGTCACCTTGAAAAGGGAGGGGGAGGAGTGTTTTTTGTTTTGAAAACGGTAAGTCAATGTTTCTTTCCTTCTACATTTGTTAAGAAAATTAAATAACCCTGGCGGGTTAACATGTGTGTACACTTTGTAGACTGGAAGATGAAAGCATTTTCTTCGTCTTTGCAGGAACAAGCTTTTGAGATTAAGATCAATGAATACTATACCGACTGTATCGCTTCGAGATATGTGGACCCGTCGTCGCCTCCTCAGGCTCAATAACTCAGTTTCTTCTTTTGTTTCTGCTCTATTCTCTATTCTTGTTTGTCATACCAATGAACTACCATGCAAATGCAAATCTTCATTGTCTGTTTAAATGGCTTTCCTTCTTACCTTAGGTAACAAGTAAGAAGGCTGCTGTTATCGAAAATTCCAGCCAGCTGAGGGACAAAATTCTAGGAGCTAATTCATCTATTTCAGTTGGTGAGAATTGTTGAATGATTCTCTCTTTTATATATGTCATCGATCTCAACTAGTTCAGTCCAGCTATTACTGATCTATCATTCTGCCACCTCTCCAAGCTAAATATGCAAATCCCTTTTCTTTTTTTAGCAGTAGTTTTGTTAGTTACTCCTCTTAATTTATTATGTGGCGTTGCTGTTTACCTCTGCAGAGGAAGGCCAAGTTCTCAGTGATCATTACAAGTTACTTCCTGTTGACCTGCGTGATATACCAAAATTAAGAGATGTGTTGCTGGTATGGATCTTAGGTATGCATCAACACTTTCATGTTGCGCAACCACTGACTCATGATAAACCTACTTGATCCCTAATATCATTACAGTCTGCCGACATTTATTATTGCAGAATGTGTTCTGATTTATCTGGACCCGATTCCAGCCGTGCCATCGTCAATTGGGCGTCAAAGACGTTTTCAACTGCAGTATTTTTCTTATATGAGCAGGTTTTCTGGCTTTTGTATCTACCTAGTTGATGTTGATGTTGATGTTGATGTTGATGTTGTAGATATAATCTTACTGTTGATGTTGGTTTCGGTTTGCAGATCCATCCAGATGATGCATTTGGACATCAGATGATTATAAACTTGGGAATATGTACTTTAAATGTCATCATTTTGCCTCTTGGGTACATTTTTGTAGATAAATAAATATACCTGCAGCTCGTTCTGATTTATTTTACCCGTCTGTTTCTGTGCTTCAGAGTGGTTGTGCACAAGCATTGATGCATCACCGACTTTACGCATAAGGAGATTGTTTCTTGAGAATGGATGGCAGGATGCGCTTTGTAGTTAGATATCAATATGATTAAATGCAGTCTTGTATATGTATTAATGCCTCCAATCTTTCATCGAGTTGCCTAACAATTTGACATGACTTTAAATTTTAAACGCAAATGCATTTGAGTGCAAATTCTACTAACGAAAATTTGCTTGTCAAAATTGTATGCTATGTTATTGTTAATTCCTATACTCCGTTGTGGTAATGGGCTAACAAGTTGCATTATATTGAATATTGGATTTCTCATCAAAGTTCAAACCATATATGTTCGAAGGACCAAAATGCACTTTCCAGTCTTCCGTTCTGTTGGTGATGGCTGGTTTTAACTAGATAATTTGCATTGTCTGATGGACGTAGAGCTAACGTTCAGTTAAAATCTATAATCTATGGCCTTCTCATTTCTTACTCTATTCTTTGTTCTGTCGTATTAGAGAGCTGTTGCCTGGGATATGCTAAAAGTGTATGGAAGTTTTGTTGATACTCAAGAAAAACGCAGGTCAGTTATGCAACTTTTATATCGATTATCTGGCCTGAGCTCTTTCAGAAATGTTCTCTTTACAAGAAATGCCTATTAAAATATTGTTGAGTTCGGAGCTTTCCTTTGTTTTAAGATCTTGTTGTATCCTGTGGTTTTATTTTTGTATTCTCTTTTGCCTCTCGTATATCTCTAATCCATGACGTTTCTTCAGAAACCCTTGCTTTTGTCCTACATTAAAATAAGGTAGTTGTGTGTTTTCAGGATCGAGCGATTGGAGCTGTTTGACGAATTTGAAGAGTGGCACATGATGCAGGCAAGTCCATCTCCACCCTTATTAAGTTAGCTTTCCACTCATTTTATGTATGGGAAAGTTAAAAGAAGATTGAAAGATGAGTGGTATTGAATAGCAAGGGTCTCTCCAGTATATATGTTAGTTTTGGATGATGCGCCACTGTTGATATAAATGTGGGTAAATATTTGATTATGGTTTTGTTTATCAACAGGAACATTACTGCGTCACATATGCTGTCAATGACGCAATGGTACGTAGATGAGACATGCGCTCTAGTAGTTATAACTCATAATGTGATTTTAGTTCTCGTTTTGAGGAAAGTGTTAGTAAAGAGCGTTGTGCTTTGGCAGGGGATATTTGGAGATTTCGGCTTCACAAGAGGAAGCGGTGAAAGCATGAACATCTCATCTGCAATGTCACCTTGAAAAGGGAGGGGGAGGAGTGTTTTTTGTTTTGAAAACGGTAAGTCAATGTTTCTTTCCTTCTACATTTGTTAAGAAAATTAAATAACCCTGGCGGGTTAACATGTGTGTACACTTTGTAGACTGGAAGATGAAAGCATTTTCTTCGTCTTTGCAGGAACAAGCTTTTGAGATTAAGATCAATGAATACTATACCGACTGTATCGCTTCGAGATATGTGGACCCGTCGTCGCCTCCTCAGGCTCAATAACTCAGTTTCTTCTTTTTGTTTCTGCTCTATTCTCTATTCTTGTTTGTCATACCAATGAACTACCATGCAAATGCAAATCTTCATTGTCTGTTTAAACGTCTCTCTTAAGAATTAAAAGTAACACAGAAAATAGAGACTTAATTACTCAAATTTATATATACTTGTAATCTACAGTAGCTTACGCAATAATAAATTTCCAAACAACAGCTGACAGCATCGTCAAATTTTTTTTTCGTGATACCAATCTAGAAATTGCGTCAAAGTTATGAGACGTCTAATTTTCGTGATACCAATCTAGAAATGCAAGAGAGTTCTGATGTGTAAGAATATGAATAAGGTAACTTGTGACATGTGAATAAAACAAAAATAAAATAAAACAACATGAAAAGACGCAATAAAAACTTACCTTAATTATCACATTAGATGTTTTGTGGGTTTTCCAGTACACATTGTTAAGCAAAACGACAGTATCGATATAAATACACAGAAGGCAGCCATAAAAATGTGTTGGTACGAAGGTGTTGATATGCAAAGAGAAAAACAACCAACCAAAGGACAAGTGAGCTTAATTACAGACCAGAGCTTACGTACAAAAAAGTACAAGTAAACTAAAGAGAAAACAATTCTGGCTTAAGGTTGTTGGACTCGAAGACTGAACGGAAAAGGATATTCCTAGGCAATCAAGTTGAGCAACAGCCATTTTTTTGGACAACAGGCTGTCCTCTGATCTGCACGGTCGGCAGTCTGGCATTGTTCCCGGCTGGTTGGCTTGCCATACTGCATCCAAACCACAAATCAATTACTTTTCTTTGCACCATAGACATTATTAACTCGTTCATTCTGTATACTAATTGGCTACAGTCAAACTACATGAAAGTTTAGAGCTTCTAGTTGAATTATCAAATTTGAATACTGCAGGGGTCAAAATCATTCTGCTCTAATAGATCTTGTTATTTCCCTTTCCTAGTATAACATATAGCAGTGACCACTTGCTGGAGTTCAAAGTTCGTGTCTGCTGAGAGCATTTAGCCGCCAATAATAACAAGGAAGCATAGTAACTACCTCTCTTTGATCGATGCCGACATCGCCATGAAAGCCTGTTCCACGTTTGTAGCATCTTTTGCACTAGTCTCCATGAAAGGAATTCCAATTTCATCGGCAAAAGCCTACCAAAATTCATCAGAAACGCAATTAGCCATACAAATAACAGATGACCAAAAAACTCGAGAGGGAGAGGAGTCCGTACCTTTGCCGTTTCATATGGAACGGCTCTGTTTTCACTAAGATCACACTTGTTTCCAACCAGGAGTTTGTTCACATTGTCACTAGCATAACGATCAATTTCACTCAGCCATTGCTTCACATTGTTAAAGCTTTCTTGATCTGTGACGTCGTAGACAATCTACCAGGGGGAGGCCACCACGGACTAAGTTAGTACAGGAAAAAAAACAACGGAGAGAGAGAGAGTAAGTAGGTTACAATGATTCCATGGGCGCCACGGTAATAACTGCTGGTAATTGTCCTGAACCGCTCTTGACCAGCAGTGTCCCACTGAAAAGTATACAGTCACCATTGAGACTAGTTAATGAAAAGTAACAAAGACAGTAGTAACAAATGAGGAAATAAGAGAATCATATGCTGGAGCTAAGAACTTAAACTTGTCATGGTTAGCTACGGTCTGGGATAAAATACAAAAATAGAAAGAGGAAAGTAGGGTTGCATACAATTTGGAGCTTAATCGTCTTCCCGTCATGCTCCACAGTCCGAATTTTCTATATAAAAAAGAGTATAGGAAAGTGAGATCAACAACACGGCCTCCTTAAAAAAAATAATATAACAACTGTGAAACAACTTACAAAATCGACTCCAATAGTGCTTATGTAACTTTCTACATACGAATCATCCTGCAATCACACAATTAGCAGAGTCACTATTTCACATGAAATATCCAACAAGAACGAAAGCAACGGTGCTCGATAGCTTACAGCGAATCTCAACAGTAGACAAGACTTCCCCACCCCAGAATCCCCGATGAGCAGGAGCTTGAAAAGGTAGTCGCTACACAGATTAAAAGGATCAAACAGAAAGATCTCGAAGCTTTCTACACAATCGTAAGGATCTATATCAACTGAAGAAAGAGTAGATGTACATAAGGTGATGAGAGAGGAACTTACTACTCGGGATTCATGGTGGCTTGGCTTCGACTTTCGATGAGAGAAGAGAATCTGGGGGGAGCAGAGAGATCTGTTAAAGAAGGGAGAACATGAGGAGATTTAGAAAAAGGCCAACAACTGGGCCTTGGAAAAGAAGCCCATATTCATTTAAATAAGGCCTAGAAGAAAACAAAGATGGGATTATCTGCTTTTTGGGCTCCTTTTTGTTTCAAACACGCCACCACCCAGTCACCCACCATCAACACACCTAGATGATCATGTGTCCATATACCCATATTATCGTTGAATCTTCTTCAACCGTCTTCACACCTTCCCCCTACTTTACCAGCTCATCTTGAGGTTGCAGTGCTACTAGGTACTAAACGATCCAATATAACAAGGTATCTACGAGAAACTAACAGGTTCTTAATGTGAAACTCATCTAAATTCTTTAGTTTTACATCATCATTTAACAAACGATCTGACCGCAAATCATTTCATTACTTAGTTTATCATAAGAAGTGTTCTTGGACCCAATGGACCGGCTTTGAGCAAGTATATAGCTAGATACCAATCTAGAAATTGCGTCAAAGTTATGAGACGTCTAATTTTCGTGATACCAATCTAGAAATTGCGTCAAAGTTATGAGACGTCTAATTTTCGTGATACCAATCTAGAAATTGCGTCAAAGTTATGAGACGTCTAATTTTCGTGATACCAATCTAGAAATTGCGTCAAAGTTATGAGACGTCTAATTTTCGTGATACCAATCTAGAAATTGCGTCAAAGTTATGAGACGTCTAATTTTCGTGATACCAATCTAGAAATTGCGTCAAAGTTATGAGACGTCTAATTTTCGTGATACCAATCTAGAAATTGCGTCAAAGTTATGAGACGTCTAATTTTCGTGATACCAATCTAGAAATTGCGTCAAAGTTATGAGACGTCTAATTTTCGTGATACCAATCTAGAAATTGCGTCAAAGTTATGAGACGTCTAATTTTCGTGATACCAATCTAGAAATTGCGTCAAAGTTATGAGACGTCTAATTTTCGTGATACCAATCTAGAAATTGCGTCAAAGTTATGAGACGTCTAATTTTCGTGATACCAATCTAGAAATTGCGTCAAAGTTATGAGACGTCTAATTTTCGTGATACCAATCTAGAAATTGCGTCAAAGTTATGAGACGTCTAATTTTCGTGATACCAATCTAGAAATTGCGTCAAAGTTATGAGACGTCTAATTTTCGTGATACCAATCTAGAAATTGCGTCAAAGTTATGAGACGTCTAATTTTCGTGATACCAATCTAGAAATTGCGTCAAAGTTATGAGACGTCTAATTTTCGTGATACCAATCTAGAAATTGCGTCAAAGTTATGAGACGTCTAATTTTCGTGATACCAATCTAGAAATTGCGTCAAAGTTATGAGACGTCTAATTTTCGTGATACCAATCTAGAAATTGCGTCAAAGTTATGAGACGTCTAATTTTCGTGATACCAATCTAGAAATTGCGTCAAAGTTATGAGACGTCTAATTTTCGTGATACCAATCTAGAAATTGCGTCAAAGTTATGAGACGTCTAATTTTCGTGATACCAATCTAGAAATTGCGTCAAAGTTATGAGACGTCTAATTTTCGTGATACCAATCTAGAAATTGCGTCAAAGTTATGAGACGTCTAATTTTCGTGATACCAATCTAGAAATTGCGTCAAAGTTATGAGACGTCTAATTTTCGTGATACCAATCTAGAAATGCAAGAGAGTTCTGATGTGTAAGAATATGAATAAGGTAACTTGTGACATGTGAATAAAACAAAAATAAAATAAAACAACATGAAAAGACGCAATAAAACTTACCTTAATTATCACATTAGATGTTTTGTGGGTTTTCCAGTACACATTGTTAAGCAAAACGACAGTATCGATATAAATACACAGAAGGCAGCCATAAAATGTGTTGGTACGAAGGTGTTGATATGCAAAGAGAAAAACAACCAACCAAAGGACAAGTGAGCTTAATTACAGACCAGAGCTTACGTACAAAAAGTACAAGTAAACTAAAGAGAAAACAATTCTGGCTTAAGGTTGTTGGACTCGAAGACTGAACGGAAAAGGATATTCCTAGGCAATCAAGTTGAGCAACAGCCATTTTTTTGGACAACAGGCTGTCCTCTGATCTGCACGGTCGGCAGTCTGGCATTGTTCCCGGCTGGTTGGCTTGCCATACTGCATCCAAACCACAAATCAATTACTTTTCTTTGCACCATAGACATTATTAACTCGTTCATTCTGTATACTAATTGGCTACAGTCAAACTACATGAAAGTTTAGAGCTTCTAGTTGAATTATCAAATTTGAATACTGCAGGGTCAAAATCATTCTGCTCTAATAGATCTTGTTATTTCCCTTTCCTAGTATAACATATAGCAGTGACCACTTGCTGGAGTTCAAAGTTCGTGTCTGCTGAGAGCATTTAGCCGCCAATAATAACAAGGAAGCATAGTAACTACCTCTCTTTGATCGATGCCGACATCGCCATGAAAGCCTGTTCCACGTTTGTAGCATCTTTGCACTAGTCTCCATGAAAGGAATTCCAATTTCATCGGCAAAAGCCTACCAAAATTCATCAGAAACGCAATTAGCCATACAAATAACAGATGACCAAAAAACTCGAGAGGGAGAGGAGTCCGTACCTTTGCCGTTTCATATGGAACGGCTCTGTTTTCACTAAGATCACACTTGTTTCCAACCAGGAGTTTGTTCACATTGTCACTAGCATAACGATCAATTTCACTCAGCCATTGCTTCACATTGTTAAAGCTTTCTTGATCTGTGACGTCGTAGACAATCTACCAGGGGGAGGCCACCACGGACTAAGTTAGTACAGGAAAAAAAACAACGGAGAGAGAGAGAGTAAGTAGGTTACAATGATTCCATGGGCGCCACGGTAATAACTGCTGGTAATTGTCCTGAACCGCTCTTGACCAGCAGTGTCCCACTGAAAAGTATACAGTCACCATTGAGACTAGTTAATGAAAAGTAACAAAGACAGTAGTAACAAATGAGGAAATAAGAGAATCATATGCTGGAGCTAAGAACTTAAACTTGTCATGGTTAGCTACGGTCTGGGATAAAATACAAAAAATAGAAAGAGGAAAGTAGGGTTGCATACAATTTGGAGCTTAATCGTCTTCCCGTCATGCTCCACAGTCCGAATTTTCTATATAAAAAAGAGTATAGGAAAGTGAGATCAACAACACGGCCTCCTTAAAAAAAATAATATAACAACTGTGAAACAACTTACAAAATCGACTCCAATAGTGCTTATGTAACTTTCTACATACGAATCATCCTGCAATCACACAATTAGCAGAGTCACTATTTCACATGAAATATCCAACAAGAACGAAAGCAACGGTGCTCGATAGCTTACAGCGAATCTCAACAGTAGACAAGACTTCCCCACCCCAGAATCCCCGATGAGCAGGAGCTTGAAAAGGTAGTCGCTACACAGATTAAAAGGATCAAACAGAAAGATCTCGAAGCTTTCTACACAATCGTAAGGATCTATATCAACTGAAGAAAGAGTAGATGTACATAAGGTGATGAGAGAGGAACTTACTACTCGGGATTCATGGTGGCTTGGCTTCGACTTTCGATGAGAGAAGAGAATCTGGGGGGAGCAGAGAGATCTGTTAAAGAAGGGAGAACATGAGGAGATTTAGAAAAAGGCCAACAACTGGGCCTTGGAAAAGAAGCCCATATTCATTTAAATAAGGCCTAGAAGAAAACAAAGATGGGATTATCTGCTTTTTGGGCTCCTTTTTGTTTCAAACACGCCACCACCCAGTCACCCACCATCAACACACCTAGATGATCATGTGTCCATATACCCATATTATCGTTGAATCTTCTTCAACCGTCTTCACACCTTCCCCCTACTTTACCAGCTCATCTTGAGGTTGCAGTGCTACTAGGTACTAAACGATCCAATATAACAAGGTATCTACGAGAAACTAACAGGTTCTTAATGTGAAACTCATCTAAATTCTTTAGTTTTACATCATCATTTAACAAACGATCTGACCGCAAATCATTTCATTACTTAGTTTATCATAAGAAGTGTTCTTGGACCCAATGGACCGGCTTTGAGCAAGTATATAGCTAGCTAGCTAGCTGAAACTTGTAAGTATAGTTGAACTTGAACTTGTCTGATTATGTTGATGTACTTGTCTGATTACAATATAGGATCTTTTGAACTTGAAAGGAGTATTCAACATGGTTCAGATAACACAAAGACGAGTTTGGAATTGTATTTGGAAGAGCCGAGGCTTGAGTTAAAAGCTTTTGCAGATATAAAAGTTTTGAGCTACTGGAAAGAAAATGGGCATCGCTATGGTGATTTACCTGCGCTAGCAATGGATCTTCTCAGTATCCCAATAACTACAGTTGCATCAGAGAGCGCTTTCAGTATCGGTGGTCGTGTATTGACCCCATACAGAAACCGCCTTCTTCCAGACAATGTGCAAGCATTGCTTTGCACTCGTAACTGGTTGCGTGGTTATCCAGAACTTGAAGGTAACTTTATTTATCATTTGCGTGAATTTTGGTGCTTTGGTGTTTACATTTTGGTCAGGATCTTTGTTTACTGATGTTGAGAATTGAGAAACATCATATAAAGGTTGAGAATTGAGAAACATCATATGCATTTACATAAGTGCTTTGGACCTTTGGTGTGTACTGCTTAATGCTTACTGATGCTTTGTTTGTTTTGGTGTTTACATAACTGATGGTTCTTTGGTGCTTTGGTGTTTACTCGTCTTTGGTAACTGTCAGTTACTAACTGATGCTTTGGTGTTTTGTTTGTTTTGGTATTCTAGGTGATATTGAAGATAATGTCGATGAGGAAGCTACAAATGTTGCAAGTTCTTCAGGAGTATGAGAGAGATTCAAGATTGAAGTTTGTTTTCACACTTTGGTGACTTTGTTTGTTTGTTTTCGTACTTTGAAGGTTATTACATTCAAGTTTGGTGACTTGTGTTATGTCTATCATCAAATATACATTTCAATCTGAATCAAATATAAATTTATTATAATTTTAGTTTTAATATTTATGTATAGGTATTGAAATTATCTTTCTATTAGTATATAAAATGTATAATTTGATAATGTATGCAAAAAGATATAAATATTTTACATGATCTCTTTACAACAAAAAAAAAATAGTTTGGGTATCCATGGGTGAACCTATACCCTATTGGGTTTTTTTATGGGTTTTAATTTAACCTTACTGTTTCTGGGTTTTCGCGGGCTGGATTTAAACTGGGTCGGGTTTTTTGTGGGTTGGGTTGGGCTGGGTTATTTTGCCCATTTTAACATCCCTATATACCCATATTATCGTTGAATCTTCCTCTACCGTCTTCACTCCTTCCCCCTACTTTACCAGCTCATCTTGAGGTTGCAATCCTACTAGGCACTAAACGAACCAATATAACAAGGTATCTACGAGAAACTAACAGGTTCTTAATGTGAAACTCATCTAGATTCTTTAGTTTTACATCATCATTTAACAAACGATCTGACCGCAAATCATTTCATTACTTAGTTTATCATAAGAAGTGTTCTTGGACACAATGGACCGGCTTTGAGCAAGTATATAGCTAGCTAGCTGAAAGATAAGCTTCACAACTGATTACGCCTGTCCCCAATTTCGTCTCGTTACTATAAAAGATAACAGCACCTGGGCAAAGCCCACTGCTTACAAGTGTCAAACCGTTGTGTCCATTCCAATACCAACTCATTTAAGATTCATTGCAACAACAACAAGAAATTAAAAAAAAAACAGCATACGAATGAAACTCAGGGTTTTGAAGTTAACAAAACAAGAAACAAGCACGAGCCAGAGACATAAAAGCAACCAAACTTCAGGCACATGCTCCCAGAAACTCAACTGGTTTCTTCTCTAAATAGGCTTGATCTTGAAGTGCAGCGAGATGAGCGAAAAAACAAGACATTTCAAGTCCTGCAACCACAAGGAGTATGTTAAGAGCAAAGAATAAATTAACAGATGTATGCTAATGCAAACGGAGAAACAATGTCAATCAGCTGACAGAGAACAGTATCAGAATATCAGGTAAGAGTGTGGTGTGAATCAGGTGGTGGGAGGATGTGACATCATTTGGGTATAAAGTTCATCAAGGAAAAAGAGAAGAGACCTGAACAAGATAGTAAAAGATGCGAAGACCTTCAGGATCATCGCTGCTCTGGACATCAACGAGAGAACCAATCTTAGATGTAGCGAAGGAGATATGCTCATTTCCCATCACGATCTCAAGCTCTTGCCTTCCAACACGGTCAGGTTCCGGCCACTTAAAATCATCTTCTTTCATTATCTATGCAAACAAAAAAAAAAAAAAGCAGTAGTTAGGTACAATAGAAGCTCAGGTGCCCCCGCACACGCATGATAGATCCATCCATCATACCTAGAAAACCATAGCACTAACGAAGCCCAAGGGAGGAGGAATTAAAAGGGCTCTAAATCTACACCAAGTGTATGATTTCAAAGCATAGATAAATCAAACTTCCAAGAAAAAAAAAAACAAAACCCTAATCGAGTTCCGACCTAGGCTAGAGAATACAAAAATTAGAGCTAAATCTGAGAATAAAAAAAGAACCTCGCTGTCGGAGACGATACGCTTGCATTCCTTGAGAACGGCGGGGGTGAGAAACACCTCCTTCCGGATCATCGTATCGTTCTTGTAGTTTGAGTTATTGGCGTAACGGAGCTTACCGTCCGGTCTAAACTCGAACTCCAGGAACTCGTGTCCAAATTTCCCCTTGTGCCCGACATAGTACCTCAGGTAGAACTCGTTTTCTTCTTCCGCCGCCGACATGCCTTCTCCGATTTCTCTTATTCTGCCCCTTTTTTTTTTTAACCCCCAAGAGAAAAAAGAAGAAAAAACTGGTTAAGCATCACCTCTACATATATTAGTGGGGTCAGATATCAGCCCATATAAATAAACATGAGCCCAACACGCAGGCCCATTTTAAAATATATGTATGTCGTCCATCGCAATCGTCTTTATCGTCTGCCTGACGTCGATTCATATCGAGAAGGAAGTTGCAGAGACGATGCCGACGGATTCAAAAATGT
This sequence comes from Brassica carinata, assembly GCA_016771965.1. Lineage (NCBI taxonomy): Eukaryota > Viridiplantae > Streptophyta > Magnoliopsida > Brassicales > Brassicaceae > Brassica > Brassica carinata. Next base: position 53,326,744 of record CM028701.1, on the reverse strand, counting down.
CCAAGTTTCTTCAATCCTATGGTATGTTATTTGATTGTATATGATCTGATTCTGGGAGCTATAGCTGCAATTTATGTGGTCATGGCACCTTAGATACACTAAGGTGGAAGAGAGCTTTAACGTACAGGTACCTTCTTCGTTTCAATTGCAAAGATCTACAGTCTCTCTCTATCCGTTTTACTGAGTGGTCGTTTCTCGTCTGAATTTGCATGTGATCAGTCAATGCACGACATTCTTTACCATCGCCATCGTTTGGACTTTGTGAGTGACCTCTTCTGCTTCTTCTTCTTAAAGGCATGTTTGAATTCTACAAAATTTTCAGACTTGTGTTTTATTTTGTCAGTACGATCATTTGGAGTTCCCTGGTGTTGTCCCTCGAACTTTTATTGGCAAGCGCTGTTGGCTGTTGCGCGCGTCAATGATCTCTTGCTATGGACTATAAATATCGACTCTGGGTTGTTCTTTCTTGCAGGAGCCTTTATAGTCTCTTTCTTTGCATCACCCATCGTATTCATTATCAGCTTCCCCAAAATTTATAGTCTTGTTGCAGGTTCGATTTTCCCTTTAGTGAAATCACCAACCACTCTTTTCTTGAATTCTAAACCAATTCATTGACTTATTTCGTGTTGAGCTATCCACACTTAGATTTTTCCGGATTCAGGTTTGATGTTTATTTTTCTAGTTCTGGATATCTCACATGCATCTTGCTGGTTTTTTTTTTTTTTTTTTTTCTTTCTGCACACTGAGCGAAAGGCTACCTCTTTGACAGATAAGAATAAAGTTTGGACATCTAGTGGAATCTTTTTTCGTACTTCTCACCAGTCTTCAGTTTCATTTGCTTTTCTACTGCACTCGTCCTCTACCTAATATTCTAGCTGGGATTAGGTGATTCTTTTCTCTTCATATAACTCTATTTGTATTGTCCTAGCAATCTTCCAAATGGCCCATCTAGCGTAGGCCGCGTTTGCTGCTAATGTTGTGAAAGCTGGGTTGCGCAGTTAATCTGGCATATGGTAATTGGTTAAAGGGAAACTTCTATTCAGCTTTGAACTTCCTGGTATGTATGATTTTCGTGGTACCGATTATAATAACCGTCATGGCCTCCGGAATTTTTGATTTTCTGACATGTCTTTCATCTGATAATCAGATTTTTGCCACTGTAATCTTCAGATGCGATGTGATATTACTGCTTGGGCCTATCGGTCTCGAGTTTTTATTGGTGAGTTGGTGTTGAACAGTTTGGTTTCTGAATTATGTGTGTGTAATTTGTTGCTTCCTTCTGATGAGGATGCTTTACATTTATTAATGACTGACAGACCAGATCGATCTCCTTCTGGAAAACGCTTAAGTATTGTGTTGGAACCGCTGTCGTGGCTGTAGGTTAGTAAACGCCCCCCCTTAATTCTGTGAAATATTTGTTTTTTCCCTCCGGATACTAGTTTCCGAGTCAGGCTCTTGTGGTCATGGGATATTCCTTAGCACAGGTCTTACCATTTCCGTTGACTCTATCATGTGGAAGAAGTTTGTTTTGCCAGAATTTGAAGTTTTGTGGTTTAACTCTATTCTGAACCGTAGTTCTGACTGGGGTGTATCCTTCAAAATTTGTTTCCTCTATTTATTTTTGTATGATAGATAACTTAATAGCATCTGTTCCACAGCCTGATTAGAGGATTTGGATTCTTTACGATGATAACCGTTTTAGATTTATATACTTCACTGTCAATGTGTCATTGCCAATGCAATGCTTATTTTGCAAATATTGTGGCGCTTGTATTTTTATTAAAGTCTTTGTTGTTCCTTGAAAATTATTTGCTAAACCAGACACATTCCATTCATTGGTACTTCACCTCAGCACTCCCACGGTCTTTACTTGTAGCTTATCCTCTTTCCCTGGTTATTACCTGACCTCCTAACATCTGTCATATTGTCTTATTCCCTTTGTGTTAACAGATCTGTTTGTATCTCTATTATTTATCTCATCTGTTTTCTTTTTGGATTATGCAGTTTGGTATCTTACTTGACAGGAGGGTTCCTTTCCTTATTATTCCAGTTATATCATTTGTTATACTCTACTCTAAGCTTCCACACAAGGTATTTAGATGGATTACGTATCTCAGTAGCCATGATAGTTTCTTAACCATTTGTTGATAAAGGCTTCCCTATCTTTCTTGAAAAATGTAGGAACTCCGCTTTATTATTAGTTCAGTGCCAATGCTCAACTTATCTGCTGCTGTTGCTGCTAGCAGAATGTATGAGTTCTATCAGATGTTTGCTAGCTAAGCTTTCAATCATAGCTAGAACGTTCTTTTATTCAGTCTCTCCAGAGCTCTTTTGATACACTTCATTTCTGAATGCCACTTAAACTTACCACCAACATGGCCCTAGCTCGTACTCTAATCCGGTTTCCTTGTACAGCTACAAGAATAGGAATAAAACTATTTGGAAACTGGCAAACGTGGTTATGCTAGCATTATTTGCAATCAGGTATAAATAGCAGGCAATTATCTTTGCTATGTAAGAGAAGGGAAGGGATTTGCTAGTCTACTTAACCCTATCGTATAGTGCAGGGTGCACGGTTTTCACATTCATGGCATCTTGCAACAACTATCCAAGCGGCTATGCTCTTAAGCGCTTGCATCAGATAAGTGAGTGACTTGTTTTTTTCGGAGTATCTTGTTATTGCAGCAGCGTTTACTTTGGAACCGAACAAGAAAATGTGGTAGCCAGTCTTTGTTCATCTCGCATGCCACGTATTATACACAATCATCTTTGTTTTGTGGTGTACATTTACATAGGGTTGATAATAATCCTATGATATGATTAATTATACGTGGTGCCTTCCATGTTTTCAGGTCATCCTGCAAATGTAATGGGAGAAGAGTGGGTTCACATAGACACTTTTAGTGCTATGAATGGAATATCTCGCTTTTGTGAAAATGCTTTTCCGTGGAGGTGAGTGAGGTTGATTATTCTTTCTATGTTTTTAGCTGTCCTAACCCCGTTTTAGTGTTGGTAGAAGTAAAGGAGACATCAAGGTACCTGGATAACAACTTGCCACTTGTAAAGGATCGAATTGTGCTAGAGAGGCATCTATCTTATTGTTTGCCATATTAATTTTCTTGGAAACGAAGACCACAAACTGGGAAAAGATCATATGTTGCTCCACGGCCTTTGAGTATGTAGAAGAGGGTGTATCTGTTTAGCTATTTAGAAGGAGATATATTTTTCGTGTGCAATGCAGATACTCAAAAGAGGAAGAAATGGTGGTGGAGTTACGAAATCGAAATTTCACGAGTATATTTTTTTCATAGAATAGAAAGCAAATTCTTAGTCACAGAAGATAGCATTGGTGGTGGTCAACATCTAATAAAGTTGTAATGTTTTTGAGCAGCGAGCACCCGTTTGTGGATGGATACAAGTGCTTGTTTTCTGAAGAAGGCTTCGACAGAATCGAACTGCGGCGAGGTTTCCCTCCCATTGTTGTTCTGGTAAATTGGTTAGCTTGGGAGTATTTCATCAGAGAATAGTTTTAAAATGTTGAGTTGCAGGTAAAAAGAGCCAAAGTATACCTGCACCGAGATATGAAGACGGATGACCAGTTGCCGAAGAAATGGCCAGGATGTTAGATTCGTTGTTTTGGTCGATGTAGCATAGCTAGCTTTGTTATCCTGAGATAGGAGAAGATGTAACGATATCCAGATATTAGCATACTTCCATATGTCTGTCGCTGTTCGGATTCATTGTTTTGGTCGATGTATAACAGCTTTCTGAGTTGACTGTTCTGGTTCGAAACGCCCAACATTTCACTTGCCCGGTTTCGTACGACTATTCTAACGCTTATCTTATGTAAGCGCTGAATCCGTCGGTAATTTCCATGTGAAAGAGATGCAAAAGAAACATAATTCTGATGGAGATTATGGTCCTTACTAATGTAAACTGATAATGTTTACATTGTTTTTAATCTTCACGAAGGATTATATTAAACATTGGAGTGATACAAGGTGAAACATTTATATGGCACTAGGAAGTAAAGCTGGCGGTTCAACAGATTTAAACTGCACAAGCCAACAGATGAACGAAGGAAGAAGGAAAGTACAAAATATTTAATTTACATCATTAAATGGATGGTGTTGTTGGCCGGTGGAGGTGGGACACTTGTACATTGATAGGGAAAGGCGAATTTTGGCAGGGCATCACATTCAGTGTCCATTGGTTCCTCTCCTACCTTAATCGAAGTTTGAGGTTTGTTTTCTCTTTTTCTTCGCTTAATTAATTAAAGTTGTAGTAATTACCATGTGTTTCTTCTTGCTCACGCATAGGGTTGATATCATGTCACACTGTCACATATTCTACACAATGCAAGTCCTTCGAACTTTCTTTTGACATTACATATACTAGCTACTCAAGTGTACCTTTGGTTTTAAAAAAGTGTTTATATAGCATCGAGGCCCAGAGCTCTGACGGAGTGGCCATGGAGTCCCCTTGGTAGCTTCAAATACCTCTTGGTTTCCCGCTGGTGATAGTGAGCATGCATGCACTCGTACGTGATAACTGAAGATGAGGAGAAAGACCTTGGAAGACAGATGATAGTGACGCTGATGCTATGGAGAATAGTTCACAGCCAGATATCATGGATCAGTGTGTCTCGTCAAAGGGTGCCCATGGGGACGAAAAAATTCATGGACAATCTCGTTGACTTAGAGCAAGTGGACCAAGACGCACCTGCGACGACCAAATCATCTTAAACACTCTCCTCATGCACCTCGCCAACATGAAGCTCCCAAACTCATCACACCGGACACCTACCCCTATATATGGAAACTAGAAGGAGCCAGCCTCATGGCTCTGCTTCACGCTGGTCCCGTCGAGTTACTATACTCTACTTGATTGTACATGCTCTTCATTTTTTTTTTTAAATTAAAGCTTTTGAGATTCTGTTGTGGGAGCAGGATATGATCTGATTCTGGGAGCTATAGCTGCAATTTATGTGGTCATGGCAGCCTCATGGCTCTGCTTCACGCTGGTCCCGTCGAGTTACTATACTCTACTACTGGTTCTACAGAGCTCTCCACGACTCAGCCACTACTTCCTCTCTCCTCTCGCTACCATTCTCACCACCACTCCTCTATCGGCACCGAGCTAGCTCATAACGTGTACGAGTATCTCAAATGATACGTATTATTTTTCTAATTATTTCAACTTGGCAGCTGTGGTGCACCCTTTCGCTGAGCATATCACCTAAACACTACTCCTCACCATACCCATGGTAACGGTGTGGGATTCTCTTCATTGTTCCTGTAAGTGCATACATGACTAACATTGACTTCATGATGAACAAACATGGGAGTGCGGCTTTGAGCTTTTCCCTAAGCGTCTCTTCAACCTCCCCAAGCTACTCTGCTATGCCCTCTCGTACGTACTTTGTTCAACACTGCTATATATATCTACATTAACTTTCTTTATATGTATTTAATGTATGCATGCATACATGCATATGTATTTGTTGAACGTTCCAGTTGCTCCAATCACACAGTTCATGACCCATTACTCTTTGCTCATGCCCATTTACGACTATATCTAATGGGACGACCGACAGGTAGAGCGAGTCGTTGTAATGGAGGCCGTTAGGGAGAGAGTAGGAATCATCCAACGTTATCCTTCTAAGACCATAATTAACCCGGGATTCTTATGGTGGGGTTCTTAACGAAAAATAAGAAATTGTTTTTTATATTCCACTAAGAATCTCACCCTAAGAATCCGGGTTAATCATGCTCTAATACACTTGACTCCATTCTACCAGAAGCGCTTTGGCTTCCCGTCACTAGATCTCCTCTCTCCCCTTGTAGTCTCGATCCCCATGGCACTCTTCTCCTTCGTCCTCACTTCTGCTTTCTCCTCCCCAACCTTTGTTTTGTCTTCAAGAGAAACAGTTTCCCTAACCTCATCTTTCACTCTCACCGTATTCCCAAATTTGCCTTCCACGTAAGCATTTAACTAACACCCCTTCTCATTCTATGAAATTTCTATCTTAGCACATGCAAAACGTTTCAGTTCCCAAGTTGGTCTTCGTAACTGTAGATATTCTTCTACATTTTCACTTTAAGAAAAACAATAACTCTGTTTCCTCGTGGCTACACGGTACACCATTTGGAACTTGCGTCAAATTGTTTCCTACTAAATTTGGTACATAGACATGCGGTGGCAATATAAATCTCAGCACCGATCGTGAGAGCATCAACAATATAATTGAGGCAACTATTCTATTCTGAAAGCAGATGAAAAGGTTGTGAGAGTCTCTTCATGGAAGGTCTAACCATCTCTTCATGGAAGTCTTTTTGATGTTTTTAATTCTTTTTTGGCATCATTAGGCTTTTAAGCTTTAACCCTTTTGTACATGTACAAACCTGATTAATTTTCATTGATAATTCACATACTTATCAATCAAAAAGGGTGTGAGAGCAACGGGCTTTGGCCAGATGAACAATGTATATTTCAATAATATTATCCTATATATATATGAATTAATATATAATGTGTAAGCAACTGATTAACACCCAATTAATGAGAGGGGGGAGCAAAACGGGTGGGGAGATATGTACGTGGAAAAGCATCCCAATCTGAAGATAAAATTCATGGATGGAAGCAGCATGGCAGCTGCGGTGGTGGTGAATAGCATTCGAGAGAGAACCAAGTAGGTTGTGTTTAGAGGCAATCCCACAAAGGTTGCTTTGGGCGTTGTCCTTGCTCCATGCCAAAGGGGGCGTCAAGGTATGTGATGTATGAAAATGGATTCCAATCAGCTTTGTCAAAACCGAGCTAGGGCTGTCAAGAATCCGGTACTGCTACGAATTATGACTCCCCAGTAGTGTGGTTGGTGGGTGAAGGAATAGGGAAAGAAGAGCAGATGAACGCAAAAAGAAGGAACACTCTTTATTCCCATTTCTCACTTCCCGCCCGACTAACTCCAAAGGACTGTTTCTACCAACCGACCCCAGGACTGTTGTCTTTCTTTTTCCAGAGAAAATAGATATTTCTGTTGCTTTACAAATATACGCTGATATATATATATAGACACTGAATGGAGATTAATTATATATTTTCATATCTGTATATGATTGGCGGGGGATGAGGGTGATGAGTGCATGGAGAGTAGGGGGCATTATGCATGCACTTGATGTTGGCATGGAATTACTGCGGTAACACACAACTTCTTTGCACGCCATCGGGGAGGCTGCTCTCCGTCATGATTTCCAACCTCTCCAGCTTCTTATATTATCTGCTTCCCTTCCTTTCCGGTTGTTTTGCAGTTTATCATGTTTTAAGCGATAATATATATCAGTTATACTCTAACCTAAGTCAGTGTGGGTGCACATCCTAGGTTTTACCATGTGATCTACCGAATTTTTAGTGATCTATGGAACAAAAACTTATACATATATATATTATTTCAGGTGCACTTGTACCCATAGTGTCTAAGGTGGCTTCGCCCCCGGTTTTTGTTACCTTTGTTGCCATATGTATTAGAAGGAAAACTAATTAGGCCCATTGAAAAAATAAAATCAGAAATATTAGCGAAAAGAATTCAATGATCTGCTTATAGAAACAATCCTCTTAATAAAAAAATCTTTACTGATAACAAATGAAACAAAATACTTTGGAAACTCTAGCTCATAACTATGTTAACAAAATATATAAATATCTGGGTGCATCATCAGATCAATAGTTACAACCACTTTACGAGGTATTACTTCAAATGGGCCTTACATACTCATGGTATACCTAATCAAGGGGTGAGTAGGGTATACGTAGTATATATTTGTGGCGGTGGGAGAGATAGAGTTACTAAAAATGAAAATGTAGAAGTATTTAATGCTCGCTTAAGAAGGCGTGCCCAACTCAGTCTACTCCCAAAGATATCAAACCCTTCTCGTATGACGGATATGAGACCGATTAGTCTATGCTCGGTGCAGTACAAAATCATCTCAAAAATTTTGTGCAATCGAGTAAAGACTATATTACCGGAGATAATATCAGAGACACAGGGAGCTTTCGTGTCTGGTCGAATAATTTCTGATAATATCCTTATCGCCCACGAGATGATTCATGGATTGAGGACAAATCCTAAAGTGTCGGAGGGTTGGATGGCGATTAAAACTGATATGTCGAAGGCCTATGACCGCGTCGAGTGGAATTTCTTGGAGGTTCTACTGGAAAAATGGGGTTTGATAGAGTTTGGATCAGATGGATTATGGCGCGGCCAACTCGCTTTCTCAGTACTACTTAATGGCAATTCTCATGGCTATATCAAACCGGAAAGAGGCATTCGTCAAGGTGATCCGTTATCGCCTTTTTTGTTCATCCTCTGCGCGGAAGCCTTAGTAAGTTGTCTAAATGCATCAGAAGCTGCTGGCCTGCTTCATGGAGTCAAACTTACTGAATCATGTCCGCCTGTGCATCACTTACTGTTTGCGGACGACAGTTTACTGTTGTGTAAAGCAAATGCAGAGGAAGCCACGGAGATCCTTGAGTGTATTCGCAGATATGGTGAGGCATCTGGACAACGTGTCAACTACCTCAAGTCCTCAGTAATTTTCGGTTCTATGGTGTCAGATCAGACTAAGGAGGAGCTTAAAAATATTTTGGGCATCGACAAAGAAGGAGGTGAAGGTACATACCTGGGTCTCCCTGAGTGTTTCAGTGGCTCCAAGAGGAAGCTGCTCAGCTTCATTCGAGAGAAATTACAAGGACGCCTCAAGGGTTGGTTCTCTAAATCGCTATCACAAGGTGGAAAGGAGATCTTATTAAAATCGATTGGGCTAGCTTTACCAGTGTATGCGATGGCGTGTTTCAAGTTGCCCAAAGATACTTGTGAGAAACTTACAAGCGCGATGATCGAATTCTGGTGGAGCAGTGGCAACAATAAGAAGAAAATTCCATGGGTGGCCTGGAAAAAACTGTGCTCTGATAAGGATGTGGGGGGATTAGGCTTCAAGGATATTGAGAAATTTAATCAATCTCTGCTAGCAAAACAGGCATGGCGTATTTGGAAGTCTCCTAACTCTCTACTTGCTCGAATCCTCAAGAATCGGTATTACAAACAATCGAATTACTCGAAAAGGAATAGAACACGTCCATCTTATGCATGGAGGAGCATTTTACATGGGAGAGATCTTCTCAAAGAAGGATTGTTGAAGAAGATTGGTAATGGTGGGAACACAAGGGTGTGGACCGACAATTGGCTCTTGGACAGATTTCCAAGACCTCCTATGTACCGACAAGATGCGGTGGTGGATCTTACGTTGACGGTACAAGATTTAATTGATGTACCATCCAACTCGTGGAACATCAATCTGATACGTCAATTAATCGCAGAAGAGGATGTTAACTTGGTCATCAATTCAAAATTTTGTTTATCTAAGCTGGATAATGTTATCTGGGGGTTCACCAGGACCGAGAGGTACGACGCAAAGAGTGGTTACAAGCTGCTGGAGACCCTGGCGGAGTTTAGATCTGGGATTAATACTTCTCTTCCACCCTTAGAGCAACAGTTGTGGTCCAAGCTCTGGAAAACAAAAACGTCCCCTAAGCTGAGACACTTTTTATGGAGAGTTCTTTCGGGTGCACTTGCAGTGAAAGCTCAACTTCGGACCAGAGGGATCCCCCTGGATACAACATGCTCTATGTGCCACCAAGGTCCGGAAACGATTTGTCATATGTTGTTCCATTGCTCGGCTGCTAAGGATGTTTGGAGAGCGTCAAACTTTCCAATACCGCCTTCTGGATGGTCGCAGACTTCGGTATTTCTGAATATACACTATCTTATAATGTGTGCTCAGAAACAGAGTATTGGGGCTTCGGTCCGTTTAGCCTTTCCGTGGTTATTATGGCATATTTGGAAAGCAAGAAACAAGTTTTATTTTGAGCAAGCGATCCCGGTGGCTAGGGAGACAGCAGCTAGTTCCTTGACGGAAGCGGTGGTCTGGTTGAACATCAATGGTGTCATGAAAGAGAATATTGGGGTCTCACAGAGTACAACTGTTGGAGATGAGGTCTGGTCTAAACCTCCACCAGCACATTTGAAATGCAATATCGGATCATCGTGGTCTTCTGCATCGTCTGTTAGTGGAGCTGGATGGATTATTCGAGATGCTTGCGGGATTACCTTGATGCATAGTAGACGTTCCTTTAGTGGAATCTCCTCTGCGCAGCAAGCTGACGTCGGGGCTTTATCCTGGGCTACGGCCGCTGTGGTTGATCTGAGATTGAAGAATGTTACATTTGAATTCTCCTCAACCGAAACGGCGGCTTTACTTAGCAATCCCCTGGTTTCTCCGTTCTGTTATCAGAGCTGTTACGAGATTTTACGCAATATTCATGCTGTTGCGAGAAGTCAGATTCAATGGGTCCCAGACTCATGCAATAAGGCAGCCTCAGAGATTGCGTTAAGTGTAACAAGAGACAATCGTTGTCCCTCATATGTGTCTAGAGGGGGACCCAGCTGGTTGTTTCCTCTTCTATCTGCAGAAGCATCTTCACGTTAATGTTCCTAGCGAACCGGGTGAGTGCAAGAGCTTTTCTGCCGTTTTCTTCCTTGATCTTTCCCACATGTTTGGGTTTTCTTTTGAGGCCTATTGGTTCTCGAGTTGTTTTATTTCTTTTGGTTTGTCAGCCTACAAACCTTGCCTTTGTGAACTTTATTTGAACCTTTGCTATGACAAAAAAAAAAGAAGGCGTGCCCTATTTTAAGTTTTCATTCATTTAATGTTGGAGCAACAGACACTAGCTGGCGCTCTAACGTGAATGATCTTGATTGGCTACTAGTTGCTGAAGCATCCATCACCTATTGCCTAACTTGGTTCATCAGTATTTTAGATGGGAGAATAACAGTCTTTCATTATACAAACTAAAAAGCAAAAACCACCGAATTTAGAAAGCCATATCTACGAAACGGATGCATATTTCTGCTTACGTCGAGGATATGATATAGTCGGCAATCGACATTCGATAGGTGTGTGGGGAGATTAGCTGAGTGTCATAAATGAGGATCCATGTGGGAAGTATCGAATGGAGGAGTACATGTTTGGTCTAGGTAGGGCCCTCACAGGGAAGTGGGCTGGTGGGAAGATAGGGGTTGGCTTCGTCATTCTACATCTACCAAAGAGTTTGATAGTCCTTTCTATATAATGTATTCATCGGCCGTGACAAAGAATTGGATAAAAGCTTACATATTCCCATAATGGCTACGAAACCAGGCATCCTCACCGATTGGCCTTGGACGCCCCTTGGGAATTTCAAGGTGCACTCTTTTTTCTTTCTCTTTTTCCTTTCTCTATTTAATTAGTATATATATATATATATTGTTCTACTAAAATACTATTATGTAGTGTATATATATAACTCGTGCTTACGATTGAATCCCGTTTCTGATGCATGATATGTGGTCCGTGGAAACAATTAATACAACAGTACATAGTAATAGCACCATGGGCGGTCCATAGCACATACAAGTTTGTGACTGATGATCCGGTGGATCTCGGGTACTCCCTCGTATTACCCTTCTTGCTCTTCAGAATTCTTCATAACCAGGTTTGGATCTCTCTTTCCCGTTACTATACAACCAAGGGAAAGAGGCGCATCCTCGACAAAGGTATCGATTTCAATCAGGTCGACAGGGAGACTAACTGGTACGTTTTCCACTTTGTTTGTCATTTTTATATAACTATGGTGCTTTATGCGAGCTAAGTATGTGTTCTTGATATTCACACGCGCAGGGATGACCAAATATTGTTCAACGGATTGCTGTTCTATATAGGGATCATGCTGCTGCCGCAGGCAAAGCAACTTCCCTTGTGGAGAACAGACGGGGTGTTGATGGCGGCGATGCTTCACGCCGGGCCGGTGGAGTTCCTCTATTATTGGCTCCACAAAGCTCTTCACCACCACTTCCTTTACTCCCGCTACCATTCCCACCACCACTCCTCATTAGTCACTGAACCCATCACTTGTAACTCTTATTTCTTATCTTTTATATTTTTTTTATCAAATACACGTAAAGTACACTTTTCACGTCCTAGTTTTTTTTTTTTGTAACACTTTCACGTCCTAGTTAGTAATATATATTTTAATCATTATATGCAGCGGTGATACATCCATTTGCGGAGCATATAGCATACTTCATTCTTTTCGCCATACCATTGTTGACAACGTTGTTAACGAAAACGGCATCCATAGCGTCGTTCGCCGGATATGTAATCTACATAGACTTCATGAACAACATGGGACACTGCAACTTCGAGCTCGTCCCTAAGCGCCTTTTCCACCTCTTTCCTCCCCTCAAGTTCCTCTGCTACACTCCCTCGTAAGTCCTTGCACTTTTTTTTTTTTCAATTTCCATGTATATACATTTATTTATGTCGACTACATATAGTGGGAAATATCAAATTTAGTACCAATTTATTTTCAAAACAATTTTGGCTAACGTAAGCATTAAATGGAAACCATTCTTTATATAAAAAAATACAAAAAACTATTTTACTTCAAATTATTAATTTTAATTTACGCGCATCAGAAAATTTAAGCAAATAAAGTTTATTGATGTACATGGATACGCCCTATAATATATGCATATATCACTTGCATTTGCATGTATACATTCTTCTTTCATGTATAAAAGAGGTGACGTGATATACTTGTACCCGTTATTTGGTTGCTAACTACCGAATCCGTGGACCACTATTAAAAAAGACAATTTAAAGTCTAGAGTTATTAAACATCCTTTTGTTTTCCTACTATCTATAACGAGTGCAATGTGATAAAAAAACTCTTATTGTTATAATATCTTTCTTTTGGATTATAAAACGATCATAATGAGAGTTGCAGATTCCATTCGCTGCACCACACCCAATTCCGGACCAACTACTCCCTCTTCATGCCCTTGTATGACTACATCTACGGCACAATGGATGAAAGCTCGGATACATTGTATGAAAAATCTCTAGAAAGAGGAGAAGATAGAGTGGACGTCGTGCACTTAACTCACCTGACGACGCCCGAGTCCATATACCATTTACGGATTGGCTTGGCTTCATTTGCCTCCCACCCCTTCTCTTATAGATGGTTCATGCGCCTTTTGTGGCCTTTCACATCTCTCTCCATGCTCTTCACTCTCTTCTACGCCAGCCTCTTTGTCGCTGAGAGAAACTCTTTCGAGAAGCTCAACTTGCAGTCTTGGATCATACCCAGATATAATTTGCAGGTCCGCATCTTTTTCAGCTTAATGTTTTACTCTTTTGTGAATTTATTAGCTGTATAAATAGTTTAGACTGATGCACTGAGATCTAATGCATGCAGTACTTGTTAAAATGGAGGAAAGACGCGATCAACAACATGATTGAGAAAGCGATACTGGAGGCAAATAAAAAAGGAGTGAAGGTGCTTAGCCTGGGTCTCATGAACCAAGTAAAGAAACACGCTTCCACTGATTTGGTTTTACATTGGTGAGATGTCATGTCATAATATTAAAAATGTGGTGGGTTGGAACAGGGGGAGGAGCTAAACAGGAACGGAGAGGTGTATATTCACAAGCATCCAGAAATGAAAGTAAGAGTGGTGGACGGCAGTAGATTAACAGCAGCCGTTGTGATCAATAGTCTACCCAAATCAACGACAAAAGTAGTGATGACAGGCAATCTCACAAAGGTGGCATACACCATCGCCTCTGCTCTTTGCCAGAGAGGTGTTGAGGTTGTGTTTTCTCCTCCGTTTTCCTTTTTTTTTTTTGTAACACTTTTCACGTCCTAGTTAGTAATATATATTTTAATCATTATATTCAGCGGTGATACATCCATTCGCGGAGCATATAGCATACTTCATTCTTTTCGCCATACCATTGTTGACAACGTTGTTAACGAAAACGGCATCCATAGCGTCGTTCTCCGGATATGTAATCTACATAGACTTCATGAACAACATGGGACACTGCAACTTCGAGCTCGTCCCTAAGCGCCTTTTCCACCTCTTTCCTCCACTCAAGTACCTCTGCTACACTCCCTCGTAAGTCCTTGCACTTTCGTACCATATATATATACATTTATTTATGTCGACTACATATAGTGGGAAATATCAAATTTAGTACCAGTTTTTTTCAAAACAATTTTGACTTACCTATGCATTAACCGGAAACCATTCTTTACATAAAAAATACAAACAACGATTTTAATTATTATTATTAATTTTAATTTACGCGCATCAGAAAATTTAAGCAAATAAAGTTTATTGATGTACATGGATACGCCCTATAATATATGCATATATCACTTGCATTTGCATGTATACATTCTTCTTTCATGTATAAAAGAGGTGACGTGATATACTTGTACCCGTTATTTGGTTGCTAACTACCGAATCCGTGGACCACTATTAAAAAGACAATTTAAAGTCTAGAGTTATTAAACATCCTTTTGTTTTCCTACTATCTATAACGAGCGGAATGTGATAAAACACCCTTATTGTTGTAATATCCTTCTTTTGGATGGTAAAATGATCATAATGAGAGTTGCAGATTCCACTCGCTGCACCACACCCAATTCCGAACTAACTACTCCCTCTTCATGCCCTTGTATGACTACATCTACGGCACAATGGATGAAACCTCGGATACATTGTATGAGAAATCTCTAGAAAGAGGAGAAGATAGAGTGGACGTCGTGCACTTAACTCACCTGACGACTCCCGAGTCCATATACCATTTACGGATTGGCTTGGCTTCATTTGCCTCCTACCCTTCTCTTATAGATGGTTCATGCGCCTTTTGTGGCCTTTCACATCTCTCTCCATGCTCTTCACTCTCTTCTACGCCAGCCTCTTTGTCTCTGAGAGAAACTCTTTCGAGAAGCTCAACTTGCAGTCTTGGATCATACCCAGATATAATCTGCAGGTCCTCATATTTTTCAGCTTATTTTTGACTCTTTTGTGAATTTATTAGCTGTATAAATAGTTTAGACTGATGCACTGAGATCTAATGCATGCAGTACTTGTTAAAATGGAGGAAAGACGCGATCAACAACATGATTGAGAAAGCGATACTGGAGGCAAATAAAAAAGGAGTGAAGGTGCTTAGCCTGGGTCTCATGAACCAAGTAAAGAAACACGCTTCCACTGATTTGGTTTTACATTGGTGAGATGTCATGTCATAATATTAAAAATGTGGTGGGTTGGAACAGGGGGAGGAGCTAAACAGGAACGGAGAGGTGTATATTCACAAGCATCCAGAAATGAAAGTAAGAGTGGTGGACGGCAGTAGATTAACAGCAGCCGTTGTGATCAATAGTCTACCCAAATCAACGACAAAAGTAGTGATGACAGGCAATCTCACAAAGGTGGCATACACCATCGCCTCTGCTCTTTGCCAGAGAGGTGTTGAGGTTGTGTTTTTCTCCTCCGTTTTCCTTTTTTTTTTTTTGCTAGTCATTGCCTAAAGTAAAAGAGAGATGAGTTTGAATTCCGTATGTTCATAGGAGAAAGCTTAAGTCCGCAACTTCCCTTGTCCAAAGTTGTATTATATATCATAATTCATTACATTTTCTTGTAAATGTTATCTGCAGGTTTTGACTCTACTACCAGAAGAGTATGAGAAACTAAGATCATTTGTTCCACAAGAATGCAGAGACCGTTTGGTCCTTTTAACCTCTGAAGCACTCGCATCAAACAAGGTAATTAAGTATACAATAAAAGTTGCAGAACAATCGAAGAGCATATTAAACTAATGAATTTTGGTTGAAGGTATGGCTGATGGGAGAAGGAACAACGAGAGAGGAGCAGGAAATGGCCACAAAAGGAACGTTATTTATCCCATTCTCACAGTTCCCCCTCAAGCAGTTACGAAGAGATTGTATCTATCATACTCCACCAGCTTTGATAATTCCAAAATCTCTGGTCAATATCCACTCTTGTGAGGTATGTATACAAAGCTATCCAATCCAATTAAAAGTTTTTGTAGATATCCTAACTAACTAAATAAAACACATACGCAGAACTGGTTACCGAGAAAGGCAATGAGTGCAACTAGAGTGGCTGGCATATTGCACGCCTTAGAAGAATGGGAAATGCATGAGTGCGGCACATCCATTCTTCTCTCCGATCTGGACCAAGTATGGGAAGCCTGTCTCAGCCACGGCTTCCAGCCTCTGCTGCTTCCACATCACTTCAAATACCCCTGATTCCCTACTTTCAGTTGATGTATACTGTTTCCTTAATTGATCATATATGATTTACAATAAGCCTCTACACAATGGATCCAGAATTTCACCTCTGTATTCTTAGCCGATGGTTTCACTCAATCTATGGCTGATAGAACTATATTTTTTCAAGAAAACCTACTATATTATTGCAATGCATGTGTTGTACGTTGCTGAATATCTATTGCTAGTATTAATACTATAGTATTAATGCTTCCGATTTGGCACTTCTAAAAGATTTTTTGGTCTAAAACCTGTAAGATAATCCAAATATATTTCTGTTTGTGAAAGAAATATGACCATATTGTGAGTAAAATTCAAAAATATGATCATATTATTTAAATGCATAATTGCAACCTCCACTTACATATGATGATGGTCAAAGAAGTTTGAAACCTTTGTTATCTCCATTTCACTAGATAATAGAGATTTCATAGTGGTTAGTCCACTATTTAAGCAGTATATGAAGTAGTGTTACAAAAAAAAAATAGTATATGAAGTTTAACTAAATTAATTGTTTAAAAATTAGAACGAAGTCTATATTCCATGAAAGAAAGTATAGCGTATACTAATATAAATGTAGGATGTGGTTAGAAATTGTTAAACAATACTAAAGAATATAAGGTTAATTATATAGTGCATTTACCTAAAAGTCAAATATTTTCGAAGGGGGTTAACCTATATATTTTGAGTAAATTTCAAAAATATGACAATATTATTTTCATGCATTGTTGCATTCTCCACCTACATATGATGATGGTTAAAGAGGTTTGAAACCTTTGTTGTCTCCGTTTTTTAGATAATAGAGATTTCATAGTGGTTTATTCACTGATTTAAGAAGTATATGAAATTTAACTAAATTAATTGTTAAAAATTAAAATGATGCTCACGTACCATCAAGGAGAGTTTATAATACATTAATATAAATGTAGAATGTGGTTAGAAATTTTTTAACAACAGTAAAGAGAATAGACTTCAATATATAGAGCATTTAAAGAAAAGTTAAATGTTTTCGTAGGGGTTAACCTACATATTTTTAGTAAAATTCAAAAAAGATGACCATATTATTTAAATACGTAGTTGCATCCTCCTCTTACATATGGTGATGGTCAAAGAGGTTTGAAACCTTTATTGTCTCATTTTCTCTTAATAATAGAGATTTCATAGTAGTTAGTACACCGATTTAAGCAGTATATGAAGTTTAACAAAATTAATTGTTAAAATATAAAATGATGGCCATGTACCATGAAATAAATTTTAGCATACATTAATATAAATATCGGATATGGTTAGAAATTATTAAATAATATTAAAGAGTATAAAGTTCAGTATATAGATCATTTATTGAAAAGTTAAATATTTTCGTGGGAGGTTGGTTATTTTGAGTAAAATTCAAAAACTATGAAAATATTGTTTTACTGTATAGTTGCATCCTCCACTTACATATTATGATGGTAAAAAATGTTTGGAATTTTTGTGATCTCCATTTCTCTAGATATAGAGATTCCGTAGTTGTTTGTCCATTGATTTAAGCTGTTTATGAAGTTTAACTAAATTAATGGTAAAAAATTAAAATGATGCCCATTTACCATGAAAGAGAGTTTAGAATACACTAATACAAATGTAGAATATAGTTAGAAATTTTAAAACAACACTAAAGAGTATAAGCTTCAGTATATAGAGCAATTAACGAAAAACTCAATATTTCCGTAGGGGTTAACCTAGCTACATATTTTTAGTAAAATTTAAAAATATGGCAATAATGTTTAAATTCATAGTTGCATCCATCAATTACATATGATGATGGTTAAAGAGGCTTGGAACCTTTGTTGTCTCCGTTTCTCTAGATAATAGAGATTTCGTAGTAGTTAGTCTTAGCAGTATATGAAGTTTAACAAAATTAATTGTTAGAACGATAGCTATGTAGGCCATCCTTCAGTTCGCCCTAGCTCGTCGCTCCCTGCCACAGAAATCAAGGCACCGCTCCTGCTTGGTTTCATTGACGCCGGCGGCGACCTAGCTCGCCGCCGTCGCCTTCGTTCGTCTCCCCTCATGCCTCATCTCAAGTCTGTCTCTCTATCCGCCGCGATTGCTGCTCCGTTTGTCTCAGCCACGATTACTGCTCCCTTTGTCTCCGCCTTTACTGCTACTGCTTCAAATCGCTTGGGTTCAAGAGATCTTCATGTGCTTTGCTGTTGCTCCTCCTCTCTGCGTGTTCTCTGGTGCTGCGGCTCCTATTTCTGGTGCGTCAGATCTGAGAGTCGAGGCCCTGTTTTCGTAGATCTTCGCCAAAAATCGCCTCCACTTCCATCAAAACCTCTTCCACTTCTCTTTTCCACCGGTGCTGCTAAGACCTGTGCTATCGACGAGACCCGCCTCTGGAGCGAAGTACCTGAGCCGTCTTCAACCTTTCCTGCCGGAAGTGTCAACTGCTCCGGTGAGATCTTACTCAGTTCACATCATATGTTGCTGACAATTCCTGAGTTACATACCCTCTTCTCCGTTATGGAGTTCTTGTTACCAAATTCCTCCGTTATGGAGTGGTTGTTACATATCTCTTCCTCCGCTATGGAGTTCTTACTGATTGGATGCAGATTTACCACACGACTGTGGATTCAGATCAGTTCTATTTCCTCTGCTATAGAGTGTTTAATGTTAAGTTGCATAACTTTCACTTGGATGTGGTTGCAGATATTGGTTATCGCCACTTCTTTAAAACACAATTCAATTTCCTTATTACCATGGATTTTGCACCGTTGCTCTTGTGTTGCAAGGTCAGTTTATGGATTGGAAGATTGGACTACAGATAATGCGCTCTCTGTACTCTTCAAAGGCTCAGCATTCAAGTATAAGATTATGTATATAGAGCATTTAACTAAAAACTCAATATTTTCGTAGGGTTACCCTACAAATTTTGAGAGAAATTCAAAAATATGACAATATTGTTTTATGCATAATTGCATCCTCCACTTACATATTATGATGGCAAAGAGGTTAGAACGCTTGTTGTCTCCGCTTCTCTAGATAATAGTGATTTTATAGTGGTTAGTCTACTTATTTAAGCAAGATATGAATTTCAACTAAATTAATTGTTAAAAACTAGAATGATGTACATGTACCTTGAAAGATAGTTTAGAATACATTAATACAAATGTAGAATGTGGTTAAATAATTTTAAACAACACTAAAAGTATAAGATTATGTATATAGAGCATTTAACTAAAAACTCAATATTTTAGTAGGGGTTAACCTACAAATTTTGAGAGAAATTCAAAAATATGACAATATTGTTTTATGCATAATTGCATCCTCCACTTACATATTATGATGGTCAAAGAGGTTAGGAACGCTTGTTGTCTCCGCTTCTAGATAATAGTGATTTTATAGTGGTTAGTCTACTTATTTAAGCGGTATATGAATTTCAACTAAATTAATTGTTAAAAATTAGAATGATGTACATGTACCTTGAAAGATAGTTTAGAATACATTAATACAAATGTAGAATGTGGTTAAATAATTTTAAACAACACTAAAGAGTATAAGATTATGTATATAGAGCATTTAACTAAAAACTCAATATTTTAAGTAGGGGTTAACCTACAAATTTTGAGAGAAATTCAAAAATTATGACAATATTGTTTTATTGCATAATTGCATCCTACTTACATATTATGATGGCAATGAGGTTTGGAGCGTTTGTTGTCTCCGTTTCTCTAGATAATAGTGATTTTATAGTGGTTAGTCTACTTATTTAAGCAAGATATGAATTTCAACTAAATTAATTGTTAAAAATTAGAATGATGTACAACTTGAAAGATAGTTTAGAATACATTAATACAAATGTAGAATGTGGTTAAATAATTTTAAACAACACTAAAAGTATAAGATTATGTATATAGAGCATTTAACTAAAAACTCAATATTTTCGTAGGGTTACCCTACAAATTTTGAGAGAAATTCAAAAATTATGACAATATTGTTTTATTGCATAATTGCATCCTACTTACATATTATGATTGGCAAAGAGGTTAGAACGCTTGTTGTCTCCGCTTCTAGATAATAGTGATTTTATAGTGGTTAGTCTACTTATTTAAGCATTATATGAATTTAAACTAAATTAATTGTTAAAAATTAGAATGATGTACAACCTTGAAAGATAGTTTAGAATACATTAATACAAATGTAGAATGTGGTTAAATAATTTTAAACAACACTAAAAGTATAAGATTATGTATATAGAGCATTTAACTAAAAACTCAATATTTTAGTAGGGGTTAACCTACAAATTTTGAGAGAAATTCAAAAATATGACAATATTGTTTTATGCATAATTGCATCCTACTTACATATTATGATGGCAATGAGGTTTGGAGCGTTTGTTGTCTCCGTTTCTCTAGATAATAGTGATTTTATAGTGGTTAGTCTACTTATTTAAGCAAGATATGAATTTAAACTAAATTAATTGTTAAAAATAGAATGATGTACATGTAACTTGAAAGATAGTTTAGAATACATTAATACAAATGTAGAATGTGGTTAAATAATTTTAAACAACACTAAAAGTATAAGATTATGTATATAGAGCATTTAACTAAAAACTCAATATTTTAAGTAGGGGTTAACCTACAAATTTTGAGAGAAATTCAAAAATTATGACAATATTGTTTTATGCATAATTGCATCCTACTTACATATTATGATGGTCAAAGAGGTTAGGAACGCTTGTTGTCTCCGCTTCTAGATAATAGTGATTTTATAGTGGTTAGTCTACTTATTTAAGAAGATATGAATTTCAACTAAATTAATTGTTAAAAATTAGAATGATGTACAACTTGAAAGATAGTTTAGAATACATTAATACAAATGTAGAATGTGGTTAAATAATTTTAAACAACACTAAAAGTATAAGATTATGTATATAGAGCATTTAACGAAAAACTCAATATTTTCGTAGGGTTACCCTACAAATTTTGAGAGAAATTCAAAAATTATGACAATATTGTTTTATGCATAATTGCATCCTACTTACATATTATGATTGGCAAAGAGGTTAGAACGCTTGTTGTCTCCGCTTCTAGATAATAGTGATTTTATAGTGGTTAGTCTACTTATTTAAGCAAGATATGAATTTAAACTAAATTAATTGTTAAAAATAGAATGATGTACATGTAACTTGAAAGATAGTTTAGAATACATTAATACAAATGTAGAATGTGGTTAAATAATTTTAAACAACACTAAAAGTATAAGATTATGTATAGAGCATTTAACTAAAAACTCAATATTTTAGTAGGGGTTAACCTACAAATTTTGAGAAATTCAAAAATTATGACAATATTGTTTTGTGCATAATTGCATCCTACTTACATATTATGATGGTCAAAGAGGTTTGGAACGCTTGTTGTCTCCGCTTCTAGATAATAGTGATTTTATAGTGGTTAGTCTACTTATTTAAGAAGATATGAATTTCAACTAAATTAATTGTTAAAAATTAGAATGATGTACAACTTGAAAGATAGTTTAGAATACATTAATACAAATGTAGAATGGTTAAATAATTTTAAACAACACTAAAAGTATAAGATTATGTATAGAGCATTTAACGAAAAACTCAATATTTTCGTAGGGTTACCCTACAAATTTTGAGAGAAATTCAAAAATATGACAATATTGTTTTATGCATAATTGCATCCTACTTACATATTATGATTGGCAAAGAGGTTAGAACGCTTGTTGTCTCCGCTTCTAGATAATAGTGATTTTATAGTGGTTAGTCTACTTATTTAAGCGATATATGAATTTAAACTAAATTAATTGTTAAAAATAGAATGATGTACATGTACCTTGAAAGATAGTTTAGAATACATTAATACAAATGTAGAATGGTTAAATAATTTTAAACAACACTAAAGAGTATAAGATTATGTATATAGAGCATTTAACTAAAAACTCAATATTTTCGTAGGGTTAACCTACAAATTTTGAGAGAAATTCAAAAATTATGACAATATTGTTTTATTGCATAATTGCATCCTCCACTTACATATTATGATGGTCAAAGAGGTTTGGAACGTTTGTTGTCTCCGTTTCTCTAGATAATAGTGATTTTATAGTGGTTAGTCTACTTATTTAAGAAGATATGAATTTCAACTAAATTAATTGTTAAAAACTAGAATGATGTACATGTAACTTGAAAGATAGTTTAGAATACATTAATACAAATGTAGAATGGTTAAATAATTTTAAACAACACTAAAGAGTATAAGATTATGTATAGAGCATTTAACTAAAAACTCAATATTTTAGTAGGGGTTAACCTACAAATTTTGAGAAATTCAAAAATATGACAATATTGTTTTATGCATAATTGCATCCTACTTACATATTATGATGCTCAATGAGGTTTGGAACGTTTGTTGTCTCGTTTCTCTAGATAATAGTGATTTTATAGTGGTTAGTCTACTTATTTAAGCAGTATATGAATTTAAACTAAATTAATTGTTAAAAACTAGAATGATGTACATGTAACTTGAAAGATAGTTTAGAATACATTAATACAAATGTAGAATGTGGTTAAATAATTTTAAACAACACTAAAGAGTATAAGATTATGTATATAGAGCATTTAACGAAAAACTCAATATTTTAAGTAGGGGTTAACCTACAAATTTTGAGAGAAATTCAAAAATTATGACAATATTGTTTTATTGCATAATTGCATCCTCCACTTACATATTATGATGGCAAAGAGGTTAGGAACGTTTGTTGTCTCCGTTTCTCTAGATAATAGTGATTTTATAGTGGTTAGTCTACTTATTTAAGCAGTATATGAATTTCAACTAAATTAATTGTTAAAAACTAGAATGATGTACATGTAACTTGAAAGATAGTTTAGAATACATTAATACAAATGTAGAATGTGGTTAAATAATTTTAAACAACACTAAAGAGTATAAGATTATGTATATAGAGCATTTAACGAAAAACTCAATATTTTCGTATGGGTTAACCTACAAATTTTGAGAGAAATTCAAAAATTATGACAATATTGTTTTATTGCATAATTGCATCCTCCACTTACATATTATGATTGGCAAAGAGGTTAGGAACGCTTGTTGTCTCCGCTTCTCTAGATAATAGTGATTTTATAGTGGTTAGTCTACTTATTTAAGCAAGATATGAATTTCAACTAAATTAATTGTTAAAAATTAGAATGATGTACATGTAACTTGAAAGATAGTTTAGAATACATTAATACAAATGTAGAATGTGGTTAAATAATTTTAAACAACACTAAAGAGTATAAGATTATGTATATAGAGCATTTAACGAAAAACTCAATATTTTCGTAGGGGTTAACCTACAAATTTTGAGAGAAATTCAAAAATTATGACAATATTGTTTTATTGCATAATTGCATCCTCCACTTACATATTATGATTGGCAAAGAGGTTAGGAACGTTTGTTGTCTCCGTTTCTCTAGATAATAGTGATTTTATAGTGGTTAGTCTACTTATTTAAGCAGTATATGAATTTCAACTAAATTAATTGTTAAAAATTAGAATGATGTACATGTAACTTGAAAGATAGTTTAGAATACATTAATACAAATGTAGAATGTGGTTAAATAATTTTAAACAACACTAAAGAGTATAAGATTATGTATATAGAGCATTTAACTAAAAACTCAATATTTTAAGTAGGGGTTAACCTACAAATTTTGAGAGAAATTCAAAAATTATGACAATATTGTTTTATTGCATAATTGCATCCTCCACTTACATATTATGATTGGCAAAGAGGTTAGGAACGTTTGTTGTCTCCGTTTCTCTAGATAATAGTGATTTTATAGTGGTTAGTCTACTTATTTAAGCAGTATATGAATTTAAACTAAATTAATTGTTAAAAACTAGAATGATGTACAACCTTGAAAGATAGTTTAGAATACATTAATACAAATGTAGAATGTGGTTAAATAATTTTAAACAACACTAAAGAGTATAAGATTATGTATATAGAGCATTTAACGAAAAACTCAATATTTTCGTAGGGGTTAACCTACAAATTTTGAGAGAAATTCAAAAATTATGACAATATTGTTTTATTGCATAATTGCATCCTCCACTTACATATTATGATTGGCAAAGAGGTTAGGAACGTTTGTTGTCTCCGTTTCTCTAGATAATAGTGATTTTATAGTGGTTAGTCTACTTATTTAAGCAGTATATGAATTTCAACTAAATTAATTGTTAAAAATTAGAATGATGTACATGTAACTTGAAAGATAGTTTAGAATACATTAATACAAATGTAGAATGTGGTTAAATAATTTTAAACAACACTAAAGAGTATAAGATTATGTATATAGAGCATTTAACGAAAAACTCAATATTTTCGTAGGGGTTAACCTACAAATTTTGAGAGAAATTCAAAAATTATGACAATATTGTTTTATTGCATAATTGCATCCTCCACTTACATATTATGATTGGCAAAGAGGTTAGGAACGCTTGTTGTCTCCGCTTCTAGATAATAGTGATTTTATAGTGGTTAGTCTACTTATTTAAGCAAGATATGAATTTAAACTAAATTAATTGTTAAAAACTAGAATGATGTACAACCTTGAAAGATAGTTTAGAATACATTAATACAAATGTAGAATGTGGTTAAATAATTTTAAACAACACTAAAGAGTATAAGATTATGTATATAGAGCATTTAACTAAAAACTCAATATTTTAGTAGGGGTTAACCTACAAATTTTGAGAGAAATTCAAAAATTATGACAATATTGTTTTATTGCATAATTGCATCCTCCACTTACATATTATGATTGGCAAAGAGGTTAGGAACGCTTGTTGTCTCCGCTTCTAGATAATAGTGATTTTATAGTGGTTAGTCTACTTATTTAAGCAAGATATGAATTTCAACTAAATTAATTGTTAAAAATTAGAATGATGTACATGTAACTTGAAAGATAGTTTAGAATACATTAATACAAATGTAGAATGTGGTTAAATAATTTTAAACAACACTAAAGAGTATAAGATTATGTATATAGAGCGTTTAACTAAAAACTCAATATTTTCGTAGGGTTAACCTACAAATTTTGAGAGAAATTCAAAAATTATGACAATATTGTTTTATTGCATAATTGCATCCTCCACTTACATATTATGATGGCAAAGAGGTTAGGAACGTTTGTTGTCTCCGTTTCTCTAGATAATAGTGATTTTATAGTGGTTAGTCTACTTATTTAAGCAGATATGAATTTAAACTAAATTAATTGTTAAAAACTAGAATGATGTACAACCTTGAAAGATAGTTTAGAATACATTAATACAAATGTAGAATGTGGTTAAATAATTTTAAACAACACTAAAGAGTATAAGATTATGTATATAGAGCATTTAACGAAAAACTCAATATTTTCGTAGGGGTTAACCTACAAATTTTGAGAGAAATTCAAAAATTATGACAATATTGTTTTATTGCATAATTGCATCCTCCACTTACATATTATGATTGGCAAAGAGGTTAGGAACGCTTGTTGTCTCCGCTTCTCTAGATAATAGTGATTTTATAGTGGTTAGTCTACTTATTTAAGCAAGATATGAATTTCAACTAAATTAATTGTTAAAAATTAGAATGATGTACATGTAACTTGAAAGATAGTTTAGAATACATTAATACAAATGTAGAATGTGGTTAAATAATTTTAAACAACACTAAAGAGTATAAGATTATGTATATAGAGCATTTAACGAAAAACTCAATATTTTCGTAGGGTTAACCTACAAATTTTGAGAGAAATTCAAAAATTATGACAATATTGTTTTATTGCATAATTGCATCCTCCACTTACATATTATGATGGCAAAGAGGTTAGGAACGCTTGTTGTCTCCGCTTCTCTAGATAATAGTGATTTTATAGTGGTTAGTCTACTTATTTAAGCAATATATGAATTTAAACTAAATTAATTGTTAAAAACTAGAATGATGTACAACCTTGAAAGATAGTTTAGAATACATTAATACAAATGTAGAATGTGGTTAAATAATTTTAAACAACACTAAAGAGTATAAGATTATGTATATAGAGCATTTAACGAAAAACTCAATATTTTCGTAGGGGTTAACCTACAAATTTTGAGAGAAATTCAAAAATTATGACAATATTGTTTTATTGCATAATTGCATCCTCCACTTACATATTATGATTGGCAAAGAGGTTAGGAACGTTTGTTGTCTCCGTTTCTCTAGATAATAGTGATTTTATAGTGGTTAGTCTACTTATTTAAGCAGTATATGAATTTCAACTAAATTAATTGTTAAAAATTAGAATGATGTACATGTAACTTGAAAGATAGTTTAGAATACATTAATACAAATGTAGAATGTGGTTAAATAATTTTAAACAACACTAAAGAGTATAAGATTATGTATATAGAGCATTTAACGAAAAACTCAATATTTTAAGTAGGGGTTAACCTACAAATTTTGAGAGAAATTCAAAAATTATGACAATATTGTTTTATTGCATAATTGCATCCTCCACTTACATATTATGATGGCAAAGAGGTTAGGAACGTTTGTTGTCTCCGTTTCTCTAGATAATAGTGATTTTATAGTGGTTAGTCTACTTATTTAAGCAGTATATGAATTTAAACTAAATTAATTGTTAAAAACTAGAATGATGTACAACCTTGAAAGATAGTTTAGAATACATTAATACAAATGTAGAATGTGGTTAAATAATTTTAAACAACACTAAAGAGTATAAGATTATGTATATAGAGCATTTAACGAAAAACTCAATATTTTCGTAGGGGTTAACCTACAAATTTTGAGAGAAATTCAAAAATTATGACAATATTGTTTTATTGCATAATTGCATCCTCCACTTACATATTATGATTGGCAAAGAGGTTAGGAACGTTTGTTGTCTCCGTTTCTCTAGATAATAGTGATTTTATAGTGGTTAGTCTACTTATTTAAGCAGTATATGAATTTCAACTAAATTAATTGTTAAAAATTAGAATGATGTACATGTAACTTGAAAGATAGTTTAGAATACATTAATACAAATGTAGAATGTGGTTAAATAATTTTAAACAACACTAAAGAGTATAAGATTATGTATATAGAGCATTTAACGAAAAACTCAATATTTTCGTAGGGGTTAACCTACAAATTTTGAGAGAAATTCAAAAATTATGACAATATTGTTTTATTGCATAATTGCATCCTCCACTTACATATTATGATGGCAAAGAGGTTAGGAACGTTTGTTGTCTCCGTTTCTCTAGATAATAGTGATTTTATAGTGGTTAGTCTACTTATTTAAGCAATATATGAATTTCAACTAAATTAATTGTTAAAAACTAGAATGATGTACATGTAACTTGAAAGATAGTTTAGAATACATTAATACAAATGTAGAATGTGGTTAAATAATTTTAAACAACACTAAAGAGTATAAGATTATGTATATAGAGCATTTAACGAAAAACTCAATATTTTCGTAGGGGTTAACCTACAAATTTTGAGAGAAATTCAAAAATTATGACAATATTGTTTTATTGCATAATTGCATCCTCCACTTACATATTATGATTGGCAAAGAGGTTAGGAACGTTTGTTGTCTCCGTTTCTCTAGATAATAGTGATTTTATAGTGGTTAGTCTACTTATTTAAGCATTATATGAATTTAAACTAAATTAATTGTTAAAAACTAGAATGATGTACAACCTTGAAAGATAGTTTAGAATACATTAATACAAATGTAGAATGTGGTTAAATAATTTTAAACAACACTAAAGAGTATAAGATTATGTATATAGAGCATTTAACGAAAAACTCAATATTTTCGTAGGGTTAACCTACAAATTTTGAGAGAAATTCAAAAATTATGACAATATTGTTTTATTGCATAATTGCATCCTCCACTTACATATTATGATGGCAAAGAGGTTAGGAACGTTTGTTGTCTCCGTTTCTCTAGATAATAGTGATTTTATAGTGGTTAGTCTACTTATTTAAGCAGTATATGAATTTCAACTAAATTAATTGTTAAAAACTAGAATGATGTACATGTAACTTGAAAGATAGTTTAGAATACATTAATACAAATGTAGAATGTGGTTAAATAATTTTAAACAACACTAAAGAGTATAAGATTATGTATATAGAGCATTTAACGAAAAACTCAATATTTTCGTAGGGGTTAACCTACAAATTTTGAGAGAAATTCAAAAATTATGACAATATTGTTTTATTGCATAATTGCATCCTACACTTACATATTATGATGGTCAATGAGGTTTGGAACGTTTGTTGTCTCCGTTTCTCTAGATAATAGTGATTTTATAGTGGTTAGTCTACTTATTTAAGCATTATATGAATTTAAACTAAATTAATTGTTAAAAACTAGAATGATGTACAACCTTGAAAGATAGTTTAGAATACATTAATACAAATGTAGAATGTGGTTAAATAATTTTAAACAACACTAAAGAGTATAAGATTATGTATATAGAGCATTTAACGAAAAACTCAATATTTTCGTAGGGGTTAACCTACAAATTTTGAGAGAAATTCAAAAATTATGACAATATTGTTTTATTGCATAATTGCATCCTCCACTTACATATTATGATGGTCAATGAGGTTTGGAACGTTTGTTGTCTCCGTTTCTCTAGATAATAGTGATTTTATAGTGGTTAGTCTACTTATTTAAGCAGTATATGAATTTCAACTAAATTAATTGTTAAAAATTAGAATGATGTACATGTAACTTGAAAGATAGTTTAGAATACATTAATACAAATGTAGAATGTGGTTAAATAATTTTAAACAACACTAAAGAGTATAAGATTATGTATATAGAGCATTTAACGAAAAACTCAATATTTTCGTAGGGTTAACCTACAAATTTTGAGAGAAATTCAAAAATATGACAATATTGTTTTATTGCATAATTGCATCCTCCACTTACATATTATGATTGGCAAAGAGGTTAGGAACGTTTGTTGTCTCCGTTTCTCTAGATAATAGTGATTTTATAGTGGTTAGTCTACTTATTTAAGCAGTATATGAATTTAAACTAAATTAATTGTTAAAAATTAGAATGATGTACATGTACCTTGAAAGATAGTTTAGAATACATTAATACAAATGTAGAATGTGGTTAAATAATTTTAAACAACACTAAAGAGTATAAGATTATGTATATAGAGCATTTAACGAAAAACTCAATATTTTCGTAGGGTTAACCTACAAATTTTGAGAGAAATTCAAAAAATATGACGATATTGTTTTATTGCATAATTGCATCCTCCACTTACATATTATGATTGGCAAAGAGGTTAGGAGCGTTTGTTGTCTCCGCTTCTAGATAATAGTGATTTTATAGTGGTTAGTCTACTTATTTAAGCGATATATGAATTTAAACTAAATTAATTGTTAAAAATTAGAATGATGTACATGTACCTTGAAAGATAGTTTAGAATACATTAATACAAATGTAGAATGTGGTTAAATAATTTTAAACAACACTAAAGAGTATAAGATTATGTATATAGAGCATTTAACGAAAAACTCAATATTTTCGTAGGGTTAACCTACAAATTTTGAGAGAAATTCAAAAATTATGACAATATTGTTTTATTGCATAATTGCATCCTCCACTTACATATTATGATTGGCAAAGAGGTTAGGAACGTTTGTTGTCTCCGCTTCTAGATAATAGTGATTTTATAGTGGTTAGTCTACTTATTTAAGCAGTATATGAATTTCAACTAAATTAATTGTTAAAAATTAGAATGATGTACATGTAACTTGAAAGATAGTTTAGAATACATTAATACAAATGTAGAATGTGGTTAAATAATTTTAAACAACACTAAAGAGTATAAGATTATGTATATAGAGCTTAACTAAAAACTCAATATTTTCGTAGGGTTAACCTACAAATTTTGAGAGAAATTCAAAAATTATGACAATATTGTTTTATTGCATAATTGCATCCTCCACTTACATATTATGATGGCAAAGAGGTTAGGAACGTTTGTTGTCTCCGCTTCTCTAGATAATAGTGATTTTATAGTGGTTAGTCTACTTATTTAAGCAGTATATGAATTTAAACTAAATTAATTGTTAAAAACTAGAATGATGTACAACCTTGAAAGATAGTTTAGAATACATTAATACAAATGTAGAATGTGGTTAAATAATTTTAAACAACACTAAAGAGTATAAGATTATGTATATAGAGCATTTAACGAAAAACTCAATATTTTCGTAGGGGTTAACCTACAAATTTTGAGAGAAATTCAAAAATTATGACAATATTGTTTTATTGCATAATTGCATCCTCCACTTACATATTATGATTGGCAAAGAGGTTAGGAACGTTTGTTGTCTCCGTTTCTCTAGATAATAGTGATTTTATAGTGGTTAGTCTACTTATTTAAGCAGTATATGAATTTCAACTAAATTAATTGTTAAAAATTAGAATGATGTACATGTAACTTGAAAGATAGTTTAGAATACATTAATACAAATGTAGAATGTGGTTAAATAATTTTAAACAACACTAAAGAGTATAAGATTATGTATATAGAGCATTTAACGAAAAACTCAATATTTTCGTAGGGGTTAACCTACAAATTTTGAGAGAAATTCAAAAATATGACAATATTGTTTTATTGCATAATTGCATCCTCCACTTACATATTATGATGGCAAAGAGGTTAGGAACGTTTGTTGTCTCCGCTTCTAGATAATAGTGATTTTATAGTGGTTAGTCTACTTATTTAAGCAGTATATGAATTTCAACTAAATTAATTGTTAAAAACTAGAATGATTTACATGTAACTTGAAAGATAGTTTAGAATATATTAGTACAAATGTAGAATGTGGTTAAATAATTTTAAACAACACTAAAGAGTATAAGATTATGTATATAGAGCATTTAACGAAAAACTCAATATTTTCGTAGGGTTAACCTACAAATTTTGAGAGAAATTCAAAAATTATGACAATATTGTTTTATTGCATAATTGCATCCTACACTTACATATTATGATGGTCAATGAGGTTTGGAACGTTTGTTGTCTCCGTTTCTCTAGATAATAGTGATTTTATAGTGGTTAGTCTACTTATTTAAGCAGTATATGAATTTAAACTAAATTAATTGTTAAAAACTAGAATGATGTACAACCTTGAAAGATAGTTTAGAATACATTAATACAAATGTAGAATGTGGTTAAATAATTTTAAACAACACTAAAGAGTATAAGATTATGTATATAGAGCATTTAACGAAAAACTCAATATTTTCGTAGGGGTTAACCTACAAATTTTGAGAGAAATTCAAAAATTATGACAATATTGTTTTATTGCATAATTGCATCCTCCACTTACATATTATGATGGTCAATGAGGTTTGGAACGTTTGTTGTCTCCGTTTCTCTAGATAATAGTGATTTTATAGTGGTTAGTCTACTTATTTAAGCAGTATATGAATTTCAACTAAATTAATTGTTAAAAACTAGAATGATGTACATGTAACTTGAAAGATAGTTTAGAATACATTAATACAAATGTAGAATGTGGTTAAATAATTTTAAACAACACTAAAGAGTATAAGATTATGTATATAGAGCATTTAACGAAAAACTCAATATTTTCGTAGGGTTAACCTACAAATTTTGAGAGAAATTCAAAAATTATGACAATATTGTTTTATTGCATAATTGCATCCTCCACTTACATATTATGATGGTCAATGAGGTTTGGAACGCTTGTTGTCTCCGCTTCTAGATAATAGTGATTTTATAGTGGTTAGTCTACTTATTTAAGCAAGATATGAATTTAAACTAAATTAATTGTTAAAAACTAGAATGATGTACAACCTTGAAAGATAGTTTAGAATACATTAATACAAATGTAGAATGTGGTTAAATAATTTTAAACAACACTAAAGAGTATAAGATTATGTATATAGAGCATTTAACGAAAAACTCAATATTTTCGTAGGGTTAACCTACAAATTTTGAGAGAAATTCAAAAATTATGACAATATTGTTTTATTGCATAATTGCATCCTCCACTTACATATTATGATGGTCAATGAGGTTTGGAACGTTTGTTGTCTCCGCTTCTCTAGATAATAGTGATTTTATAGTGGTTAGTCTACTTATTTAAGCAGTATATGAATTTCAACTAAATTAATTGTTAAAAATTAGAATGATGTACATGTAACTTGAAAGATAGTTTAGAATACATTAATACAAATGTAGAATGTGGTTAAATAATTTTAAACAACACTAAAGAGTATAAGATTATGTATATAGAGCATTTAACTAAAAACTCAATATTTTCGTAGGGTTAACCTACAAATTTTGAGAGAAATTCAAAAATTATGACAATATTGTTTTATTGCATAATTGCATCCTCCACTTACATATTATGATGGCAAAGAGGTTAGGAACGCTTGTTGTCTCCGCTTCTCTAGATAATAGTGATTTTATAGTGGTTAGTCTACTTATTTAAGCAAGATATGAATTTCAACTAAATTAATTGTTAAAAATTAGAATGATGTACATGTAACTTGAAAGATAGTTTAGAATACATTAATACAAATGTAGAATGTGGTTAAATAATTTTAAACAACACTAAAAGTATAAGATTATGTATATAGAGCATTTAACTAAAAACTCAATATTTTAAGTAGGGGTTAACCTACAAATTTTGAGAAATTCAAAAATATGACAATATTGTTTTATGCATAATTGCATCCTACTTACATATTATGATGGCAAAGAGGTTAGAACGCTTGTTGTCTCCGCTTCTAGATAATAGTGATTTTATAGTGGTTAGTCTACTTATTTAAGCAAGATATGAATTTCAACTAAATTAATTGTTAAAAATTAGAATGATGTACATGTAACTTGAAAGATAGTTTAGAATACATTAATACAAATGTAGAATGTGGTTAAATAATTTTAAACAACACTAAAAGTATAAGATTATGTATATAGAGCATTTAACTAAAAACTCAATATTTTAGTAGGGGTTAACCTACAAATTTTGAGAGAAATTCAAAAATATGACAATATTGTTTTATGCATAATTGCATCCTACTTACATATTATGATTGGCAAAGAGGTTAGAACGCTTGTTGTCTCCGCTTCTAGATAATAGTGATTTTATAGTGGTTAGTCTACTTATTTAAGCAAGATATGAATTTCAACTAAATTAATTGTTAAAAATAGAATGATGTACAACCTTGAAAGATAGTTTAGAATACATTAATACAAATGTAGAATGTGGTTAAATAATTTTAAACAACACTAAAGAGTATAAGATTATGTATATAGAGCATTTAACGAAAAACTCAATATTTTCGTAGGGGTTAACCTACAAATTTTGAGAAATTCAAAAATTATGACAATATTGTTTTATTGCATAATTGCATCCTACACTTACATATTATGATGGCAATGAGGTTTGGAACGCTTGTTGTCTCCGCTTCTAGATAATAGTGATTTTATAGTGGTTAGTCTACTTATTTAAGCAAGATATGAATTTCAACTAAATTAATTGTTAAAAATTAGAATGATGTACATGTAACTTGAAAGATAGTTTAGAATACATTAATACAAATGTAGAATGGTTAAATAATTTTAAACAACACTAAAAGTATAAGATTATGTATATAGAGCATTTAACTAAAAACTCAATATTTTAGTAGGGGTTAACCTACAAATTTTGAGAGAAATTCAAAAATATGACAATATTGTTTTATGCATAATTGCATCCTACTTACATATTATGATTGGCAAAGAGGTTAGAACGCTTGTTGTCTCCGCTTCTAGATAATAGTGATTTTATAGTGGTTAGTCTACTTATTTAAGCAAGATATGAATTTAAACTAAATTAATTGTTAAAAATAGAATGATGTACAACCTTGAAAGATAGTTTAGAATACATTAATACAAATGTAGAATGGTTAAATAATTTTAAACAACACTAAAGAGTATAAGATTATGTATATAGAGCATTTAACGAAAAACTCAATATTTTAGTAGGGGTTAACCTACAAATTTTGAGAAATTCAAAAATTATGACAATATTGTTTTATTGCATAATTGCATCCTACACTTACATATTATGATGGCAATGAGGTTTGGAACGCTTGTTGTCTCCGCTTCTAGATAATAGTGATTTTATAGTGGTTAGTCTACTTATTTAAGCATTATATGAATTTAAACTAAATTAATTGTTAAAAATTAGAATGATGTACATGTAACTTGAAAGATAGTTTAGAATACATTAATACAAATGTAGAATGGTTAAATAATTTTAAACAACACTAAAAGTATAAGATTATGTATATAGAGCATTTAACTAAAAACTCAATATTTTAGTAGGGGTTAACCTACAAATTTTGAGAAATTCAAAAATATGACAATATTGTTTTATGCATAATTGCATCCTACACTTACATATTATGATGGTCAATGAGGTTTGGAACGTTTGTTGTCTCCGCTTCTAGATAATAGTGATTTTATAGTGGTTAGTCTACTTATTTAAGCGATATATGAATTTAAACTAAATTAATTGTTAAAAATTAGAATGATGTACAACCTTGAAAGATAGTTTAGAATACATTAATACAAATGTAGAATGGTTAAATAATTTTAAACAACACTAAAAGTATAAGATTATGTATATAGAGCATTTAACTAAAAACTCAATATTTTCGTAGGGTTAACCTACAAATTTTGAGAAATTCAAAAATATGACAATATTGTTTTGTGCATAATTGCATCCTACTTACATATTATGATTGGCAAAGAGGTTAGGAACGCTTGTTGTCTCCGCTTCTAGATAATAGTGATTTTATAGTGGTTAGTCTACTTATTTAAGCAAGATATGAATTTCAACTAAATTAATTGTTAAAAATTAGAATGATGTACATGTAACTTGAAAGATAGTTTAGAATACATTAATACAAATGTAGAATGTGGTTAAATAATTTTAAACAACACTAAAGAGTATAAGATTATGTATATAGAGCATTTAACGAAAAACTCAATATTTTCGTAGGGTTAACCTACAAATTTTGAGAGAAATTCAAAAATTATGACAATATTGTTTTATTGCATAATTGCATCCTACACTTACATATTATGATGGTCAATGAGGTTTGGAACGTTTGTTGTCTCCGTTTCTCTAGATAATAGTGATTTTATAGTGGTTAGTCTACTTATTTAAGCAGTATATGAATTTAAACTAAATTAATTGTTAAAAACTAGAATGATGTACAACCTTGAAAGATAGTTTAGAATACATTAATACAAATGTAGAATGTGGTTAAATAATTTTAAACAACACTAAAAGTATAAGATTATGTATATAGAGCATTTAACTAAAAACTCAATATTTTAGTAGGGGTTAACCTACAAATTTTGAGAGAAATTCAAAAATTATGACAATATTGTTTTATGCATAATTGCATCCTACTTACATATTATGATGGCAAAGAGGTTAGAACGCTTGTTGTCTCCGCTTCTAGATAATAGTGATTTTATAGTGGTTAGTCTACTTATTTAAGCGATATATGAATTTCAACTAAATTAATTGTTAAAAATAGAATGATGTACAACCTTGAAAGATAGTTTAGAATACATTAATACAAATGTAGAATGTGGTTAAATAATTTTAAACAACACTAAAAGTATAAGATTATGTATATAGAGCATTTAACGAAAAACTCAATATTTTAAGTAGGGGTTAACCTACAAATTTTGAGAGAAATTCAAAAATTATGACAATATTGTTTTATGCATAATTGCATCCTACTTACATATTATGATGGCAAAGAGGTTAGAACGCTTGTTGTCTCCGCTTCTAGATAATAGTGATTTTATAGTGGTTAGTCTACTTATTTAAGCGATATATGAATTTCAACTAAATTAATTGTTAAAAATTAGAATGATGTACAACTTGAAAGATAGTTTAGAATACATTAATACAAATGTAGAATGTGGTTAAATAATTTTAAACAACACTAAAAGTATAAGATTATGTATATAGAGCATTTAACTAAAAACTCAATATTTTCAGTAGGGGTTAACCTACAAATTTTGAGAGAAATTCAAAAATTATGACAATATTGTTTTATGCATAATTGCATCCTACTTACATATTATGATTGGCAAAGAGGTTAGAACGCTTGTTGTCTCCGCTTCTCTAGATAATAGTGATTTTATAGTGGTTAGTCTACTTATTTAAGAAGATATGAATTTCAACTAAATTAATTGTTAAAAACTAGAATGATGTACAACCTTGAAGATAGTTTAGAATACATTAATACAAATGTAGAATGGTTAAATAATTTTAAACAACACTAAAGAGTATAAGATTATGTATATAGAGCATTTAACTAAAAACTCAATATTTTCGTAGGGTTACCCTACAAATTTTGAGAGAAATTCAAAAATATGACAATATTGTTTTATGCATAATTGCATCCTACTTACATATTATGATTGGCAAAGAGGTTAGGAGCGTTTGTTGTCTCCGTTTCTCTAGATAATAGTGATTTTATAGTGGTTAGTCTACTTATTTAAGCGATATATGAATTTCAACTAAATTAATTGTTAAAAATTAGAATGATGTACATGTAACTTGAAAGATAGTTTAGAATACATTAATACAAATGTAGAATGTGGTTAAATAATTTTAAACAACACTAAAGAGTATAAGATTATGTATATAGAGCATTTAGAAAAACTCAATATTTTAGTAGGGGTTAACCTACAAATTTTGAGAGAAATTCAAAAATATGACAATATTGTTTTATGCATAATTGCATCCTACACTTACATATTATGATTGGCAAAGAGGTTAGAACGCTTGTTGTCTCCGCTTCTAGATAATAGTGATTTTATAGTGGTTAGTCTACTTATTTAAGCATTATATGAATTTCAACTAAATTAATTGTTAAAAATTAGAATGATGTACAACTTGAAAGATAGTTTAGAATACATTAATACAAATGTAGAATGTGGTTAAATAATTTTAAACAACACTAAAAGTATAAGATTATGTATATAGAGCATTTAGAAAAACTCAATATTTTAGTAGGGGTTAACCTACAAATTTTGAGAGAAATTCAAAAATATGACAATATTGTTTTATGCATAATTGCATCCTACTTACATATTATGATTGGCAAAGAGGTTAGAACGCTTGTTGTCTCCGCTTCTAGATAATAGTGATTTTATAGTGGTTAGTCTACTTATTTAAGCAAGATATGAATTTAAACTAAATTAATTGTTAAAAATAGAATGATGTACAACTTGAAAGATAGTTTAGAATACATTAATACAAATGTAGAATGGTTAAATAATTTTAAACAACACTAAAAGTATAAGATTATGTATATAGAGCATTTAACTAAAAACTCAATATTTTAAGTAGGGGTTAACCTACAAATTTTGAGAGAAATTCAAAAATTATGACAATATTGTTTTATTGCATAATTGCATCCTCCACTTACATATTATGATTGGCAAAGAGGTTAGGAACGCTTGTTGTCTCCGCTTCTAGATAATAGTGATTTTATAGTGGTTAGTCTACTTATTTAAGCAGTATATGAATTTCAACTAAATTAATTGTTAAAAATTAGAATGATGTACATGTAACTTGAAAGATAGTTTAGAATACATTAATACAAATGTAGAATGTGGTTAAATAATTTTAAACAACACTAAAGAGTATAAGATTATGTATATAGAGCATTTAACGAAAAACTCAATATTTTCGTAGGGGTTAACCTACAAATTTTGAGAGAAATTCAAAAATTATGACAATATTGTTTTATTGCATAATTGCATCCTCCACTTACATATTATGATGGCAAAGAGGTTAGGAACGTTTGTTGTCTCCGTTTCTCTAGATAATAGTGATTTTATAGTGGTTAGTCTACTTATTTAAGCAATATATGAATTTAAACTAAATTAATTGTTAAAAACTAGAATGATGTACAACCTTGAAAGATAGTTTAGAATACATTAATACAAATGTAGAATGTGGTTAAATAATTTTAAACAACACTAAAGAGTATAAGATTATGTATATAGAGCATTTAACGAAAAACTCAATATTTTCGTAGGGTTAACCTACAAATTTTGAGAGAAATTCAAAAATTATGACAATATTGTTTTATTGCATAATTGCATCCTCCACTTACATATTATGATGGGCAAAGAGGTTAGGAACGTTTGTTGTCTCCGTTTCTCTAGATAATAGTGATTTTATAGTGGTTAGTCTACTTATTTAAGCAATATATGAATTTAAACTAAATTAATTGTTAAAAACTAGAATGATGTACAACCTTGAAAGATAGTTTAGAATACATTAATACAAATGTAGAATGTGGTTAAATAATTTTAAACAACACTAAAGAGTATAAGATTATGTATATAGAGCATTTAACGAAAAACTCAATATTTTCGTAGGGTTAACCTACAAATTTTGAGAGAAATTCAAAAATTATGACAATATTGTTTTATTGCATAATTGCATCCTCCACTTACATATTATGATTGGCAAAGAGGTTAGGAACGTTTGTTGTCTCCGTTTCTCTAGATAATAGTGATTTTATAGTGGTTAGTCTACTTATTTAAGCATTATATGAATTTAAACTAAATTAATTGTTAAAAACTAGAATGATGTACAACTTGAAAGATAGTTTAGAATACATTAATACAAATGTAGAATGGTTAAATAATTTTAAACAACACTAAAGAGTATAAGATTATGTATATAGAGCATTTAACTAAAAACTCAATATTTTAGTAGGGGTTAACCTACAAATTTTGAGAAATTCAAAAATTATGACAATATTGTTTTATGCATAATTGCATCCTACACTTACATATTATGATGGCAAAGAGGTTAGAACGCTTGTTGTCTCCGCTTCTAGATAATAGTGATTTTATAGTGGTTAGTCTACTTATTTAGCGGTATATGAATTTAAACTAAATTAATTGTTAAAAACTAGAATGATGTACAACCTTGAAGATAGTTTAGAATACATTAATACAAATGTAGAATGGTTAAATAATTTTAAACAACACTAAAAGTATAAGATTATGTATATAGAGCATTTAACGAAAAACTCAATATTTTCAGTAGGGGTTAACCTACAAATTTTGAGAGAAATTCAAAAATTATGACAATATTGTTTTGTGCATAATTGCATCCTCCACTACATATTATGATGGCAAAGAGGTTAGAACGCTTGTTGTCTCCGCTTCTAGATAATAGTGATTTTATAGTGGTTAGTCTACTTATTTAAGCAGTATATGAATTTCAACTAAATTAATTGTTAAAAATTAGAATGATGTACATGTAACTTGAAAGATAGTTTAGAATACATTAATACAAATGTAGAATGTGGTTAAATAATTTTAAACAACACTAAAGAGTATAAGATTATGTATATAGAGCATTTAACGAAAAACTCAATATTTTCGTAGGGGTTAACCTACAAATTTTGAGAGAAATTCAAAAATTATGACAATATTGTTTTATTGCATAATTGCATCCTCCACTTACATATTATGATGGTCAATGAGGTTTGGAACGTTTGTTGTCTCCGTTTCTCTAGATAATAGTGATTTTATAGTGGTTAGTCTACTTATTTAAGCAGTATATGAATTTAAACTAAATTAATTGTTAAAAACTAGAATGATGTACAACCTTGAAAGATAGTTTAGAATACATTAATACAAATGTAGAATGTGGTTAAATAATTTTAAACAACACTAAAGAGTATAAGATTATGTATATAGAGCATTTAACGAAAAACTCAATATTTTCGTAGGGTTAACCTACAAATTTTGAGAGAAATTCAAAAATTATGACAATATTGTTTTATTGCATAATTGCATCCTCCACTTACATATTATGATGGGCAAAGAGGTTAGGAACGTTTGTTGTCTCCGTTTCTCTAGATAATAGTGATTTTATAGTGGTTAGTCTACTTATTTAAGCAGTATATGAATTTAAACTAAATTAATTGTTAAAAACTAGAATGATGTACAACCTTGAAAGATAGTTTAGAATACATTAATACAAATGTAGAATGTGGTTAAATAATTTTAAACAACACTAAAGAGTATAAGATTATGTATATAGAGCATTTAACGAAAAACTCAATATTTTCGTAGGGTTAACCTACAAATTTTGAGAGAAATTCAAAAATTATGACAATATTGTTTTATTGCATAATTGCATCCTCCACTTACATATTATGATGGGCAAAGAGGTTAGGAACGCTTGTTGTCTCCGCTTCTAGATAATAGTGATTTTATAGTGGTTAGTCTACTTATTTAAGCAAGATATGAATTTAAACTAAATTAATTGTTAAAAACTAGAATGATGTACAACCTTGAAAGATAGTTTAGAATACATTAATACAAATGTAGAATGTGGTTAAATAATTTTAAACAACACTAAAGAGTATAAGATTATGTATATAGAGCATTTAACGAAAAACTCAATATTTTCGTAGGGGTTAACCTACAAATTTTGAGAGAAATTCAAAAATTATGACAATATTGTTTTATTGCATAATTGCATCCTCCACTTACATATTATGATTGGCAAAGAGGTTAGGAACGTTTGTTGTCTCCGTTTCTCTAGATAATAGTGATTTTATAGTGGTTAGTCTACTTATTTAAGCAAGATATGAATTTCAACTAAATTAATTGTTAAAAATTAGAATGATGTACATGTAACTTGAAAGATAGTTTAGAATACATTAATACAAATGTAGAATGTGGTTAAATAATTTTAAACAACACTAAAAGTATAAGATTATGTATATAGAGCATTTAACTAAAAACTCAATATTTTAAGTAGGGGTTAACCTACAAATTTTGAGAAATTCAAAAATTATGACAATATTGTTTTATGCATAATTGCATCCTACTTACATATTATGATGGC
This sequence comes from Brassica carinata, assembly GCA_016771965.1. Taxonomy (NCBI): domain Eukaryota; kingdom Viridiplantae; phylum Streptophyta; class Magnoliopsida; order Brassicales; family Brassicaceae; genus Brassica; species Brassica carinata. The sequence goes on along the minus strand of CM028701.1, from coordinate 53,285,477 downwards.
AAAGAGGTTAGAACGCTTGTTGTCTCCGCTTCTAGATAATAGTGATTTTATAGTGGTTAGTCTACTTATTTAAGCAAGATATGAATTTCAACTAAATTAATTGTTAAAAATTAGAATGATGTACATGTAACTTGAAAGATAGTTTAGAATACATTAATACAAATGTAGAATGGTTAAATAATTTTAAACAACACTAAAAGTATAAGATTATGTATATAGAGCATTTAACTAAAAACTCAATATTTTAGTAGGGGTTAACCTACAAATTTTGAGAGAAATTCAAAAATATGACAATATTGTTTTGTGCATAATTGCATCCTACTTACATATTATGATTGGCAAAGAGGTTAGAACGCTTGTTGTCTCCGCTTCTAGATAATAGTGATTTTATAGTGGTTAGTCTACTTATTTAAGCAAGATATGAATTTAAACTAAATTAATTGTTAAAAATAGAATGATGTACAAACTTGAAAGATAGTTTAGAATACATTAATACAAATGTAGAATGTGGTTAAATAATTTTAAACAACACTAAAGAGTATAAGATTATGTATATAGAGCATTTAACTAAAAACTCAATATTTTCAGTAGGGGTTAACCTACAAATTTTGAGAGAAATTCAAAAATTATGACAATATTGTTTTATTGCATAATTGCATCCTCCACTTACATATTATGATGGTCAATGAGGTTTGGAACGCTTGTTGTCTCCGCTTCTCTAGATAATAGTGATTTTATAGTGGTTAGTCTACTTATTTAAGCAAGATATGAATTTAAACTAAATTAATTGTTAAAAACTAGAATGATGTACAACCTTGAAAGATAGTTTAGAATACATTAATACAAATGTAGAATGTGGTTAAATAATTTTAAACAACACTAAAGAGTATAAGATTATGTATATAGAGCATTTAACTAAAAACTCAATATTTTCGTAGGGTTAACCTACAAATTTTGAGAGAAATTCAAAAATTATGACAATATTGTTTTATTGCATAATTGCATCCTCCACTTACATATTATGATGGTCAATGAGGTTTGGAACGCTTGTTGTCTCCGCTTCTAGATAATAGTGATTTTATAGTGGTTAGTCTACTTATTTAAGCAAGATATGAATTTAAACTAAATTAATTGTTAAAAACTAGAATGATGTACAACCTTGAAAGATAGTTTAGAATACATTAATACAAATGTAGAATGTGGTTAAATAATTTTAAACAACACTAAAGAGTATAAGATTATGTATATAGAGCATTTAACTAAAAACTCAATATTTTCAGTAGGGGTTAACCTACAAATTTTGAGAGAAATTCAAAAATTATGACAATATTGTTTTATTGCATAATTGCATCCTCCACTTACATATTATGATTGGCAAAGAGGTTAGGAACGCTTGTTGTCTCCGCTTCTAGATAATAGTGATTTTATAGTGGTTAGTCTACTTATTTAAGCAAGATATGAATTTCAACTAAATTAATTGTTAAAAATTAGAATGATGTACATGTAACTTGAAAGATAGTTTAGAATACATTAATACAAATGTAGAATGTGGTTAAATAATTTTAAACAACACTAAAGAGTATAAGATTATGTATATAGAGCATTTAACCTACAAATTTTGAGAGAAATTCAAAAATTATGACAATATTGTTTTATTGCATAATTGCATCCTCCACTTACATATTATGATTGGCAAAGAGGTTAGGAACGTTTGTTGTCTCCGTTTCTCTAGATAATAGTGATTTTATAGTGGTTAGTCTACTTATTTAAGCAGGATATGAATTTCAACTAAATTAATTGTTAAAAATTAGAATGATGTACATGTAACTTGAAAGATAGTTTAGAATACATTAATACAAATGTAGAATGTGGTTAAATAATTTTAAACAACACTAAAGAGTATAAGATTATGTATATAGAGCGTTTAACTAAAAACTCAATATTTTCGTAGGGTACCTACAAATTTTGAGAGAAATTCAAAAATTATGACAATATTGTTTTATTGCATAATTGCATCCTCCACTTACATATTATGATTGGCAAAGAGGTTAGGAACGTTTGTTGTCTCCGTTTCTCTAGATAATAGTGATTTTATAGTGGTTAGTCTACTTATTTAAGCAGTATATGAATTTCAACTAAATTAATTGTTAAAAATTAGAATGATGTACATGTAACTTGAAAGATAGTTTAGAATACATTAATACAAATGTAGAATGTGGTTAAATAATTTTAAACAACACTAAAGAGTATAAGATTATGTATATAGAGCATTTAACTAAAAACTCAATATTTTAAGTAGGGGTTAACCTACAAATTTTGAGAGAAATTCAAAAATTATGACATTATTGTTTTATTGCATAATTGCATCCTCCACTTACATATTATGATTGGCAAAGAGGTTAGGAACGTTTGTTGTCTCCGTTTCTCTAGGTAATAGTGATTTTATAGTGGTTTTTTTTTTTTTTTTTTTTTTTTTTTGAAACACAACTTATATTAATGCAAAGAAACAGAGTTAGGTAGCAGCCATAAAGACTTCTCCCTCAGCCAAACATTGTTTTGCTAGCACATCTGCAGCATTGTTTTGAGCTCGTTGTATCCAGGAGAAAGAAATTTCAGCAAAACATTTGGAAAGAGAGACAATATCAGCTACAATTCCATATAACTCCGGTGAAGCAAATCCAGAATTGATGGATTTTATCAGCGTGTCAGAGTCCGATTGACAGTACAGACGTTGCGTCTCCATCTCCCTGCATCGTGTAAGCGCCTCTCTTACCGCCAGGCCCTCTGCTACCAGCGCCGATCCAACATACCGAGCAGGTGAGGAGAACTCCAGCGCTTCTTTGCCGCTTAATAATCCATCCTAGTCCGCCGCTTGAGATGTCGCCTCCATGCTGCATCTGTGCTCACCACCGCAGTTTTCTGGTACACAGGTTCGAGGTAGATTCTTTTAGCTGGTGGCTTTGTCTTCTTCTCTTGACAGTTGATCCATTCTCTGGCCATGCTAACCGCCGATGTTAGAGTTTCCTCCGCCAACGCTGTTTTGCCGTCAAAGATGAGGTGGTTTCTAGCGCACCAAAGCTGCCACAGAATCCAGGGTGCGAGCTGGCCTGAAGCAATCCCAGTTGGTGGCAGGCAGTTCCTTCCACACAAATTCAGCCAAATACTCTTCAAATCTATCAATCCGCTTGACTCAACTGTTGTTGCAAAAGGGGCAGTCCTCCATACTTTCTCTGCAAACGGACAGTGTAAGAAAAGATGATCTATAGATTCCAAAGTACCACATCTTTTGCATAGTCCATCTGTTGGGATGTGTCTCGCTACAAGGATTTCTCCCACGGTAGTGCCTGTTGGAACAACCTCCAAAGGAACATTTTGATTTTGGTGATACCTGTAAGTTCCATACACCCTTGAACCATTCCATCTCTCCCTCATTGTCATTCTGCTCGACTTCCCTGTTCTCATGGTAATAGCGTATGATACCCGGATTTTGTCGTAATCACCAGAAGGTGTGCTCAGCCAAATCAATTTGTCCGCTCCTGAAGTACTTGGCCTTATGGTCTTGATGGTAGATTCCCATTGTGGTAGCAGTCTTGATTTTACCTCATCCCATTCTCGAACTTTCTTGAAATAGGTCCGACACTTTGAGATGTATCGAGTCCTCGTTCGCTGGTCCTGTTGGTCTCCTCTGAGTGGTGAGGCTAAGCCACGGGTCATTCCACACGCTGATGGTCGAACCATCACCTACCACCCATCCCATGTTTCTTTGAGGAGATCTCTGCCCACAAGAATCCCATGCCATCCGCGGTGAACTCGCAGATTTCCCGGTTACTTCCATAAAGCTTTCCGAGTGACAGTATTTGCCCAACAGGATTCTTGAGAGCAGCAGGTTGGGATTGTTGATAATCCTCCATCCTAACTTGCCTAAAAAGGCGTCGTTGAAAGCTTGGAAATCCCGGAAATCCAACCCTCCAATAGCTTTCGGTTTAGTCATCTTTGCCCACGACGTCCACGCCATTTTATTCTGTCCCTCGCGATCATCCCACCAGAACCTTGTCACTGCCGACTGGATTCTCTTGCACAAGGAGACAGGTAATTTAAAGCATTGCATCGAATGTGATGGTATCGGGGATAGGACGCTCTGAACCATCGTCATCTTTCCTGCTTTTGATAAAAATCGATTTGACCAAGAACTCCCTTTTTGTTTTATCTTGTCAACAATGGAAGTGAAGAGATCCCTCTTTCTTCTTCCAAATTGTTCCGGTAATCCGAGGTATTTCCCCACTCCGCCCTCCTTGTGGATCCCCAGTTCCTCTTTAACCATGTTTTTAATCTCAGCTGGTGCTCGTCTTGAGAAAGATATAGAAGATTTTTCAGAATTGATGGTCTGGCCAGAAGCTTCCTTGTAGCTGTGGAAAATATTTCTTAGACTTTGGCAGTTCTTCTTATCTGCTCGAATGAAGAACATAGTGTCGTCAGCGAAGAGTAAGTGGTTGACTTGGGGGCATGCCCTTGCTACACTGATTCCGTTTAGAGAACCCTCTTCGTTTGCTCTATTACAAAGACCCGAGAGAACCTCACCACACAGAATAAATAAGTATGGTGAGAGTGGGTCTCCTTGTCGGATACCTCTGCTCGGTTGTACCCTTCCTCTAGGCGAGCCGTTGATGAGGAAGGAGTATGTAACAGTTGAGACACATTCCAAAATCCAAGTAACCCAAGTATCATGGAAGCCCAATCGCTTCAAGACTAGCTCAATAAACTCCCATTCGAGCCGATCATAGGCCTTGCTCATGTCCGTTTTAACCGCCATAGAAACTCTCTTTTCAGCATCCGAGGTTTTTAGAAAGTGAAGAACCTCGTGAGTTATCAGCACGTTATCCGATATGGCTCTTCCCGGGACAAAGGCGGATTGATTCTCCGAGATAATAGTGGACAGGAGTGGCTGTAATCTTTTTGTGAGGATCTTGGATATTATCTTGTAATACACGTTGCAAAGTGCTATCGGTCGATAATCCGCTACAGCCTGAGGGTTCTTTATCTTCGGGATAAGCCTAATGTTTGTTTCGTTTATCCTTGGCGGGAGAACCCCGGAGTCAAAGAACTCCTGCACCTCAGCGACTATGTCCGCCCCGATCGTCTCCCAATTGGAGTGGTAGAAGCTGGCTGAGAACCCATCTGGGCCCGGGGCCTTGTCTGCATGAATAGAGAATACGGCCTCGCGGATTTCCGCGGCTGTAGGTCGCACTATAAGCTTCTCATTATCCTCGTCCGAGACTCTCCTCACTAGAGCTCTCGTCACAGTGCCTGCTCTGTCTCCCTCCATCGAGGTAAACAAGGACTGATAGTAGTGAACAATGACCTTCGCTATGTCCTCTTCCTTGTATACCATCTTACCTTCACTGTCCTCTAGTACTGAAAAAAGGTTAGTTCTGCGCCGGTTCTTCGCAGTGGCATGGAAGTAACCAGTGTTGCGATCACCAAGACGTAACCAAAGAAGGCGGCTCCGTTGTCTCCAGTACTCCTCCTCCGCTTGATATGCAGCCTCAAGCGTGGTGGAGATTTGTTGGATAAGCTCTCTATCATTGGCTGGATCCACAAGTGCTAATTCTAGCTCAAGTTTTTCTGCTCGATGACTAGCCGACTATTGCGATAGTGTTTCTTGGTCCACTCCACGATACCTGTTCTCGTTAAGGAGATTTTTCTCGGATGGGACGGTTTGCTGCGCTCTCCCATATACTCTTGACGAGCTCTTTGACCTCAGCGTTGTCTTTGAGTCTGCGATCGTAGCGAACATCCCTCTCCGCTTTCTTTCTGGTTCTAGAATAGAGAATACGGCCTCGCGGATTTCCGGGCTGTAGGTCGCACTATAAGCTTCTCATTATCCTCGCCCGAGACTCTCCTCACTAGAGCTCTCGTCACAGTGCCTGCTCTGTCTCCCTCCATCGAGGTAAACAAGGACTGATAGTAGTGAACAATGACCTTCGCTATGTCCTCTTCCTTGTATACCATCTTACCTTCACTGTCCTCTAGTACTGAAAAAAGGTTAGTTCTGCGCCGGTTCTTCGCAGTGGCATGGAAGTAACCAGTGTTGCGATCACCAAGACGTAACCAAAGAAGGCGGCTCCGTTGTCTCCAGTACTCCTCCTCCGCTTGATATGCAGCCTCAAGCGTGGTGGAGATTTGTTGGATAAGCTCTCTATCATTGGCTGGATCCACAAGTGCTAATTCTAGCTCAAGTTTTTTCTGCTCGATGACTAGCCGACTATTGCGATAGTGTTTCTTGGTCCACTCCACGATACCTGTTCTCGTTAAGGAGATTTTTTCTCGGATGGGACGGTTTGCTGCGCTCTCCCATATACTCTTGACGAGCTCTTTGACCTCAGCGTTGTCTTTGAGTCTGCGATCGTAGCGGAACATCCCTCTCCGTTTCTTTCTTTCTGGTTCTAGAACAGAGAATAAGGGCCTGTGGTCTGACCCTTCGTAGGCCAGGTACAAACTTCTCGCTGTCGGGAAAAGTTCTGCCCAAGTGCTATTGGCCGCTACCCGGTCTAATCGACACCGGACCAAGTGATCACCTCTCTGTCCTCTCCACGACAGCATGTCTCCGGAGTGTGGTAAATCATAAAGGTCTCCTTCTGAGTAGAACGTCCGCAAGTCACTAAAAGAACCTTCTGGTCTTGCTGGCCCTCCATCTTTTTCTTCGTTGGACAGAATATCGTTGAAATCGCCAGTTATAATCCATGGAGCATCTCTGTTATTCATCAGGGTGGCCATTTGATTACAAAAAACTCTTCTTTTAATATAATCAGTGTCGCAATACACAAATGCCGCAAAGAAAGTTTTGCCCTCGTACTCGATGCATGTATCTATGAAATTCGCATTAGAGGAAAGAACATGCAGCTTTACTTCCTGTTTCCAAAAGATCGCTAGTCCCCCAGCTCCATGTCCAGTTGGTGGGATTAGGTGATGATTTTCGAATCCCATTTGGTCTGTTTTACTGTGAACAAAGGCGTCGGGATTTTTTGTTTCCATGAGGAATATGATGTCTGGAGAGTTAGACCGATTAACCTCCTTTAGACGTCGAACTGTCCGGGGATTCCCCAACCCCTGGCAGTTCCAGCTCATGATTTTTAAGGACCGAGAGTGGATGGACCCCGAAAATCCATCCTCTTCTTTGACGTCGCTGGAATCATATTGCAGATTGGTCTATTTTCCGAACTAGTAGCCGAGACTTCTCTCATGCCTTTTCCTCGTGACGTTCCTGCTTTAGAACTTGGCTTAGTCGTCTTTTTCTCAGACGCTTGTTTCCTCCGAATAGGAGAAGGTTTCTGGGATACTTTCCTGATCCGAGAGCTAGCACTTGCTGTCAGTCGTGGACTGTTCTGAGTTGATTTCTTCCCGGGTGGGCGCCCTGGTTTCCTCTTCTCCTTACAAGGAGCCTCCCCAGCCTCCATAGTTAGTGTAGGTGCTGTGTTTTCTCCTAGTCGCATAGCTGCAGGAATGCGTTCAAGTGATGTAGGGGGTCTCTCGACTTCTCTGTTTTTTCCCCTTGAGTTGCTATGCTCTTGCCCTAATATCACAGGGCCCAACCTTTGAGTAGCAGGAATGCGATCTTGTGAAGTGGAGTGATGGGTTTGCCTCTCTGATCCTTGAAATGAACCAGGAGAACCTAGTCTCTGCATCACTGGGAGTCTCGCGGGTGTAGCATTCTCTTGTTCAAACCTCTGTTTGTCTGCTTCTATCTCAAGGGCAGATTTGACCATGCTCCTAGCAGTCTCTTCTATTTCCCCTTGCTCCTCTGCTTGTCTCAACCTCTCCTCGCGAGCTCTATTTTCTGTGGGATTAGCATGTTTTGTATATTGCATCATTGCCTCTCGAACTTCTCCAATAGCTTCCTGGAGAACCTCTTGTGGTAGTGGGGTCCGACAGTTTTGTTGGGGAGTCCCCCTTTCACAGTTTTCACTCAGGGCTTTAGATGCTGTAGAGCCTGCATCCTTATTGATCTCTAGCTTCCGAGCTACCTCCCGATAATACCTTCTTCCTTGAGGTGCAATATATCGGTGGGATCGGTGATCTCTTGGAGGTCGAGAGTGTCTATCCTCCAGGTTGCAGATCCTGTCTCTAGCTTGAGTCGACCGTCTCTGGGATCCTCTTTCCTCCCACTCTCTAGATAAAGCTTTGTAAGGTCGTCGGGGTGGATTTTCCTTTGTCTCTCTAGTGCTCCTACGCTCATGTGTCACACTAAGGTTGGAAGCCGAGAAACGGAACGCCCTGTCCTGCTGTGGTTCCCTTTCATACGACTTGTATGAGTTTTGAGCTGACGAGATCGGTTGTGAAGCGTTTGCTTCCTTTGAAAGAGTTGGTTCCATACTTGCCAGTCGGGCTTTGTTTTGGTGCTTTGCTTCGAGACAATCCTTCAACTCGTGATCCAGTCGAAAGCATTTTGCACAATGTTTCTCGAGTCTTTCATACGATAGAGTCGCCACGACTTCGCCCCCATTTGAGTATTCGATGACCGTAGATTTTATCAATGGGAGTAGGCCGTTTACTTGCACTCGCATTCTAACTGAGACAGGAGTAATCTCAGCTTTTTCGTAGACACCGATGTCTTCTCCAATGCTTTTGATAGTGCTTTCCTTCCAGAGATGTATGGGTATGCCCTGGACCTTAATCCAAAAGGGGATGAGAGCTGGGAAAGATTTTGATATTGTAGGCTCCCATCGTTGAACTATCACCATCCATCTTGAGTAGTGGTATGGCCGTTTTTCAAGGACTTGTAGCAAGTCCGCTTCACGCTCAAATTGGAACTGAAATAGACCATTTCCTAGGTCCGCTCCTACTGGTCGCACATCTGATTTCCAGAGTTCCGTGAAGAAGGCAATAAGAGGCCAGATTCTTTGGGTTGATGGGTTCGTGACTCTCCCAATAATGTTTAAATTCATAGTTGCATCCTCCACTTACATATTATGATGGTCAATGAGGTTTGGAGCGTTTGTTGTCTCCGCTTCTAGATAATAGTGATTTTATAGTGGTTAGTCTACTTATTTAAGCAGTATATGAATTTCAACTAAATTAATTGTTAAAAACTAGAATGATATACATGTAACTTGAAAGATAGTTTAGAATACATTAGTACAATTGTAGAATGTGGTTAAATAATTTTAAACAACACTAAAGTATAAGATTATGTATATAGAGCATTTAACGAAAAACTCAATATTTTCGTAGGGTTAACCTACAAATTTTGAGAGAAATTCAAAAATTATGACATTATTGTTTTATTGCATAATTGCATCCTCCACTTACATATTATGATTGGCAAAGAGGTTAGGAACGCTTGTTGTCTCCGCTTCTCTAGATAATAGTGATTTTATAGTGGTTAGTCTACTTATTTAAGCAAGATATGAATTTAAACTAAATTAATTGTTAAAAACTAGAATGATGTACATGTAACTTGAAAGATAGTTTAGAATACATTAGTACAATTGTAGAATGTGGTTAAATAATTTTAAACAACACTAAAGAGTATAAGATTATGTATATAGAGCGTTTAACTAAAAACTCAATATTTTCGTAGGGTTAACCTACAAATTTTGAGAGAAATTCAAAAATTATGACATTATTGTTTTATTGCATAATTGCATCCTCCACTTACATATGATGATGGTCAAGAGGTTTGGAACGCTTGTTGTCTCCGCTTCTAGATAATAGTGATTTTATAGTGGTTAGTCTACTTATTTAAGCAAGATATGAATTTCAACTAAATTAATTGTTAAAAACTAGAATGATGTACATGTAACTTGAAAGATAGTTTAGAATACATTAGTACAATTGTAGAATGTGGTTAAATAATTTTAAACAACACTAAAGTATAAGATTATGTATATAGAGCGCTTAACTAAAAACTCAATATTTTCGTAGGGTTAACCTACAAATTTTGAGAGAAATTCAAAAATTATGACAATATTGTTTTATTGCATAATTGCATCCTCCACTTACATATTATGATGGTCAATGAGGTTTGGAACGCTTGTTGTCTCCGCTTCTAGATAATAGTGATTTTATAGTGGTTAGTCTACTTATTTAAGCGATATATGAATTTCAACTAAATTAATTGTTAAAAACTAGAATGATGTACAACCTTGAAAGATAGTTTAGAATACATTAGTACAATTGTAGAATGTGGTTAAATAATTTTAAACAACACTAAAGAGTATAAGATTATGTATATAGAGCGCTTAACTAAAAACTCAATATTTTCGTAGGGTTAACCTACAAATTTTGAGAGAAATTCAAAAATTATGACATTATTGTTTTATTGCATAATTGCATCCTCCACTTACATATTATGATGGCAAAGAGGTTAGGAGCGTTTGTTGTCTCCGTTTCTCTAGATAATAGTGATTTTATAGTGGTTAGTCTACTTATTTAAGCAAGATATGAATTTCAACTAAATTAATTGTTAAAAACTAGAATGATGTACATGTAACTTGAAAGATAGTTTAGAATACATTAGTACAATTGTAGAATGTGGTTAAATAATTTTAAACAACACTAAAGAGTATAAGATTATGTATATAGAGCGTTTAACTAAAAACTCAATATTTTCGTAGGGTTAACCTACAAATTTTGAGAGAAATTCAAAAATTATGACAATATTGTTTTATTGCATAATTGCATCCTCCACTTACATATTATGATGGCAAAGAGGTTAGGAACGCTTGTTGTCTCCGCTTCTCTAGATAATAGTGATTTTATAGTGGTTAGTCTACTTATTTAAGCGGTATATGAATTTCAACTAAATTAATTGTTAAAAACTAGAATGATGTACATGTACCTTGAAAGATAGTTTAGAATACATTAATACAAATTTTGAGAGAAATTCAAAAATTATGACATTATTGTTTTATTGCATAATTGCATCCTCCACTTACATATTATGATGGCAAAGAGGTTAGGAACGCTTGTTGTCTCCGCTTCTAGATAATAGTGATTTTATAGTGGTTAGTCTACTTATTTAAGCAGTATATGAATTTCAACTAAATTAATTGTTAAAAATTAAAATGATGTACATGTACCTTGAAAGATAGTTTAGAATACATTAATACAAATGTAGAATGTGGTTAAATAATTTTAAACAACACTAAAGAGTATAAGATTATGTATATAGAGCGTTTAACGAAAAACTCAATATTTTTGAAGGGGTTAACCTACAAATTTTGAGAGAAATTCAAAAATTATGACATTATTGTTTTATTGCATAATTGCATCCTCCACTTACATATTATGATTGGCAAAGAGGTTAGGAGCGTTTGTTGTCTCCGTTTCTCTAGATAATAGTGATTTTATAGTGGTTAGTCTACTTATTTAAGCAAGATATGAATTTCAACTAAATTAATTGTTAAAAACTAGAATGATGTACATGTACCTTGAAAGATAGTTTAGAATACATTAGTACAAATGTAGAATGTGGTTAAATAATTTTAAACAACACTAAAGAGTATAAGATTATGTATATAGAGCGTTTAACGAAAAACTCAATATTTTCGTAGAGGTTAACCTACAAATTTTGAGAGAAATTCAAAAATTATGACAATATTGTTTTATTGCATAATTGCATCCTCCACTTACATATTATGATGGGCAAAGAGGTTAGGAACGTTTGTTGTCTCCGTTTCTCTAGATAATAGTGATTTTATAGTGGTTAGTCTACTTATTTAAGCAGTATATGAATTTCAACTAAATTAATTGTTAAAAACTAGAATGATATACATGTAACTTGAAAGATAGTTTAGAATACATTAGTACAATTTTAGAATGTGGTTAAATAATTTTAAACAACACTAAAGAGTATAAGATTATGTATATAGAGCGTTTAACGAAAAACTCAATATTTTCGTAGGGGTTAACCTACAAATTTTGAGAGAAATTCAAAAATTATGACAATATTGTTTTATTGCATAATTGCATCCTCCACTTACATATTATGATGGGCAAAGAGGTTAGGAACGTTTGTTGTCTCCGCTTCTAGATAATAGTAATTTTATAGTGGTTAGTCTACTTATTTAAGCAGTATATGAATTTCAACTAAATTAATTGTTAAAAATTAAAATGATGTACATGTAACTTGAAAGATAGTTTAGAATACATTAATAATAATGTAGAATGTGGTTAAATAATTTTAAACAACACTAAAGAGTATAAGATTATGTATATAGAGCGTTTAACGAAAAACTCAATATTTTCGTAGGGGTTAACCTACAAATTTTGAGAGAAATTCAAAAATTATGACAATATTGTTTTATTGCATAATTGCATCCTCCACTTACATATTATGATGGTCAATGAGGTTTGGAACGTTTGTTGTCTCCGTTTCTCTAGATAATAGTGATTTTATAGTGGTTAATCTACTTATTTAAGAAGTATATGAATTTAAACTAAATTAATTGTTAAAAACTAGAATGATGTACAACCTTGAAAGATAGTTTAGAATACATTAATACAAATGTAGAATGTGGTTAAATAAATTTAAACAACACTAAAGAGTATAAGATTATGTATATAGAGCATTTAACGAAAAACTCAATATTTTCGTAGGGGTTAACCTACAAATTTTGAGAGAAATTCAAAAATTATGAAATTATTGTTTTATTGCATAATTGCATCCTCCACTTACATATTATGATGGTCAATGAGGTTTGGAACGTTTGTTGTCTCCGTTTCTCTAGATAATAGTGATTTTATAGTGGTTAGTCTACTTATTTAAGCAGTATATGAATTTCAACTAAATTAATTGTTAAAAATTAGAATGATGTACATGTAACTTGAAAGATAGTTTAGAATACATTAGTACAAATGTAGAATGTGGTTAAATAATTTTAAACAACACTAAAGAGTATAAGATTATGTATATAGAGCATTTAACGAAAAACTCAATATTTTCGTAGGGGTTAACCTACAAATTTTGAGAGAAATTCAAAAATTATGACAATATTGTTTTATTGCATAATTGCATCCTCCACTTACATATTATGATGGGCAAAGAGGTTAGGAACGTTTGTTGTCTCCGTTTCTCTAGATAATAGTGATTTTATAGTGGTTAGTCTACTTATTTAAGCAGTATATGAATTTAAACTAAATTAATTGTTAAAAAGTAGAATGATGTACAACCTTGAAAGATAGTTTAGAATACTTTAATACAAATGTAGAATGTGGTTAATTAATTTTAAACAACACTAAAGAGTATAAGATTATGTATATAGAGCATTTAACGAAAAACTCAATATTTTCGTAGGTTAACCTACAAATTTTGAGAGAAATTCAAAAAATATGACGATATTGTTTTATTGCATAATTGAATCCTCCACTTACATATTATGATGGTCAAAGAGGTTAGGAACGTTTGTTGTCTTCGTTTCTCTAGATAATAGTGATTTTATAGTGGTTAGTCTACTTATTTAAGCAAGATATGAATTTAAACTAAATTAATTGTTAAAAACTAGAATGATGTACAACCTTGAAAGATAGTTTAGAATACTTTAATACAAATGTAGAATGTGGTTAAATAATTTTAAACAACACTAAAGAGTATAAGATTATGTATATAGAGCATTTAACGAAAAACTCAATATTTTCGTAGGGTTAACCTACAAATTTTGAGAGAAATTCAAAAAATATGACGATATTGTTTTATTGCATAATTGCATCCTCCACTTACATATTATGATGGCAAAGAGGTTAGGAACGCTTGTTGTCTCCGCTTCAGATAATAGTGATTTTATAGTGGTTAGTCTACTTATTTAAGCAAGATATGAATTTCAACTAAATTAATTGTTAAAAATTAGAATGATGTACATGTAACTTGAAAGATAGTTTAGAATACATTAATACAAATGTAGAATGTGGTTAAATAAATTTAAACAACACTAAAGAGTATAAGATTATGTATATAGAGCATTTAACTAAAAACTCAATATTTTCGTAGGGTTAACCTACAAATTTTGAGAGAAATTCAAAAATTATGACATTATTGTTTTATTGCATAATTGCATCCTCCACTTACATATTATGATTGGCAAAGAGGTTAGGAACGCTTGTTGTCTCCGCTTCTCTAGATAATAGTGATTTTATAGTGGTTAGTCTACTTATTTAAGCAAGATATGAATTTCAACTAAATTAATTGTTAAAAACTAGAATGATGTACATGTAACTTGAAAGATAGTTTAGAATACATTAATACAAATGTAGAATGTGGTTAAATAATTTTAAACAACACTAAAGAGTATAAGATTATGTATATAGAGCGCTTAACTAAAAACTCAATATTTTCAGTAGGGGTTAACCTACAAATTTTGAGAGAAATTCAAAAATTATGACATTATTGTTTTATTGCATAATTGCATCCTCCACTTACATCTTATGATTGGCAAAGAGGTTAGGAACGCTTGTTGTCTCCGCTTCTAGGTAATAGTGATTTTATAGTGGTTAGTATACTTATTTAAGCAGTATATGAATTTCAACTAAATTAATTGTTAAAAACTAGAATGATGTACAACCTTGAAAGATAGTTTAGAATACATTAATAATAATGTAGAATGTGGTTAAATAATTTTAAACAACACTAAAGAGTATAAGATTATGTATATAGAGCGTTTAACGAAAAACTCAATATTTTCGTAGGGGTTAACCTACAAATTTTGAGAGAAATTCAAAAATTATGACAATATTGTTTTATTGCATAATTGCATCCTCCACTTACATATTATGATGGTAAATGAGGTTTGGAACGTTTGTTGTCTCCGTTTCTCTAGATAATAGTGATTTTATAGTGGTTAGTCTACTTATTTAAGCAGTATATGAATTTAAACTAAATTAATTGTTAAAAACTAGAATGATGTACAACCTTGAAAGATAGTTTAGAATACATTAATACAAATGTAGAATGTGGTTAAAATATTTTTAAACAACACTAAAGAGTATAAGATTATGTATATAGAGCATTTAACGAAAAACTCAATATTTTCGTAGGGGTTAACCTACAAATTTTGAGAGAAATTCAAAAATTATGACATTATTGTTTTATTGCATAATTGCATCCTCCACTTACATATTATGATTGGCAAAGAGGTTAGGAACGTTTGTTGTCTCCGCTTCTAGATAATAGTGATTTTATAGTGGTTAGTCTACTTATTTAAGCAGTATATGAATTTCAACTAAATTAATTGTTAAAAATTAGAATGATGTACATGTAACTTGAAAGATAGTTTAGAATACATTAATACAAATGTAGAATGTGGTTAAATAATTTTAAACAACACTAAAGAGTATAAGATTATGTATATAGAGCTTAACTAAAAACTCAATATTTTCGTAGGGTTAACCTACAAATTTTGAGAGAAATTCAAAAATTATGACATTATTGTTTTATTGCATAATTGCATCCTCCACTTACATATTATGATTGGCAAAGAGGTTAGGAATGTTTGTTGTCTCCGTTTCTCTAGGTAATAGTGATTTTATAGTGGTTAGTCTACTGATTTAAGCAGTATATGAATTTCAACTAAATTAATTGTTAAAAACTAGAATGATATACATGTAACTTGAAAGATAGTTTAGAATACATTAGTACAATTGTAGAATGTGGTTAAATAATTTTAAACAACACTAAAGAGTATAAGATTATGTATATAGAGCGTTTAACGAAAAACTCAATATTTTCGTAGGGGTTAACCTACAAATTTTGAGAGAAATTCGAAAATTATGACAATATTGTTTTATTGCATAATTGCATCCTCCACTTACATATTATGATGGGCAAAGAGGTTAGGAACGTTTGTTGTCTCCGTTTCTCTAGGTAATAGTGATTTTATAGTGGTTAGTCTACTTATTTAAGCAGTATATGAATTTCAACTAAATTAATTGTTAAAAATTAGAATGATGTACATGTAACTTGAAAGATAGTTTAGAATACATTAATACAAATGTAGAATGTGGTTAAATAATTTTAAACAACACTAAAGAGTATAAGATTATGTATATAGAGCATTTAACTTAAAAACTCAATATTTTCGTAGGGTTAACCTACAAATTTTGAGAGAAATTCAAAAATTATGACAATATTGTTTTATTGCATAATTGCATCCTCCACTTACATATTATGATGGGCAAAGAGGTTAGGAACGCTTGTTGTCTCCGCTTCTAGATAATAGTGATTTTATAGTGGTTAGTCTACTTATTTAAGCAAGATATGAATTTCAACTAAATTAATTGTTAAAAATTAGAATGATGTACATGTACCTTGAAAGATAGTTTAGAATACATTAATACAAATGTAGAATGTGGTTAAATAATTTTAAACAACACTAAAGAGTATAAGATTATGTATATAGAGCGCTTAACTAAAAACTCAATATTTTCGTAGGGTTAACCTACAAATTTTGAGAGAAATTCAAAAATTATGACAATATTGTTTTATTGTATAATTGCATCCTCCACTTACATATTATGATGGTCAATGAGGTTTGGAACGCTTGTTGTCTCCGCTTCTAGATAATAGTGATTTTATAGTGGTTAGTCTACTTATTTAAGCAAGATATGAATTTAAACTAAATTAATTGTTAAAAACTAGAATGATGTACAACCTTGAAAGATAGTTTAGAATACATTAATACAAATGTAGAATGTGGTTAAATAAATTTAAACAACACTAAAGAGTATAAGATTATGTATATAGAGCATTTAACTAAAAACTCAATATTTTCGTAGGGTTAACCCACAAATTTTGAGAGAAATTCAAAAATTATGACATTATTGTTTTATTTCATAATTGCATCCTCCACTTACATATTATGATTGGCAAAGAGGTTAGGAACGCTTGTTGTCTCCGCTTCTAGATAATAGTGATTTTATAGTGGTTAGTCTACTTATTTAAGCAAGATATGAATTTCAACTAAATTAATTGTTAAAAATTAGAATGATGTACATGTACCTTGAAAGATAGTTTAGAATACATTAATACAAATGTAGAATGTGGTTAAATAATTTTAAACAACACTAAAGAGTATAAGATTATGTATATAGAGCGCTTAACTAAAAACTCAATATTTTCGTAGGGTTAACCTACAAATTTTGAGAGAAATTCAAAAATTATGACAATATTGTTTTATTGTATAATTGCATCCTCCACTTACATATTATGATGGTCAATGAGGTTTGGAACGCTTGTTGTCTCCGCTTCTCTAGATAATAGTGATTTTATAGTGGTTAGTCTACTTATTTAAGAAGATATGAATTTAAACTAAATTAATTGTTAAAAACTAGAATGATGTACAACCTTGAAAGATAGTTTAGAATACATTAATACAAATGTAGAATGTGGTTAAATAATTTTAAACAACACTAAAGAGTATAAGATTATGTATATAGAGCATTTAACTAAAAACTCAATATTTTCAGGGTTAACCTACAAATTTTGAGAGAAATTCAAAAATTATGACATTATTGTTTTATTTCATAATTGCATCCTCCACTTACATATTATGATTGGCAAAGAGGTTAGGAACGCTTGTTGTCTCCGCTCTAGATAATAGTGATTTTATAGTGGTTAGTCTACTTATTTAAGCAAGATATGAATTTCAACTAAATTAATTGTTAAAAATTAGAATGATGTACATGTAACTTGAAAGATAGTTTAGAATACATTAATACAAATGTAGAATGTGGTTAAATAATTTTAAACAACACTAAAGAGTATAAGATTATGTATATAGAGCGCTTAACTAAAAACTCAATATTTTCAGAGGGTTAACCTACAAATTTTGAGAGAAATTCAAAAATTATGACATTATTGTTTTATTGCATAATTGCATCCTCCACTTACATATTATGATTGGCAAAGAGGTTAGGAACGTTTGTTGTCTCCGCTTCTAGATAATAGTGATTTTATAGTGGTTAGTCTACTTATTTAAGCAAGATATGAATTTCAACTAAATTAATTGTTAAAAACTAGAATGATGTACAACCTTGAAAGATAGTTTAGAATACATTAATACAAATGTAGAATGTGGTTAAATAAATTTAAACAACACTAAAGAGTATAAGATTATGTATATAGAGCATTTAACTAAAAACTCAATATTTTAAGTAGGGGTTAACCTACAAATTTTGAGAGAAATTCAAAAATTATGACATTATTGTTTTATTGCATAATTGCATCCTCCACTTACATATTATGATTGGCAAAGAGGTTAGAACGTTTGTTGTCTCCGCTTCTAGATAATAGTGATTTTATAGTGGTTAGTCTACTTATTTAAGCAGATATGAATTTCAACTAAATTAATTGTTAAAAATTAGAATGATGTACATGTAACTTGAAAGATAGTTTAGAATACATTAATACAAATGTAGAATGTGGTTAAATAATTTTAAACAACACTAAAGAGTATAAGATTATGTATATAGAGCGCTTAACTAAAAACTCAATATTTTCGTAGGGTTAACCTACAAATTTTGAGAGAAATTCAAAAATTATGACATTATTGTTTTATTGCATAATTGCATCCTCCACTTACATATTATGATTGGCAAAGAGGTTAGGAACGTTTGTTGTCTCCGTTTCTCTAGGTAATAGTGATTTTATAGTGGTTAGTTTACTTATTTAAGCAAGATATGAATTTCAACTAAATTAATTGTTAAAAACTAGAATGATATACATGTAACTTGAAAGATAGTTTAGAATACATTAATACAAATTTAGAATGTGGTTAAAATATTTTAAACAACACTAAAGAGTATAAGATTATGTATATAGAGCGCTTAACTAAAAACTCAATATTTTCGTAGGGTTAACCTACAAATTTTGAGAGAAATTCAAAAATTATGACATTATTGTTTTATTGCATAATTGCATCCTCCACTTACATATTATGATTGGCAAAGAGGTTAGGAACGTTTGTTGTCTCCGTTTCTCTAGGTAATAGTGATTTTATAGTGGTTAGTTTACTTATTTAAGCAAGATATGAATTTCAACTAAATTAATTGTTAAAAACTAGAATGATATACATGTAACTTGAAAGATAGTTTAGAATACATTAATACAAATTTAGAATGTGGTTAAATAATTTTAAACAACACTAAAGAGTATAAGATTATGTATATAGAGCGTTTAACGAAAAACTCAATATTTTCGTAGGGGTTAACCTACAAATTTTGAGAGAAATTCAAAAATTATGACAATATTGTTTTATTGCATAATTGCATCCTCCACTTACATATTATGATGGGCAAAGAGGTTAGGAACGTTTGTTGTCTCCGTTTCTCTAGATAATAGTGATTTTATAGTGGTTAGTCTACTTATTTAAGCAGTATATGAATTTCAACTAAATTAATTGTTAAAAACTAGAATGATATACATGTAACTTGAAAGATAGTTTAGAATACATTAGTACAATTGTAGAATGTGGTTAAATAATTTTAAACAACACTAAAGAGTATAAGATTATGTATATAGAGCGTTTAACGAAAAACTCAATATTTTCGTAGGGGTTAACCTACAAATTTTGAGAGAAATTCAAAAATTATGACAATATTGTTTTATTGCATAATTGCATCCTCCACTTACATATTATGATGGGCAAAGAGGTTAGGAACGTTTGTTGTCTCCGTTTCTCTAGATAATAGTGATTTTATAGTGGTTAGTCTACTTATTTAAGCAGTATATGAATTTAAACTAAATTAATTGTTAAAAACTAGAATGATGTACATGTAACTTGAAAGATAGTTTAGAATACATTAATACAAATGTAGAATGTGGTTAAATAATTTTAAACAACACTAAAGAGTATAAGATTATGTATATAGAGCATTTAACCTACAAATTTTGAGAGAAATTCAAAAATTATGACAATATTGTTTTATTGCATAATTGCATCCTCCACTTACATATTATGATTGGCAAAGAGGTTAGGAACGTTTGTTGTCTCCGTTTCTCTAGATAATAGTGATTTTATAGTGGTTAGTCTACTTATTTAAGCAGTATATGAATTTCAACTAAATTAATTGTTAAAAACTAGAATGATTTACATGTAACTTGAAAGATAGTTTAGAATACATTAATAATAATGTAGAATGTGGTTAAATAATTTTAAACAACACTAAAGAGTATAAGATTATGTATATAGAGCGTTTAACGAAAAACTCAATATTTTCGTAGGGGTTAACCTACAAATTTTGAGAGAAATTCAAAAATTATGACAATATTGTTTTATTGCATAATTGCATCCTCCACTTACATATTATGATGGTCAATGAGGTTTGGAACGTTTGTTGTCTCCGCTTCTAGATAATAGTGATTTTATAGTGGTTAGTCTACTTATTTAAGCAAGATATGAATTTCAACTAAATTAATTGTTAAAAACTAGAATGATGTACAACCTTGAAAGATAGTTTAGAATACATTAATACAAATGTAGAATGTGGTTAAATAATTTTAAACAACACTAAAGAGTATAAGATTATGTATATAGAGCATTTAACGAAAAACTCAATATTTTCGTAGGGTTACCCTACAAATTTTGAGAGAAATTCAAAAATTATGACAATATTGTTTTATTGCATAATTGCATCCTCCACTTACATATTATGATGGGCAAAGAGGTTAGGAACGCTTGTTGTCTCCGCTTCTCTAGATAATAGTGATTTTATAGTGGTTAGTCTACTTATTTAAGCAGTATATGAATTTCAACTAAATTAATTGTTAAAAACTAGAATGATATACATGTAACTTGAAAGATAGTTTAGAATACATTAGTACAATTGTAGAATGTGGTTAAATAATTTTAAACAACACTAAAGAGTATAAGATTATGTATATAGAGCGTTTAACGAAAAACTCAATATTTTCAGTAGGGTTAAGCTACAAATTTTGAGAGAAATTAAAAATTATGACAATATTGTTTTATTGCATAATTGCTTCCTCCACTTACATATTATGATGGGCAAAGAGGTTAGGAATGTTTGTTGTCTCCGTTTCTCTAGATAATAGTGATTTTATAGTGGTTAGTCTACTTATTTAAGCAGTATATGAATTTCAACTAAATTAATTGTTAAAAACTAGAATGATATACATGTAACTTGAAAGATAGTTTAGAATACATTAGTACAATTGTAGAATGTGGTTAAATAATTTTAAACAACACTAAAGAGTATAAGATTATGTATATAGAGCGTTTAACGAAAAACTCAATATTTTCGTAGGGGTTAAGCTACAAATTTTGAGAGAAATTCAAAAATTATGACAATATTGTTTTATTGCATAATTGCATCCTCCACTTACATATTATGATGGCAAAGAGGTTAGGAACGTTTGTTGTCTCCGTTTCTCTAGATAATAGTGATTTTATAGTGGTTAGTCTACTTATTTAAGCAGTATATTAATTTCAACTAAATTAATTGTTAAAAATTAAAATGATGTACATGTAACTTGAAAGATAGTTTAGAATACATTAATACAAATGTAGAATGTGGTTAAATAAATTTAAACAACACTAAAGAGTATAAGATTATGTATATAGAGCATTTAACGAAAAACTCAATATTTTCGTAGGGGTTAACCTACAAATTTTGAGAGAAATTCAAAAATTATGACATTATTGTTTTATTGCATAATTGCATCCTCCACTTACATATTATGATTGGCAAAGAGGTTAGGAACGTTTGTTGTCTCCGCTTCTAGATAATAGTGATTTTATAGTGGTTAGTCTACTTATTTAAGCAAGATATGAATTTCAACTAAATTAATTGTTAAAAATTAGAATGATGTACATGTAACTTGAAAGATAGTTTAGAATACATTAATACAAATGTAGAATGTGGTTAACTAATTTTAAACAACACTAAAGAGTATAAGATTATGTATATAGAGCGTTTAACGAAAAACTCAATATTTTCGAAGGGGTTAACCTACAAATTTTGAGAGAAATTCAAAAATTATGACATTATTGTTTTATTGCATAATTGCATCCTCCACTTACATATTATGATTGGCAAAGAGGTTAGGAATGTTTGTTGTCTCCGCTTCTAGATAATAGTGATTTTATAGTGGTTAGTCTACTTATTTAAGCAAGATATGAATTTCAACTAAATTAATTGTTAAAAACTAGAATGATATACATGTAACTTGAAAGATAGTTTAGAATACATTATTACAATTGTAGAATGTGGTTAAATAATTTTAAACAACACTAAAGAGTATAAGATTATGTATATAGAGCGCTTAACGAAAAACTCAATATTTTCGTAGGGTTAACCTACAAATTTTGAGAGAAATTCAAAAATTATGACAATATTGTTTTATTGCATAATTGCATCCTCCACTTACATATTATGATGGTCAATGAGGTTTGGAACGCTTGTTGTCTCGCTTCTAGATAATAGTGATTTTATAGTGGTTAGTCTACTTATTTAAGCAAGATATGAATTTCAACTAAATTAATTGTTAAAAACTAGAATGATGTACAACCTTGAAAGATAGTTTAGAATACATTAATACAAATGTAGAATGTGGTTAAATAATTTTAAACAACACTAAAGAGTATAAGATTATGTATATAGAGCATTTAACTAAAAACTCAATATTTTCTAGGGTTAACCTACAAATTTTGAGAGAAATTCAAAAATTATGACAATATTGTTTTATTGCATAATTGCATCCTCCACTTACATATTATGATGGGCAAAGAGGTTAGGAACGCTTGT